>JAYESA010000006.1:188729091-189309091 GCA_036927795.1 Iris macrosiphon | reverse complement strand
TTAACTAATTATTATAAATGTTCTTATGAAATTAATATTTTTATGTATTAAACTAATTATTAAAATATTACTAAAATTATATTTTTTTTGGTGTATTATTAATTATTGGATGTTGTGTAATTTTTCTGGAATTTATTAGACTCAAAAACTATTTTTAATAGCTAAAAAACCCCTGTCTTAATTAAACCAACCTAAACCGGGTTGAACCTGATTAAACCGACCCAAACTGAATCGGACCGGACCCAGCTGAACCGACCCAAACCCTAAACCTAACGGGTCGGATCCTATCCTACCCGACCCGACCCGACCCGACCCGACCCGCACCACTGCTACAGTGGCTCACCCCATCTCCCTTCTCCCCCACGATCTCCCCCGCCCGCCTCGGCCAACCGCCTATGACTCTGACCTCCGCAGCCAACCACCCCACGACCCTCGACTCCGTCGGACCCCTACCCCCTGTAACGCCCCGCAACCGCTCGGAGCGTTACGCTGAGTCGGACTGAATAAATCAAATGCTGGTTACATTTGAAATGTCGGATTTCGGGAAGAAGGATTAATCGAGTTGGTTTCAATGTGCAGATGGCTAGCGGGTTTGATGGAAATCAGGTGTTCGTTCCGAACAGTACTGAATAGCTGAATGGAAACGATAATGTCGTCTTCCTTAGTCCGATCGGTCGGATGATTTGGAAAGCACGGCCTGCTCGCACGGTCATACCAGTTGAGTAGATCGCGCTTGCATCGGACCACGGGTTCAAGGGATTGGCCGTATCGGCAGGACAGGATGCCTAACGGATTCAAACATTGTGAGTGGGCTCTTTCCCTTCTCCTCTACTCCTTCATGCCTAATAATATGGAAAACACGTAAAGGCTTGAACACTTGGGCTGAAACATCGGGAAGCACTACACTGAGGCGTGCATAGAGTGTGCGTCGTTGGCTTGGTAGGATTGTGGCTTGAATGGTTTATGCGTTGGATAGTTGGATACGATAGCTGGATTATTCATTTGAGGCGATCGGTTGGATTACTTGGGATTATGCTTGGACGGTTGGAAATATACAAGTTGGAATGATACAATTGAGGCAATGGGAATATTGGGAATATCGGGATTCGGGCGAGCGAACGCGCATCCGTGCGCGTGTATCACAAGGATGCTTTGTCTTGCAAAGCAGGCAGTTGTGGTTCGAAACCGAACAACTGTATCGGCGAGGGCGTTGTGTCGTTTGATGGGGCATCGTGCCACGAATGTGACATTGTGCCACTGAAACGACATTGTGCCATGGGTTTGCTTCGAGCATAGGTGTCGCACCAATTTGGATTGTGTTGAGAAGAGGCTTCGTGCCTATGAAACACTTGATATTTTGATGCCTCGGGCTATGTTTTGAGGTCGAGATTTGGGTTCTTGGAAGGACATGTTGGAAGAATGGTTATGGATGTGTTGGTTGGATTATTGATGGAACGAGTCTAGGATCGCTTGGTGGGGCGAGAATGTTCGATCCTCTCGTCATACCTACGTGTCTGCATAGTCACGGACAACCTGGGTGGCACAGGGTTTGGTTTCCTCGAACGGGTGCTCCGGGGCACCGGGACCGTTCTGCCATGGAGGAGACAATTTGGGTAACGTGTCTTGGGCGCGGTGCCAGCGGTTGGATGCGATTCAGGTGGGTTAGCTACTTAGCGCTGTTTTGAATAGAACCGCATTGATCTGTCCGATCAACGTCCTTTATGGCCTTTGGCCAGTGACTTCATATAAGAATAGATGTTGGCTTGCTTTACTTTGGTTGGTTTGTGCATCGTGTAGGCGCGGCCACCTTGCCTCGGCAAGAGTGTGCACTCGAGAGTGGGATATATAACTTTGGTTCTGGATGGATATTGAGGCGAGACTGATGGTTCGATATGTTATCGTGCAAGCGATGATATTGAGTTAGACGGGTCGGCTTTATATTAACTGCTTGTCGTTTGGTTTGAGATTGAATGCTAGCATGTTTAAACTGCTTTACTGCTTTCCTTAACATGTCATCTATATGCCATGAAATGAATCTAGGATTCAACTAGAAAGATCACCATATAACTGTTTGCATTCACTATTTTACTTAGTGTCGGCTTAGGCGAGTGGATTATCCCGCTCACCAGTACGGTTGTGTACTGACCCACGTTTGTGGGCAATATTTCAGGTACATAGACGTAGTAGCGCTGCTTGGATATACGGGACAAGATGTATGAACTGTAAGTACCTTTGTGGGCTAGAGAAAGAGCAAGAGTTATTTCATTTTCTCCGTGGCATCGCCTTTGTGGCATTGACTCGGGGCATCTCATTTGGACCCTATCGTGAGCTTCGTTGCATATACTCTGATTGTGTGCTTGGTACATAATACTTGACTTCCGCTGCAACTTGGTTGTTTCAATGATAACATTTGGTGTTTGACAACATCGCCTTGTACGAGCGCAACTCCAGGCTCGTACGGCATCACGTCCCGATGAGAACGATTGTCCTGCGGGAGAGCTGTAAACGTGGTGATTCACGTTCAGCGGGGACTATCGAGCTTGCGGGAGATTGGGGCGTGACAAATTAGTATCAGAGCGCCCGGTTTATTTTTTCGGACTTGGTCCTTCGCTTCATCACAAACTCTAAATAGCTTCCGCGTGTCGTCTAGCTCTTGACTCTACTCGGTGCCGCATCGGATGTTTCATGCAATAAGTCTATTTATTGCTGGTTTTAGCTGCATTTTATTTCTTGGTTGGGTTGCCTTGGTTGGTTTTCGTAGGATCGCTTAGTCTCGTTAGGCGTTGTTGCATTCGTGCAGCAAGTTGGTTGGCATTGTTGCATTTGTGTAACAAGTGTGGGCTTTAGTTGGGTTGGCTTGGTTTATCATTCGGGAGTTTCTGATTGCCTCAATGGATCAGTTGGTTGGCTAATGAGATTTGGTTATGCGGCATATTTTGAGTAGAAACATTCGAAGAGAATAGATCCTTGAACGAGTTGCTCGTCAAGCGATTGTGTTGGATAAAAGTTGGAAGTTTGGCTGTGGCGCATCGGTTGAGCATGTTTGAGTTTGGCTCGGGAATATATGGATAAGTTGGTACGAGTTGCTCGTACAACAAAAATGTGAAACCGTTGGGTATTGGGTTGGACTATTTGGAAGACAATCATTGCACGATTGCTCGTGTTGAGAAGGTATCAGACGGGTTGAGAAACAGTTGGATAATTCAAGCGTTGCCTGAGTTTTGTGTCAGACTCGAATTGGAAAAGGCATGATTATGCATAAGGGATGGTTCGAACGGATCTTGGATCTGTGAAGGAAATCATAATGCGAGTAGTGACTTAATTCGGAGTGGTATATGGGATACCACATTTTGAGCCAGGCATTGGAAATATTTTGGTTGGACATTCAATGGAAATTCCTGAACGGACTCGTGAAACGAGAATACAAGCTGGTGAATGAAAGTCGGTATAATGGAAAGAATGAAAATGGAGCAAGCGAATATTGAGTTGAGCATATCGTGAACGGACTGGTGCAAATGGAAAGCATCGTTGGGCTTAAGTGATGGACGAGATAGGAACGAATAATTGGGTTACGCTTGAGCAAAGCGATGGGATTATCGGAATGATAGCGAGCATGGACTATGATTTTGGGCAACGCATTTGAGCTGTTGGTTGAGCAAAGAAACACGATATTGGTCTGGAGGGACAATGAGATGGATTCACACAAACTTGGAAGATTTTGGATGTTGCTGCTCGTGAAGTTGACTCAGGTTTAGCGGAAATGGAATTTTGGGCAGGATGGTGCAACGATAGTAAACAGATTCTCCGGAAGACGTGGACGGACGTTTGAAGATAGCTAAATGTGATAGCAACGTCGAAACAAATCACTGCGCTGCTCGAGTAAGTTGGAAGTGCATTGTGGGACGCAGCAAATGGATAAGAATTAGAGCAAGTCTTGGGTTTTGAGAATCATTACAATTTGTAGTACGAGAATCGAATATGCAATTCAGAAATTTGATGGATTCAGGACAGAACGGCGGATTGATGGAATAAGGTTTCAACGAGCGCGGTTCTCGAATTCGGAAACTTCGCTCGGGTGAATGGTTGGATTTTTTATTCGAAATTGCAGATGAGATATAGCATGGTTTTTAGTAACTGTCCATCGTGATGATTACAATTATCAAGCGTAGCTTCGGGACAGCTGACCCTAAGCGACCTTGCCCGCTGAATCGGATATGAATATGGTAGACCCATAGAACGACCCTTGAGGCGGCGTATTTGGGAATGCGTCGAGGGCAGATGTGAGCAATGAGATTTGGCTTAGTGACTGAGTGTTGGATTTGAGAGATCCTTGGGATAGCCTTCAGCTGAAGATACAGCCGGAAGATCGAAGCGATGGTGGAAGTAGCCTAGTCAACTGATGAGATTCAGAGTCGCAGATTTTTATCGATGGCATCGCCTCTGACTCATCGTGCCCTGGAAGGGAATAGCATTCATATGAATTGACGACTGTGAAACTAGCTCGTGAAGTTAAAGCAGCGGCTCGTTCAGATCAAATCCTTGCGAATACTGGAAGGGACAGATTTGCTTCAGATTTACAAGATGTCTGGAAACTTAGTCTGGGAAGCGTGCTCATTCGGAAGGCGAAGGTGATATTCTATGCTTCGAGGCAGTGGAAGCAGCGCGAAGATCTATTCCATGCGCAACCTAAGAATTATGGCGAGTGTGTCCACGTTGAAATCGTGGCGACACAAATCCCTTTGGCGTGGCGGCGAGATCTTCGTGGATCACACGAACCTCAATATAGATGTTCACCCTGTGAGATATTGAGATGGCAGGAAATGTGTTGGACTGAGCTGATCTAAGCAAGTTGATATTTGGGTAAGTCGCATAGCTGGGGTAGATCAGTTGTGAGAATCGTTCGGTGCACGAGATAATATTTGGAGATGTTGCTAGTACTAATTTCAGAAATAGTGGGATGGATTGAGCTGGAACGCGAACTCATTGAGTCGGTGGGAAATCTGCATAATTGAGAATAGTTCTCGAGCGAATGTGTTGGAATGGGAATCGTAATTTGGTCCAATTTGGGAGCAAAGCAAATGGACGCCTCGGACATAAAGATACCCTTGTAACTTGTCCAAATTCGCTATCGCAAAGCTCGGCTGAAATGCATGTATTTTAGGGACGCCTTAAATATGTGTACGATCCAAAACTAAGCGATACGAAGAATTCGTATTAAGCTGCAAGGAGGATGTGGGAATTTGGAACTTGTACGAGCGTTCAGCAGAACGAGATGTTGTGTCAGAAATAGTGTATATGAGAGTTGCATAGAGCAGACCTATGGAATTGGATTGTGGCATGCTAGTAAGGAATGAGTACCAGCACGGTTCGTGGACGAACCTGATTCTAAGTGGTATATTATGTAACGCCCCGCAACCGCTCGGAGCGTTACGCTGAGTCGGACTGAATAAATCAAATGCTGGTTACATTTGAAATGTCGGATTTCGGGAAGAAGGATTAATCGAGTTGGTTTCAATGTGCAGATGGCTAGCGGGTTTGATGGAAATCAGGTGTTCGTTCCGAACAGTACTGAATAGCTGAATAGAAACGATAATGCCGTCTTCCTTAGTCCGATCGGTCGGATGATTTGGAAAGCACGGCCTGCTCGCACGGTCATACCAGTTGAGTAGATCGCGCTTGCATCGGACCACGGGTTCAAGGGATTGGCCGTATCGGCAGGACAGGATGCCTAACGGATTCAAACATTGTGAGTGGGCTCTTTCCCTTCTCCTCTACTCCTTCATGCCTAATAATATGGAAAATACGTAAAGGCTTGAACACTTGGGCTGAAACATCGGGAAGCACTACACTGAGGTGTGCATAGAGTGTGCGTCGTTGGCTTGGTAGGATTGTGGATTGAATGGTTTATGCGTTGGATAGTTGGATACGATAGCTGGATTATTCATTTGAGGCGATCGGTTGGATTACTTGGGATTATGCTTGGACGGTTGGAAATATACAAGTTGGAATGATACAATTGAGGCAATGGGAATATTGGGAATATCGGGATTCGGGCGAGCGAACGCGCATCCGTGCGCGTGTATCACAAGGATGCTTTGTCTTGCAAAGCAGGCAGTTGTGGTTCGAAACCGAACAACTGTATCGGCGAGGGCGTTGTGTCGTTTGATGGGGCATCGTGCCACGAATGTGACATTGTGCCACTGAAACGGCATTGTGCCATGGGTTTGCTTCGAGCATAGGTGTCGCACCAATTTGGATTGTGTTGAGAAGAGGCTTCGTGCCTATGAAACACTTGATATTTTGATGCCTCGGGCTATGTTTTGAGGTCGAGATTTGGGTTCTTGGAAGGACATGTTGGAAGAATGGTTATGGATGTGTTGGTTGGATTATTGATGGAACGAGTCTAGGATCGCTTGGTGGGGCGAGAATGTTCGATCCTCTCGTCATACCTACGTGTCTGCATAGTCACGGACAACCTGGGTGGCACAGGGTTTGGTTTCCTCGAACGGGTGCTCCGGGGCACCGGGACCGTTCGGCCATGGAGGAGACAATTTGGGTAACGCGTCTTGGGCGCGGTGCCAGCGGTTGGATGCGATTCAGGTGGGTTAGCTACTTAGCGCTGTTTCGAATAGAACCGCATTGATCTGTCCGATCAACGTCCTTTATGGCCTTTGGCCAGTGACTTCATATAAGAATAGATGTTGGCTTGCTTTACTTTGGTTGGTTTGTGCATCGTGTAGGCGCGGCCACCTTGCCTCGGCAAGAGTGTGCACTCGAGAGTGGGATATATAACTTTGGTTCTGGATGGATATTGAGGCGAGACTGATGGTTCGATATGTTATCGTGCAAGCGATGACATTGAGTTAGACGGGTCGGCTTTATATTAACTGCTTGTCGTTTGGTTTGAGATTGAATGCTAGCATGCTTAAACTGCTTTACTGCTTTCCTTAACATGTCATCTATATGCCATGAAATGAATCTAGGATTCAACTAGAAAGATTACCATATAACTGTTTGCATTCACTATTTTACTTAGTGTCGGCTTAGGCGAGTGGGTTACTCCGCTCACCAGTACGGTTGTGTACTGACCCACGTTTGTGGACAATATTTCAGGTACACAGACGTAGTGGCGCTGCTTGAATATACGGGACAAGATGTATTAACTGTAAGTACCTTTGTGGGCTAGAGAAAGAGCAAGAGTTATTTCATTTTCTCCGTGGCATCGCCTTTGTGGCATTGACTCGGGGCATCTCATTTGGACCCTATCGTGAGCTTCGTTGCGTATACTCTGATTGTGTGCTTGGTACACAATACTTGACTTCCGCTGCAACTTGGTTGTTTCAATGATAACATTTGGTGTTTGACAACATCGCCTTGTACGAGCGCAACTCCAGGCTCGTACGGCATCACGTCCCGATGAGAACGATTGTCCTGCGGGAGAGCTGTAAACGTGGTGATTCACGTTCAGCGGGGACTATCGAGCTTGCGGGAGATTGGGGCGTGACACCCCCTACCCCCTGCTCCGCCTCGCCCTCCCCTATTTAAACCCCCGCGGAATCCCTTCACCGCCACCGTCATCACCAAACCCTCCACGCGACTCCGGCCATCGCCCTTCACGCCGGCCAACCCCGAGCTCCCCACGACCTCCGACGACTCCTCCGGCGACCTCCCCGACCCACCACGACCACCCCGAGCAGCCCAGCAGCCGCCGTAGCCATAGAAAATCGCCGCCGTAGCCATAGAAAATCGCCGCCGCCACCGCCGTGTCCCAAAGGTGAAAGGTCTACGCCTTTGCATATTGAATTCGATGGACCAACATTTTTTGTTCGACATGCAAACTGGTCAACCAAATAAGTCAGATTAAATGTGATCTCGGTATGGGTAATTATGCATATCCGGCTGTCATGTTTAAGTTCGAAACTTGACTTATAAGTCATGTTTTACAATTAGCTCTACGTAGAATATAAATAGTCCCAAAATTTCTTCAGAAGGCATATTCAAATTTATCCTAAAATTATGTCAAGTTTCATCCACACTTCAAATCTTATCCTGAACTTAGCATCAGAGTGACATTTGAGGACTTTCAAGTAGACAGACGATGTCTCAAAGCTTTTGAGAACATGAAAAAGAAGACCCAATTTTTAACTGACAAAATTTTTCAAACACCCTAACGAAGAAAAACATCGTCACGGTCTTTACGTGCCACCACCCCATGTGCATATATCAGTACTATGCAAAGCTATATATTAAGATAAACATATTGTGTAACAACCTTCTTCTTTTTTTTAAATGAATTTTTGGATTTTTCGCTGATTTTTAACTAATTATTATAAATGTTCTTATGGAATTAATATTTTTATGTATTAAAATAATTACTAAAATATTACAAAAAAAATATTTTTTGGTGTATTATTAATTATTTGATGTTGTGTAATTTTTCTGGAATTTATTGGACTCAAAAATTATTTTTAATAGCTAAAAACCCCATGTCTTAATTAAACCAACATAAACCGGGTTGAACCAGATTAAACCGACCCAAACTGAACCGGACCGGACCCAGCTGAACCGATCCAAACCCTAAACCTTACGGGTCGGATCCTATCCTACCCGACCCGACCTGACCCGAACCGCACCACTGCTACAGTGGCTCACCCCATCTCCCCTCTCCCCCACGATCTCCCCCGCCCGCCTCGGCCAACCGCCCACGACCCTGCCCTTCGCGGCCGACCACCCCACGACCCTCGACTCCGCCGGTCCTCTACCCCCTGCTCCGCCTCGCCCTCCCCTATTTAAACCCCCGCGGAATCCCTTCACCGCCACTGCCATCACCAAACCCTCCACGCGACTCCGGTCACCGCCCTCCATGCCGACCGACCCTGAGCTCCCCACGACCTCCGGAGACTCCTCCGGCGACCTCTCCGACCCACCACGACCACCCCGAGCATCCCAGCAGCCGCCGCAGCCATAGAAAATTGCCGCCGCCACCGCCGTGTCCTAAAGGTGAAAGGTCTACGCCTTTGCATATTGAATTCGATGGACCAACATTTTTTGTTCGACATGCAAACTGGTCAACCAAATAAGTCAGATTAAATGTGATCTCGGTATGGGTAATTATGCATATCTGGCTGTCATGTTTAAATTCGAAACTTGACTTATAAGTCATGTTTTACAATTAGCTATACGTAGACTATAAATAGTCCCAAAATTTCTTCAGAAGGCATATTCAAATTTACCCTAAAATTATATCAAGTTTCATCCATACTTCAAATCTTATCCTGAACTTAGCATCAGAGTGACATTTGAGGACTTTCAAGTAGACGCACGATGTCTCAAAGCTTTTGAGAACATGAAAAAGAAGACCCAATTTTTAACTGACAAAATTTTTCAAACACCCTAACAAAGAAAAACATCGTCACGGTCTTTACGTGCCACAACCCCATGTGCATATATCAGTACTATGAAAAGCTATATATTAAGATATACACATTGTGTAACAACTTTTTTTTTAATTTTTTAAAAAAAATGAATTTCTGGATTTTTCGGTGATTTTTAACTAATTATTATAAATGTTCTTATGTGATTAATATTTTTATGTATTAAACTATTTATTAAAATATTACAAAAATAAATTTTTGGGTGTATTATTAATTATTGGATGTTGTGTAATTTTTCTGAAATTTATTGGACTCAAAAACTATTTTTAATAGCTAAAAACCCTGTCTTAATTAAACCAACCTAAACCGGGTTGAACCGGATTAAACCGACCTGTAAAACCCCTCGATTAATTCTATAGATAGTCGGGTTTGGACTGGGAAATTTTTTGGAATTTTCAGAAGATGATGGGGTTTAGAGTAGAGTTGAGTTTGCCTATGATTTTATTTAATTTAATTAAAACCCTTGGCGCGCCCTATCATAGTTTAATTATTCGGGGCCCAATATCAGCCCATGAAATCCACCGGACTTTTGTACTTCTGACTTGACTCGCCAAATTAGGCACTGGACTTTTCGTCTCTCAAAAATTAGATTTTCGTGGTGCTCTGAATTAATTGCACAATTTTCTGTAACCGAAATCCCATAATTAAATTCCGTGTCGGACACCTGTGTCGTTACCCTCAATTTTGAGATACCAACTTAACCCGTTGAGTCGGACCAACTAAAGGGTCCAAGACTGACTCCAAGCCCCCACCATTTTTAACCTTTGCGCCATTTCCAAATTTTGACCCCGCGGGCCCCAATTAAATTAAATTCGCGGGACGCGTTATCGTTAATTAAATCAAAATTTATCAACTCTGTAAATTCTAATATTAAATCAATCCCAATGCCCTTCAAATTAGACCCGCGCCTAACGCGCAACACCCCCTCACCATTACAATTTTTTAAATATATCTTTCTCCGTAATTTTTACGTCATTTCATGTGTCCATGCAAATTCCCGAATTTACGGGGGCTTATTTGCAATTTGCGAATTGTTGGCAACACCTCATTGGTCATGATTATTTGTAGGGTCCCAAAATGGGGTCCCAATCCCAATCTCAATCCCAATTCCCTCATGAAGAAACCTTATCCTATCCATATTAAATCCTATCCATCCATTTTTTATGGAATGATCTCAACCACCCATCTACCCCACACATCCCCCTATAAAGTAACTCCTCACCCACCCTCAACACACAAACCCACCAGCCCTAATCCCTAGGAATTCTTCTCTCTCTCTCTCTCCTCCTCCATTAATTACTACATGCCAATAAATTTCTCATTCCATTCTTCTTCTTCTTCCTGGACATTCTTCTTCTCCCATTCCTTTCTTCTTCTCCTTCTTCACTACCTCATCTCCTTCCTTGGAGAACTGATTTTTCCGGCCAGCGGCTTCCAGCTCTGGCCAATCGAGCCTACAACCACCACGCTACTGCAGCTCAACTCCGTCCTGATCCTCCCCCGCACCCGGCGTCACCCCACGGCTGATGCTGAAGGACTGACCGCTCCGACATTGCAGTCGGCCCCGCCCGCAGCTGACCTCGACTCAGCAGCTCGAGGTCGAGCCTCTCCAGCCATGAATCGACCTCCCCCCGGCCTGCTGTGTCTCCCCGCGACTGCACTGCTCCGACGAGGCCGCACCACCTCTCTGGCGTCCCAGCTTCACCCCCACGGCCAGTCTCTTCCATCGCGACACTCCGGCGATGTAGACTTCCACCGCGGCCTGTGCTCGACCGGCAGCCACGGAGGCTCCTCGGCAGCATCTTCGGCCGCTGGAGCTGCCGGCCGACCCCCCAGCAGTACAGCGACCCCTCCAGCAGCGCTGTGCAGAATTTCCTGCCGGCTGTGCAGAGCTTCCCGCAGGCCTGTGCACTCCCCCATCGCTCGAGCTACCCCGCGGCTGATCCCCCCCCCCGCACTCCGGCGACTGACCGCCCTCGACTCCGGCCTCCTCCCTGTCCAGCTCCTTTCATCACCATTAGATTCCACCACCATCACCAACCCTACCACCATCAACACCACTACCAATACACTTCCATCTCCACCACCCTCGGTGTTCCCTGCCACCGAGCATCACCCTACTCCGGCCATCAACTCCGACCAGCGAGCCTCGTAGAGGTATCGACTCTTCCCCCTCAATATTGATTTATTATAATGTGGTGTGTTGTTAGGATTAGTGTTATGTATGGTGTTGTAATTTTGCTAGAGTTGTGTTAGATTTGTGTTGTGTTGTTTTAGTGTTGTGTAGTTGTTAATGGGTGATTAGGGTTTAAGAGGCTGGACTTGGAGAGTAGGGTTTATAGATGCATGGAAAATCTTAGGGTTATTACATTTGAGTATATACACCTTGATGTTTTGGAGGTATCTATTGATAGGAACGTAGGTTAGGGTTTGTCTTCAACATGAATTAAATTAATTTATTTTGGATATCGGCTTATGGAGATTTAGGTTTTGATCGTTAAATGAAGGAGCGGGATATATTTCGTGGTGGTAAATGCTAACTTATTTAATGAGAATTAAATTGATAAAGGATTTATGTGTAGTGTAAATGCTCAATTTAAATGTATGAGTACTAAGGATAGTAGGTAAATGACTGATTGAGGACTAGTGTGATCGATAAATTTAGAACTAGAAAATTTAAGATGATTAACTTAGGGAGGCACTTGGTGATTGGTAACAACGATATTTAAACGAAGAAATTAAAATCACAAACTGTGTTTTGAGGATGGCTTGATGATATGGTACTGATGATTAGTTGATTTGACCAGTGTACCGATAGTCAACTGTGGTCAACCCCCTAGTGTATTGTCCCTGAGAGTAGAGACGGAGACTGAGTTTAGGTGTGGATGTGTGTTGCATCCCTTCTTGGCATAGAATAGATTATTGATTATTGGTTTGTACCTCATCTCTAGGTACTGCGGGACCTGAGGGCTTGGACGCGGTACCGGGACCCCGTCATCAGCAGCCTCGCGCAGGCAAGTATACCTTGCCTTGTTGTACTGTTTAAATTCAATTATATTTGGTTACATATTTATTCATTATATAAATGTGCGCGTCCGAGCAGACTCGGGTGCAGTCAACGAAGGCGTTAACGTTAGGAGTAGTATCTGACCTAGTTTCTAGTAGACCCACCTAAAGTTGTGAAGTTATTGATATAACTTCCCAGGCCTTGACACGTATCATTACACGTCACAGAGTGAGTTCATGTAGGGACGCGTGCCTCATGCGCGACTGGCCATCAGTATGAGCAACACGTGTAGCGGTATGTAGCTCAGTAGTTTATTTCATAGAGACTTGCATCATAGTATGAGATGTCCACGTCGTTTTCACGATTTGTACATCTACATCAGGCGGGAAAGACATCTAGTAGGCGTATGGGACACCCCCCCTGATATATACTCGAGTTACCATGCTCTTCGGAGATGGGGATTATAGTATATATAGCGAGTTACCGTGCTCTTCGGAGATGGGGATTATAGCGAGTTACCATGCTCTTCGGAGATGGGGATTATAGCGAGTTACCATGCTCTTCGGAGATGGGGATTATAGCGAGTTACCATGCTCTTCGGAGATGGGGATTATAGCGAGTTACCATGCTCTTATGAGATGGAGAGTTGCAACATATTTCGGGTTACCATGCTCTTCGGAGATGGGGAGTTGCAATATGTTTCAAGTTACCATGCTCTTAGGAGATGGGGATAGCATCAATACCCTTAAACGGGGGCATATGTGGCATATACTAGCCAGTCCCGACGATTGGTGAATTATGTCAGCATATGTCTGAGCCTACACATTCCCATGCGTACTACCAGGTCTTTAAATTACATTCACTTAGATGGTTAGCACACCCCCTTTATTTACTCAGTACTTACTTTATGGCATGTATTTTTTTGTATCTTGTTACGTCCCTCTGAGGACCTGGTTCCCTTCCAGGTTGTTTGTGCGGTTGCAGGATACTTGATCTAATAGAGTGTGGACATCATTGCAGGTATATTTACATTTCTAGCTATTTCAGTCTTGTATTCCTTCCATTTTATTCTGCTTATATAGCCTAGTATTTATAGACCTATATTATTCTTCTGGTCTATTCGAACGGATGTGTTATTGGGCTGCAGACTGATGATGCGTATCGTTCTTTCTTGAGATTACTTACCCTGGATTGAGATTTAGAATTAGTTGTTGTATATTAGAAATAGATTGTTACTTGGATCACTTGACCATGGACAGCGTAAGTGCACTTCGTCGGGTCCATTAAATTGGAAAGCCCTACGGAGTCGTACCAGCTGGCCATTGCCACGTGTCTGGTCTCGTAGATTTTGGGACTGGGGCGTGACATGGTTTTTAGTGGTGGCCCATGCAGGTCAGAGCAAATCGTTTCGGTTACGTTACTGTACCAAACGAGCCTGCAACTTTGGATTAATTGTGAATAAGATCTCAATCCATAACCGATTTTAAAACTTCTCTTGTATGTGATTATCGTCCTTGGACTTCCAATTTGTATTTGCTCAATTTCCGTCAATATCGTTATCATTGTTTCTTATCCCTATTATTCGGAAGACGGACGCTTGCGCCTGATGGATTCCTCCAGAAGAAGATCGCAGTTCAGACGGCAGAAGACGTGATTTGTGCAATAATCTCTGAGAAGATTGTTACCCTCAGTAGGGCAGGCTGATAGGTTCTTTTGGATTCTATAACTAGTAGGGAAGGGTAGCAAGAGAGTTGGACCTAGTAGTACCCTACCCGTGTTGGAGGTAACAATGATCTTAGAAGTACTGAGAGCTAGAAGGATTGATGATCATGACCTAGAATAATTTATGGGAACGCATAGCCTGATGATGAAAAATAGTGGTTGGATACGATAGCAATATCAGGAATGATCTTATGGACTAGAGAAGATAAAAATTTCAGGCTCTCACTTGGAAGATAATGATCGGATTCCATGAATTCTAGTATGTGCTTGAGCGATACCATTATTGTACTTGTGACTTGGAGAGATGAATAACGAAGAGAAGAAACTCGAGGAATAAAATTTTAGGAAAAACTTGAGGAGAAGAGAAATTATACATTAGGCAAAGAAATATTTTCTTTTGGGGATTAATGTTGAAAATAGAACAGGGGAATTTATCTCAAGGTTAAAGTCTAGACTGCAACATTATCCTAGACATGGATTGGCTGAGCCAATACCACGCGACACAAGATTGTCGACGTGATTACGTTATTTATGGCCACCCGATTATCCTGAGTTTGAGTTACTTCAGGGAGCCTGGGAGCATGGTGCCCATCTACTTTAGAGGCAACCATTGCAGAAGGTGAACCGGTGTACCACCATATTATATCAGGGTTGAGGATGTGTTTCTAGAGGATCTTCTAGGCCTGCCACCTGACAGAGAGATAGAGTTTGCTATAGAGTTGACTCCAAGAGCCGAGCCGGTTATCTTTTCGCCTTCAGACTAGCACCGATAGAGTTGGCAAAGTTGAAAGTCCATAGTAGAGGACCTCTTAGACAAGGGTTTCGGTCGGACTAGTGTTTCTCCATGGGAGAATACCCATCTTAATTATGCCAAAGAAAGACGGGACGGTACAGTTGAATCAGCAAGGTGGCGCATATATATTCTCGAAGATCGATCTTTGAGATCAAGCTATCATCAGATCAAGGTACGGAGAGAGGATATTCCAAAGACGACTTATCAGACAAAGTATAGACAATGTGAGTTTCTAGTCATGATTGTTTTAATCAATGTGCCAGTAGTATTTTTGAGTTTGAGGAATAATATTTTCCACCAGTACTTGGATAAGTTTATGATGGTATTTATCGACGACATCTTGGTATATTCCAAGAGCCAGGAGGAACATGAGAGGCATCTCCGGATCTTGATGGAGACGCTGAGGCACGAAAGGCTGTACGCCAAACTCAGCGAATGTGAGTTCTGCTTGGATAGAGTACCATTTCTGGGACACATAATCACCGAAAATGGACTATCAGTTGACCCAGAGAAGATAGTTGCATTTGGGACATGGCCTACCCCTACCACAGTTACAGAGACTAGGAGCTTCCTCGGACTTGCCGGATATTATCGAAGGTTCGTAGAAAATTTTTGAGGATTGTTGCGCCTATGACGCGACTGATGCATAAGGGCGAGGAGTTTATCTGGACCGACGAGTGTCAGGCGGCTTTCGATAAGCTGAAGAAGCGTCTGATATCAACACCGATTTTGACACTACCTTCAGGATCAGGAGGATTTGTAGTGTATGGTGATGCATCAGAGAGCGGATTAGGATGTGTACTGATGCAAAATGGCAAGGGGATAGCCTATGCGTCGAAACAGCTGAGAGTTCATGAGAAGAACTATCCGACGCACGACTTGGAGCTAGCTGCAGTGATATTTGCACTAAAGCTATGGAGATACTACCTTTATGAAGAGCATGTTGAGATTTATAAGGAGCTCAACATGGGACAGAGGCACTGGCTAGAGTTGATGACAGATTATGATATCGAGTTGCAGTACCACCCTGGCAAGGCGAATGAAGTAGTAGATGCCTTGAGCAGGAAGCCTATGGCATATTTTTACGACTCATCGCTAGTTGTTAGACGATTTTCAGAAACTCAGGATTGAGATTGTATTGATAGGCATGGATGGACAGATGGTCAGTCTCGAGGTTCAGTCTACTTGGTTGAGAGGGTCAAGGCAGCATTGCCTACGGACACAAGATTTAGACGACTGCGAGAAAGGACAGAGGCCGGCATACAAACAAGATTCAAGATTCATGAAGACGGAACATTGAGGTATGGAGATCGCCTATACGTTTCGAGTGGCAAGCTACGCCAAGAGTTGATGACCGAGGCTCATAGCTCGATTATTCTATTTCATCCCGGGGGTACGAAGATGTACCGAGAGTTGAAGCAACATTTCTGGTAGCGTAGGATGAAGAGAGAGATTGCAAGATTTGAGGCGTGGTGCTTGGTATGTCAATGAGTCAAGGCTGAATATCAGAGAACTGCAGCGGTTATAATTCCCGAGTGGAAGTGGGAACGCATTGCCATGGACTTCATCGCAGGATTCCCGCGAAGCCCTAGCTGGAAGGACGCAATTTGGGTTGTCATAGACAGACTCACCAAGTCTGCATATTTCCTGCCCTTCAGAGTTGGGCAGTCCAGGGAGATTTTAGCTGACATGTATATGAGGTAGATAGTACGACTACATGGAGTGCCTGTCAGCATCGTATCAGATCGTGATTCCAGATTCATGTCGCAGTTTGGTGGAGTATGCAGGAGAGCCTAGGAACTCGTCTCAAGGTTCAGCACTGCATATCATCCACAGACTGATGGCCAGTCAGAGCGCACGATACAGATATTAGAGGATATGCATGATTGATTTGGAGGATTTTGAGAGGACCACCTACACTTGGTGAAATTCTTCTACAATAACAGCTACCAGGCTAACATACAGATGGCACCTTATGAGGTACTGTACGGCAGGAAATGCAGGTCGCCAGTTTGTTGGAGTGACGTGGGAGAGCGTCAGATGCTTGGTCCTGAGTTAGTGACACAGACAGTGGAGAAGGCCAAGCAGATTCGGAGCCACCTGCGTGCAGCACGGGACAGACATAAACATTGGGCAGATGCGTACCGTAGGCCATTGGAGTTCAAGGAGGGTGACCATGTATTTTTGAGGATATCGCCTACTCATGGTACCATCAGATTCGGAGGTAGAGGCAAGCTGAATCCGAGGTACATCGGACCGTTTGACAGCTTGGAACGAGTTAGCGAAGTGGCTTACCATCTTGCATTGCCTCCATCATTAGAAGGAGTGCATGACATGTTTCACGTATCGCAGCTGAGGAGATATGACGCAGACCCTAGCTACATGCTTGATCATTCGGAGATTACAGTCGGGCCCAGTCTGTCTTACGTAGAGCAACCAGTTGAGATTTTCGATCACAGCGAGAAGACTTTGAGAGGGCAGACTATTCGACTGGTCAGGGTTGCCTGAAAACACCATTCACCAGACGAGTCTACGTGGGAGCGCGAGGATTCTATCCGACAGCGGTTCCCGTACTTATTGGAGGAGCAAGTACGAATTTACGTACGGCTTTTGATTACTAGTTGTTTTAAAAATTCGCTTAGCTATTCTCGTGCTTTACTTTTAATTTCGGGGACAAAATTTTTCTAAGTTGGGAAGAATGTAAAACCCCTCGATTAATTCTATAGATAGTCGGGTTTGGACTGGGAAATTTTTTGGAATTTTTAGAAGATGATGGGGTTTAGAGTAGAGTTGAGTTTGCCTATGATTTTATTTAATTTAATTAAAACCCTTGGCGCGCCCTATCATAGTTTAATTATTCGGGGCCCAATATCAGCCCATAAATTCTACCGAACTTTTGTACTTCTGACTTGACTCGCCAAATTAGGCACTGGACTTTTCGTCTCTCAAAAATCAGATTTTCGTGGTGCTCTGAATTAATTGCACAATTTTCTGTAACCAAAATCCCATAATTAAATTATGTGTCGGACACCTGTGTCGTTACCCTCAATTTTGAGATACCAACTTAACCCGTTGAGCCAGACCAACTAAAGGGTCCAAGACTGACTCCAAGCCCCCACCATTTTTGACCTTTGCGCCATTTCCAAATTTTGACCCCGCGAGCCCCAATTAAATTAAATTCGCGGGACGCGTTATCGTTAATTAAATCGAAATTTACCAACTCTGTAAATTCTAATATTAAATCAATCCCAATGCCCTTCAAATTAGACCCGCGCCTAACGCGCAACACCCCCTCACCATTACAATTTTTTAAATATATCTTTCTACGCAATTTTTACGTTATTTCATGTGTCCATGCAAATTTCTGAATTTATGGGGGCTTATTTGCAATTTGTGAATTGTTGGCAACACCTCATTGGTCATGATTATTTGTAGGGTCCCAAAATGGGGTCCCAATCCCAATCTTAATCCCAATTCCCTCATGAAGAAACCTCATCCTATCCATATTAAATCCTATCCATCCATTTTTCATGGAATGATCTCAACCACCCATCTACCCCACACATCCCCCTATAAAGTAACTCCTCACCCACCCTCAACACACAAACCCACCAGCCCTAATCCCTAGGAACTCTTCTCTCTCTCTCTCCTCCTCCATTAATTACTACATGCCAATAAATTTCTCATTCCTTTCTTCTTCTTCTTCCTGGACATTCTTCTTCTCCCATTCCTTTCTTCTTCTCCTTCTTCACTACCTCATCTCCTTCCTTGGAGAACTGATTTTTTCGGCCAGCGGCTTCCAGCTCTGGCCAACCGAGCCTACAACCACTACGCTGCTGCAGCTCAACTCCGACCTGATCCTCCCCCGCACCCGGCGTCACCCCACGGCTGATGCTGAAGGACTGACCGCTCCGACATTGCAGTCGGCCCCGCCCGCGGCTGACCTCGACTCAGCAGCTCGAGGTCGAGCCTCTCCAGCCATGAATCGACCTCCCCCCGGCCTGCTGTGTCTCCCCGCGGCTGCACTGCTCCGACGAGGCCGCACCACCTCTCTGGCGTCCCATCTTCACCCCCACGGCCAGTCTCTTCCATCGCGACACTCCGGCGATGTAGACTTCCACCGCGGCCTGTGCTCGACCGGCAGCCACGGAGGCTCCTCGGCAGCATCTCCGGCCGCTGGAGCTGCCGGCCGACCCCCCAGCAGTACAGCGACCCCTCCGGCAGCGCTGTACAGAGTTTCCCGCCGGCTGTGCAGAGCTCCCCGCAGGCCTGTGCACTCCCCCATCGCTCGAGCTACCCCGCGGCTGATCCCCCCCCGCACTCCGGCGACTGACCGCCCTCGACTCCGGCCTCCTCCCTGTCCAGCTCCTTTCATCACCATTAGATTCTACCACCATCACCACCCCTACCACCATCAACACCACCACCAATACACTTCCATCTCCACCACCCTCAGTGTTCCCTGCCACCGAGCATCACCCTACTCCGGCCATCAACTCTTCCCCCTCAATATTGATTTATTATAATGTGGTGTGTTGTTAGGATTAGTGTTATGTATGGTGTTGTAATTTTGCTAGAGTTGTGTTAGATTTGTGTTGTGTTGTTTTAGTGTTGTGTAGTTGTTAATGGGTGATTAGGGTTTAAGAGGCTGGACTTGGAGAGTAGGGTTTATAGATGCATAGAAAATCTTAGGGTTATTACATTTGAGTATATACACCTTGATGTTTTGGAGGTATCTATTGATAGGAACGTAGGTTAGGGTTTGTCTTCAACATGAATTAAATTAATTTATTTTGGATATCGGCTTATGGAGATTTAGGTTTTGATCGTTAAATGAAGGAGCGGTATATATTTCGTGGTGGTAAATGCTAACTTATTTAATGAGAATTAAATTGATAAAGGATTTATGTGTAGTGTAAATGCTCAATTTAAATGTATGAGTACTAAGGATAGTAGGTAAATGACTGATTGAGGACTAGTGTGATCGATAAATTTAGAACTGGAAAATTTAAGGTGATTAACTTAGGGAGGCACCTGGTGATTGGTAACAACGATATTTAAACGAAGAAATTAAAATCATAAACTGTGTTTTGAGGATGGCTTGATGATATGGTACTGATGATTAGTTGATTTGACCAGTGTACCGATAGTCAACTGTGGTCAACCCCCTAGTGTATTGTCCCTGAGAGTAGAGACGGAGACTGAGTTTAGGTGTGGATGTGTGTTGCATCCCTTCTTGGCGTAGAATAGATTATTGATTATTGGTTTGTACCTCATCTCTAGGTACTGCGGGACCTGAGGGCTTGGACGCGGTACCGGGACCCCGTCATCAGCAGCCTTGCACAGGCAAGTATACCTTGCCTTGTTGTACTGTTTAAATTCAATTATATTTGGTTACATATTTATTCATTATATAAATATGCGCATCCGAGCAGACTCGGGTGCAGTCAACGAAGGCGTTGACGTTAGGAGTAGTATCTGACCTAGTTTCTAGTAGACCCACCTAAAGTTGTGAAGTTATTGATATAACTTCCCAGGCCTTGACACGTATCATTACACGTCACAGAATGAGTTTATGTAGGGACGCGTGCCTCATGCGCGACTGGCCATCAGTATGAGCAACACGTGTAGCGGTATGTAGCTCAGTAGTTTATTTCATAGAGACTTGCATCATAGTATGAGATGTCCATGTCGTTTTCACGATTTGTACATCTACATCGGGCGGGAAAGACATCTAGTAGGCGTATGGGACACCCCCCCTGATATATACTCGAGTTACCATGCTCTTCGGAGATGGGGATTACAGTATATATAGCGAGTTACCGTGCTCTTCGGAGATGGGGATTATAGCGAGTTACCATGCTCTTCGGAGATGGGAATTATAGCGAGTTACCATGCTCTTATGAGATGGGGAGTTGCAACATGTTTCGGGTTACCATGCTCTTCGGAGATGGGGAGTTGCAATATGTTTCAAGTTACCATGCTCTTAGGAGATGGGGATAACATCAATGCCCTTAAACGGGGGCATATGTGGCATATACTAGCCAGTCCCGACGATTGGTGAATTATGTCAGCATATGTCTGAGCCTACACATTCCCATGCGTACTACCAGGTCTTTAAATTGTATTCACTTAGATGGTTAGCACACCCCCTTTATTTACTCAGTACTTACTTTATGGCATGTATTTTTTTGTATCTTGTTACGTCCCTCTGAGGACCTGGTTCCCTTCTAGGTTGTTTGTGTGGTTGCAGGATACTTGATCTAATAGAGTGTGGACATCATTGCAGGTATATTTACATTTCTAGCTATTTTAGTCTTGTATTCCTTACATTTTATTCTGCTTATATAGCCTAGTGTTTATAGACCTATATTGTTCTTCTGGTCTATTCGAACGGATGTGTTATTGGGCTGCAGACTGATGATGCGTATCGTTCTTTCTTGAGATTACTTATCCTGGATTGAGATTTAGAATTAGTTGTTGTATATTAGAAATAGATTGTTACTTGGATCACTTGACCATGGACAGCGTAAGTGCACTTCGTCGGGTCCATTAAATTGGAAAGCCCTACGGAGTCGTACCAGCTGGCCATTGCCACGTGTCTGGTCTCGTAGATTTTGGGACTGGGGCGTGACACGACCCAAACTGAACCGGACCGGACCGGACCCAGCTGAACCGACCCAAACCCTAAACCTAACGGGTCGGATCCTATCCTACCCGACCTGACCCGACCGGCACCACTGCTACAGTGGCTCACCCTATCTCCCCTCTCCCTCACGATCTCCCCCGCCCGCCTCGGCCAACCGCCCACGACCCTGCCCTCCGCGGCCGACCACCCCACGACCCTCGACTCCGCCGGCCCTCTACCCCCTGCTCCGCCTCACCCTCCCCTATTTAAACCCCCGTGGAACCCCTTCACCGCCACCGCCATCACCAAACCCTCCACGCGACTCTGGCCACCGCCCTCCACGCCGACCGACTCCGAGCTCCCCACGACCTCCGACGACTCCTCCGGCGACCTCCCCGATCCACCACGACCACCCCGAGCAGCCCAGCAGCCGCCGCAGCCATAGAAAATCGCCGCCGCCACCGCCGTGCCACGCCGCGCCTCCTAGTTCACGAACAGCGAGGCATACCCCTTCCCAGCCTCGTATCTTCCTGTACGTTGATCCGATTTCTGTTCTGTGAAATCCTACGCGTAGACCGCATGACCCCATAGAAATCTGTGCAATTCGTTCGGGGTATCGCATCCTGTGTCGGTCGCAAACTGCGACGCAAAAACAAGAAAATAAACCCATTTCTGAAAATTCAGAAATTGTCCCAAACTCGCAAGTTCACGACCGTTTTGCGTGCAACCTGTTAACTATTTCTAAAATCTACTTGAACAGTAATTTGACCGTATAACCAAGTTTTAAAATCATATTTTAGTTTAATTTATCGTATTGCAGATTGTATGTTATTTGAGGGTGAAAATGACCAAAAGATTGGTTAATTAAAATCCTGATTTTTTCGGAACTGGGTGCGCCCCACTAAATGAGGCAACTTGGTCGCGTGCGAATTTTACCAAAAGGTGCGCACCATTAATACAGACGTGTAGGATTTCGTGGAAGTTGATTTGGATGTGCGTGCACACCGGAATCAACAAGTATCCGTCGACAACGCACTATATCGGCCATGTTCTGAAACTTGTTATTACTTTGTGTTTGCTCATCGTTTCGCAACGAAACTTGCGCCATCAGGTTCGTAGCATTATGCTGATCCTGTGACCCAAGTTTGGTTCGATTCTGAGAACGTTGACAAAATCCCGTATCGTGGGCCCCACGGCTCTACTAGACGGGCGATTTTGTGATCGGCTCATTGGAACCCAGTTCTGGACATTCCGTTGGGTTCGTATCATTGTTCTGGACTTTTACACACTAAGTTTGACGAATTTGGAGAACCTTGTCTCTGGCACATTTTTCGGTGCGAAGTGGGCCACATGTGGACCTCGCTTTGACCAGAAACTGTCAATTCTGCCCCTGTGTCCAAGTTGGACTTATGGGTAGGCAATCCTAGTTATTTCATATCTTCTGAGAGTGATGGTAATATTTATTTCAGCAACCGGAGGAATACTTGAAGAGCCCACGAATACCGGAGCAACGGTTGGAATCCAAATCCCAGGCAAGTGTACCTTGTCAACTTGCAGTGATTCCTGTTATAGTATTTGTTTGAGTTCTTTGTACATATATATATAGTCTTGATATAAATGTTCAACCTAGGACCGTGTGATATTGCTTAGCGTATTAATAACATTCGGGTGTCGACGCCGTACGCGGAGTCGTGTAGCGTCACTAGAGATTGATATCGCGACCCTATATATATCTTCGTGCTTGCATTATCAAGTATGTCATACCATAGGACACTTGATACTGTTCATGAGACAGAATCTTCTGAGTTATTTCTGGTGATTCTGTATAGGTTACAGGATTCATGACATAGACTTTATTACATATGCTTAGCTATCATTATGAGTCGCTGTATCAGTTAGAGGTCATGATCTTGCGTGACATGGACATGAGACATCGTGGACATGAGACGTGTGATTACATTGGGTGGGGAGAGACTTACCATACTAAAGGCTGATTATATATATATATATATATATATATATATATATATATATATATATATATATATATATATATATATATATTACATTACTGGAGGTGCCTTAGACTCTGACACAGAGCTTTGGCACATTTACTGGCCCTTCGAGAAAATGCTGCTATGGGTTTCTCCGACCAGAGCCTATAGTAGTCTCAGTCTGAGTATGATTAATGCTCTCATTTGTATATCACATAGCTGGTTACATAGTTTGCCCTATTGATTCATTTCATATACTGCATTTATTGTGGCTTGAGTTATTCTTGTACCTTGCTATGTCCCCTGAGGACCTGGATCCGGATTATGTCCCCAGGTATAGCAGAGGAGATCTATCCCGAGGTATACGGGACAAGAGCATACACTGGAGCTGTACCAGCACCAGAGGACGAGGTCGTGCCAAAGGATTTCTCCTGAGTATTTATTTTTTATACTCAGTTATTTCTGTTTCTAGTTACTTTATTTCATGTCTCTTGGATTATTGTATTAAACTTATTATCGGGTTGTTTCCCGAGACACTTTTTATTGAGACTTGTTAGATTATATTTTATTTTGATTATTCTGACATGTGATCTGTGATTACCTTCTCTAGATGAGATTAAAATTAGACTGTGACTTGTATCGTAGACCTTTACTGTTGTTTTACAGCTTAAGTACACTATAATGGGTCCATTAAATTGGGTTTGCCCATTGGTGTGTGCTGCTGGCAATTGCCACGTGGCTAGTGTCACGCCCCAGTCCTAAAATATCGAGGGACTGGACACGTGGCAACGACCAGCAGTACGTACCGATGGATAACCCAATTTAATGGAGCCATCAGGACGTACTTAAGCTGTAAATAAGGTCTACTACAACAAGTCACACTATTCTCATCCATAAAGATAAAGAAATAACTGCATAATGAAATGGAAATAAGTAGCAACAATAATCACAGCAAGTCAGTCGGAGAAACAATCCGACTTAAGTCTGAATAACTGGCTCTATAGGCCAGGAACAAAAGAGGTAAACATGAAATAGTACTGAGTACTGGAACAGGCACTCAGGAGAAGTCCTCGGCAGTCACCTCGTCTTCAGTGTTCGGTTCTATTCCAGCAGTAGCTTCAGCTCCGGTTCCGTATACCTCGGGGTACTGCTCCTCTGTTAAACCTGGGGACATAATCCATTCCAGGTCCTCAGTGGACATAGCAAGGCACAAGTAATACAAGCCAAATGAATAAGCAGTGCAGTAAATAAATGAACAGCAGGGTAACTAAGTAACCATCTATGTGATATGCAAATAAGAGCAACACTAGTACTCAGGCTGAGACCGCTACAAGCTCTGTGTCGGGGAGCAGGTAGCAGCAATAACACGTAAAGGGTCTAGCTCTGCTGGAGAGTCTACAACCTCACAATAATAGTAGATATATATATATAGAATAGCCTGTAGCCTGTGTGTCTCTCCCCACCCAATGTAATCACGCAAGCCATGACCATAACGTCTCATGTCCATGTCAGCGGGATTATAGCTAATGCAACAAGTCATACTGTCTATAACTAAAACAACTCTGTCAAGTCCTGTATCCTATACAGAATCACCACGAATGTCTCAGGAGGATTCTGTCCATGATAGTGTCAAGTGTCCTGGGTTGTAGGGTACTTGATAGGTCAAGTACAAGAGTAAGGGGATCGTAAATCCATCTCTAAATGACGAACCCAACACCGCGTACGGTGTCGGCACCCGACTATGATCGGACACTAGGTACGTCATACGTTCCCTAGGTTAAGCAGTTTAAATCAGTTTATATGAATTTACACAAGACATCCAGCAGAGTATTTTTACAGATAAAATAAAAATAATGACTGCAAGTTTGGCAAGGTGCACTTGCCTGATGTTTGAATTCCACTTAGGTCCTGGTTTCGGAAATTTCCAGAGATATCTCCGAAAGCTGAAATAAAC
Source organism: Iris macrosiphon (assembly GCA_036927795.1). Lineage (NCBI taxonomy): Eukaryota > Viridiplantae > Streptophyta > Magnoliopsida > Asparagales > Iridaceae > Iris > Iris macrosiphon. Next base: position 189,283,559 of record JAYESA010000006.1, on the reverse strand, counting down.
AGTACCATCATGCTCAGAAGATGTCAAACAGCTAAGAACGCCTGTCCTTGGGTCCAATTTGAAGACAAGGGCAAAAACGGCAGTTTCGGCCCAAAACGGGGTCCACCGGTGGGCCCGCTTTGCACCGAAAAACGTGTCAGGGTCAACGGTCTCCAAATTTACCAAACTTAGTGTCAATAGGTCAGGAACACTGATACGAACCCAACGGAACTTTCAGATTTGAATTTCGATGAGCCGATCACAAAATCGCCCGTCGAGCGGGGCCTGTGGGGCCCACGACACGCGATTTCGTCAACGTTCTCAGAATCGAACCAAACTTGACCCACAGGACCAACGTATCGCTACGAGTCCGATGGCACAAGTTTCGTCTCGATCTGACGTGTGTGCACGAAGTTAGGGTGAATTGTAGAAAAGGCGGATACGGGGCGATGTCCGCGGATACGTATTGATTCCGGTGTGCACGCACACCCGAATCAGCTTCCGCAAAATCTCACACGTCCGTATCGATGAGGCGCATGTATCTTTGAAGACCGCACGCGACCAAGTCGTCCCGTTTGGCGGGACATACTCAGTTCCGGGGTGAAACAGGATCTGATTTTTCCTGTTTTTGGATCGCGGTGTGCGATCACCACAGGACGCGATGCCCGAGCGGTTTGTCCGGGCACCGAGAGGGTCATACAGGCTTCGCGTAGAAATTTACAGAATCAAAATCAGAGGTCCGAGGTGTGAGATACGAGTACCTGAATGAGGCCTCACGAAACGGGGTTTGTCGCGTCCGTCTCGTGTCCCTGACACGTGTCCACTGCTAGGGCTAGGGTTCCCTGTGTCCGGGTCTGTGTCCGTGTCTGCTGCTGGCGGACACAGCAGAGGCGGCGTTGGCGGCTGAGGGAGGAGGACGGCGTCGCCGGGGACGCGGGCTCGCAGGTCGGCGCCGGCAGAGATTACCGGAGGCGGAGGCGGGTGGAGGATATGGAGGAGGAGGACGGCTCTGGGAAGGAGGAGGGGAGGCTGGACGGCGGGTGGAGGTCGGCGCAGGGGCGGTGGTCCGGCGGAGGGCAGCGGCTAGGGGAGGGGACCGGGGCCGGAGCTAGGGCACGGTGGTGGAGGGTTTGATCTGGGGGGAGGAGGACCGGAGGGGTAGAATTTATAGGGGGCTCGGGGCGGGGGTTGGCCGAGGACGTGGCTGGGGAACGCGGAGGGGCGTCGGGTCGTGGGGGCGTGGACTGGGCGGTTCTCCGGCGACGTGGCCGGAGAACGCGGGGTGGAAACGTGGGGGAGGGGAGATGGGCATGCGGGTCGGGTCGGGCTGCTAATGGGCTCGGCCCACTGGGCCGGGCCGGGCCCAAAACTAAAAAAACAGTAATAATAATATAAATAATAATAATTAATAATTTAATTAGGAAAATAGTTTTTAGGCTTTTAAAAATAGGTCTGAGGTCCAAATAAATCCAGAAAAATTACTCTAAGTTCGGTTTTTTATTTTACACCATAAAATCATATTTTCATCATATTTTAATATTATTTATTAGCAATTTAAAATCCTACAATCACCACAGCACATATTGTAAATTCCTAAAAATTGCAGAAAAAAATTCCCAAAATTAATTTTTTAAAAATATCTGAAAATTTAGGGTGTTTACAATCTACCCCCTTAAGAGGATTGCGTCCTCGCAATCGAAGGGTAAACTATAAAGGCAAGATTTTACAGAATTTAAAGAATGCTTAGGTTTTACCTGCATCAGCAAATAAGTGTGGATAACGCTGGCGCATAACATCCTCTCGTTCCCAGGTCGATTCGCCAGGAGAGTGCTGTTTCTAAGCTACTCGAACCAGTCTGATTGTCTGCCCTCGCAGTGTCTTCTCGTAGGTGTCGAGTATACCCACTGGCTGCTCTTCGTATCTCAGGCTAGGTCCCACCGAAATCCCAGAATGATCAACTATATGACTTGGGTCCGTCACATATCTCCTCAGTTGTGAGACGTGGAATACGTCATGCACTCCCTCTAAGGATGGAGGTAATGCAAGACGGTAAGCCACTTCACCAATGCGCTCCAAGATATCAAATGGCCCAATGTACCTTGGACTTAACTTGCCTCTGCTGCCGAATCTGATAGTACCTCTAGTGGGCGAGATCCTCAAAAATACATGCTCTCCTTCCTTGAAGTCCAGGGGACGTCTGTGCGCATCGGCCCAATGCTTCTGTCTATCCTGGGCTGCACGAAGATAATTCTGAATCTGCCTTACTTTCTCCACTGTCTCCGTTACCAACTCTGGACCCAGTAATTGACGTTCGCCAACGTCACTCCAGCATATTGGCGATCTATACTTTCTTCCGTATAACGCCTCGAAAGGTGCCATCTGAATGCTTGCCTGATAGCTGTTGTTGTAGGAGAACTCCACTAAGTGCAGATGATCTTCCCAAGATCCTCCAAAGTCCAGTATACATGATCGCAGCATATCTTCCAGGATCTGAATTGTGCGCTCTGATTGGCCATCTGTCTGGGGAAGATAGGCAGTACTGAACTTGAGCCTGGTGCCGAGACTCTCTTGCAGGCTTCGCCAGAAGTGAGATGTAAATCTCGAGTCTCGATCTGATACAATACTAACCGGCACTCCATAAAATTTTACGATCTGTCGCATATACATGTCGGCTAGTACTTCCGTGGATTGTCCGACTCTGAACGGCAAGAAGTGAGCCGACTTAGTGAGCCGATCCACGATGACCCATACTGCATCCTTTCCACTAGGGCTTCTTGAAAATCCAGTGACGAAGTCCATGGTAATATGCTCCCACTTCCATTCAGGGATGGGAAGTGGCTGCAACATACCTGCAGTCCTTTGGTGCTCGGCCTTCACCTGCTGGCAGACTAAGCATTTTGCCACAAATCAGGCAATCTCCCTTTTCATTCCATGCCACCAGTAATATTGTCTTAAGTCCCGGTATATCTTGGTTCCTCCTGGATGAACAGAGTATATGGAGCTATGCGCTTCTGTCATCAATTCCTGCCTTAATTCTCCATTCGGAACATATAGGCAATTTTCGCACCTTAATGTCCCGTCCTCGTGGATGCGAAGTCCCGTTTGCATGCCTGCTTCGGTTCTCTCTTTCAGCCTTCAGAATCTGGCATCATTAGGCAAAGCTTCTTTGATTCTCTCCACCAGCGATGACTTCACTTCGAGGTTAGCCAGCAAACCATTTTGTCCAGGTAGAATAACCTCTATCTGAAGATTTTGCAAGTCTTGTAATAGCTGCGGCTGCTCCTTTAAGAAATAAGCCGAGGGTTTTCTGCTGAGGGCGTCGGCTACAACATTTGCTTTCCCCGGGTGGTACTGCAGATCGATCTCAAAGTCCACCATCAACTCAAGCCAACGCCTTTGCCTCATGTTGAGCTCCTTCTGTGTATAAACATACTTCAAGCTCTTATGATCAGTGAATATTTTGACCTTCTCTCCATACAGATAATGTCTCCAGATCTTCAATGCAAAAATTACTGCAGCTAGCTCCAGGTCGTGCGTTGGGTAATTCTTCTCGTGGACCTTCAGCTGCCTCGATGCATAAGCGATAACCTTGCCATGTTGCATCAAGACACAACCTAGTCCACTACCAGACGCATCACTATAAACAACAAAACCTCCTGACCCTGAGGGAAGAGTCAAGACTGGTGTTGTTGTTAAACGCCTCTTCAATTCTTCAAAGGCATTCTGGCATTCTTCCGTCCATATGAACTCCTGATCCTTCCGTGTCAGCTTCGTCATAGGTTCTGCGATCCTTAAAAAAATTTCTACGAACCGCCGGTAAAACCCAGCAAGTCCAAGAAAACTTCTCACTTCCACAACCGAGGTAGGGGTAGGCCAGGTTTCTATAGCAGTGACCTTTTCTGGGTCCACAGACAGTCCTTCACCTGAGATAATATGCCCTAAGAATGGCACCTTGTCCATACAGAACTCACATTTGCTGAGTTTGGCATATAGCTTCTCCCTTCTCAAAGTTTCTAGCACAATTCTAAGGTGTTCCTCGTGCTCTTCGTGGTTCTTGGAGTAGACTAGGATATCATCAATGAATACTACCACGAACTTATCCAAGTACTGATGGAAGACCCCGTTCATCAAACTCATAAATACGGCGGGTGCGTTGGTTAAACCAAACGACATTACTAGGAACTCATAATGTCCATACTTAGTTCTGAAGGCCGTATTTGGGATATCTTCCTTCTTTACCCTAATCTGGTGATAACCGGATCTAAGGTCAATCTTTGAGAATACCTTAGCACCACTTAATTGGTCAAACAAATCATCAATGCGTGGTAATGGGTACCGGTTCTTAATAGTGACAGCATTAAGGGCTCTGTAATCAATGCACAACCATACAGTTCTGTCCTTCTTGGGTACAAAAAGTATAGGTGCTCCCCATGGTGAAACACTGGGCCGGATAAATCTTTTCTCCAGAAGGTCGTCAACTTGTGCTTTCAACTCCACTAACTCCTTAGGTGCTAGCCGATATACCGATGAAGTGATAGGTTCGGCTCCTGGAGTTAGGTCTATTGTGAATTCTATCTCCCGATCAGGTGGTAAACCTGGAAGATCGTCGGGAAATACATCCACAAATTCCGTTATGACTCTTGGGTAACTTGAATCTTCTTCTACAGTCAATACCCTAAGAGTTGGCTGGACCCCTTGTTCTACAGCTCCTCGAAGAAATTCAAACTCAGGAAGGCTAGGGGGTCTAAATATCACCTTTCTAAGCCGGCAATCCAGTGTCGCATGGTACTGACTTAACCAGTCCATACCAAGTACAACATCGTAATCAGGCATAGAAAAGATCAGAAATTGGGCTCGCATTTCTCGGCCACAGACTACTACCGAACATGATGTACAGGTATCACTAACCGGGATAATTCTACCTCCCGTTAGAATTCTCTTCATCTTCGAGAGAGGTACGGTAACTACTCTATGTGTGGCTACGAAGCTAGCAGCAATAAATGAATGCGAGGCTCCAGAATCAAATAATGCTACAGCAGGAATTGAAGCTACTAATATGGTACCTGCTATCACTTTGCCTGCAGTAGCTTCCTCTGTGACTGCTAGTGCATATGCCTGACCTCGTCCCTGAGCGGGACCCCTTTGCTGACGAGCTTGCTGGAACAATACTGCCTTAGGTGGTAGAGGTGGCCTGGCTCCTCCAGGCCCTGTCTGTGTTGCTCCCCCAGCTGGAAGAGCTACAGGTGGAGCTGGTCGATTCGGAACTCCCTCCCGACGTTCCGAGCAGTCCTTTGAGAAGTGTTGTCCAGATCCGCAAACCAGGCAGAGCCCCAGCTTGCGTCTACATTCTTTTTCAATATGTCCTACCTTGCCGCAGTAATGGCAAGTAGGCAGGTTCTTAGTTGCTGCTCTTGGAGGTGGGCTCTTCTGGGGCCGTTTAGCAGGTTCCCCTGGTGATGACTTGGACGATGCTAAGGAGAAGGGACATTTCAGGCTTGATTCCCTCTGAGTAACGCGCTCCAGCCGACGTGCTGCAGCTAGGACGTCGGTATAAGAGGTGGGCGCGACCGATCTGATTAACTTCTGAAGCTCGAACCTGAGCCCATCAAAGAACTTCTCCGCCTTCTCCTCTTCGGTAGGAATTAGCGAAGGGGCGAAGCGGCTTAGGCGAATGAATTCGGCGTTATATTCCTCCACCGTCATGTTGTCCTGGATCAGGCGGTTGAATCTGTCTCGGAGTTCTGACCGAGCCACAGCAGGGATGTACATTTCCTGGAAGAGTTTGGAGAACTCCTCCCAGGTAACCTGATCATGTCCGAGCCTTCTTTCTTCGGACAGCCACCAATGATGCGCGTTGTCCGTCAGTTGCATCCTGACGGCAGTCATCCATTTGTCCCTTGGTAGTTCAGCGGCCTCCAACTGATGCTGCGTGTTCGTAAGCCATTCATGCACTTCAGTTGGTCCTTCCTTGCCCGAGAAGGTACGGGACTTGAGTTGACGGAAATCTGTGATGAATCCCGTTGCTGGCCGCCTATTTTGTGGATTTGCATGTTCCAATGCTGCGACTAGGCTGTTCCTTAGGTTCTCGGCCTCATGACGTTGGGCCTCCTGTTGAATCTGTTGTTGTGCCTGCATCATGGCGCAGAACATCTGGAACATTTGCTGGCCGTCCATTGCCTGTCCCGGGGGAAAGACAGGCATCGTAGGAGGGAACTGGGGAGGAGGCGGGATGTCATCATGCCTGAACCTGGAACTTGGCTGGCCAGTTTGATTGCTCTGAGAGGATTATCCTCTGGTATCTGGCGTCGTTCCAGCTTCGCAGGTAAACCCCGCTTCAGGCGGTGTACCCAAGGGGGTCTCGTCACCACTTCTGGGATCCATAACTCTGCATCAAAAGGAAACAATGAGAACGCACAGAGGAATCAAAACAGGATACAATTCAAGCAATTAAATGAAATTCGACATAGAGTTCAACAACGATTCAATCAATGGATGAGATCCTATAACCTATCATATCTTGTTGCAGGCCTGTCCGGTCCCTAAGTTGAAACCGAACAATTTAGTTTGGACCTGCATGGGCTACCACAAAAACTATGTCACGACCCAGTCCCAAAATATCGAAGGACTGGACACGTGGCAACGGCCAGCAGTACGCACCGATGGATAACCCAATTTAATGGAGCCATCAGGGCCTACTTAAGCTGTAAATAAGGTCTACTACAATAAGTCACACTAATCTCATCCATAAAGATAAAGAAATAACTGCATAATGAAATGGAAATAAGTAGCAACAATAATCACAGCAAGTCAGTCGGAGAAACAATCCGACTTAAGTCTGAATAATTGGCTCTATAGGCCAGGAACAAAAGAGGTAAACATGAAATAGTACTGAGTACTGGAACAGGCACTCAGGAGAAGTCCTCGGCAGTCACCTCGTCTTCAGTGTTCGGTTCTATTCCAGCAGTAGCTTCAGCTCCGGTTCCGTATACCTCGGGGTACTGCTCCTCTACTAACCTGGGGACATAATCCATTACAGGTCCTCAGTGGACATAGCAAGGCACAAGTAATACAAGCCAAATGAATAAGCAGTGCAGTAAATAAATGAACAGCAGGGTAACTAAGTAACCATCTATGTGATATGCAAATGAGAGCAACACTAGTACTCAGGCTGAGACCGCTACAAGCTCTGTGTCGGGGAGCAGGTAGCAGCAATAACACGTAAAGGGTCTAGCTCTGCTGGAGAGTCTACAACCTCACAATAATAGTAGATATATATATAGAATAGCCTGTAGCCTGTGTGTCTCTCCCCACCCAATGTAATCACGCAAGCCATGACCATAACGTCTCATGTCCATGTCAGCGGGATTATAGCTAATGCAACAAGTCATACTGTCTATAACTAAAACAACTCTGTCAAGTCCTGTATCCTATACAGAATCACCACGAATGTCTCAGAAGGATTCTGTCCATGATAGTGTCAAGTATCCTGGGTTGTAGGGTACTTGATAGGTCAAGTACAAGAGTAAGGGGATCGTAAATCCATCTCTAAATGACGAACCCAACACCGCGTACGGTGTCGGCACCCGACTATGATCGGACACTAGGTACGTCATACGTTCCCTAGGTTAAGTAGTTTAAATCAGTTTATATGAATTTACACAAGACATCCAGCAGAGTATTTTTACAGATAATATGAAAATAATGACTGCAAGTTTGGCAAGGTGCACTTGCCTGATGTTTGAATTCCACTTAGGTCCTGGTTTCGGAAATTTCCAGAGATGTCTCCGAAAGCTGAAATAAACAGTACCATCACGCTCAGAAGGTGTCAAACAGCTAGGAACGCCTGTCCTTGGGTCCAATTTGGAGACAAGGGCAAAAACGGCAGTTTTGGCCCAAAACGGGGTCCACCGGTGGGCCCGCTTTGCACCAAAAAACGTGTCAGGGTCAACGGTCTCCAAATTCACCAAACTTAGTGTCAACAGGTCAGGAACGCTGATACGAACCCAACGGAACTTTCAGATTTGAATTCCGATGAGCCGATCACAAAATCGCCCGTCGAGCGGGGCCTGTGGGGCCCACGACACGCGATTTCGTCAACGTTCTCAGAATCGAACCAAACTTGACCCACAGGACCAACGTATCGCTACGAGTCCGATGGCACAAGTTTCGTCTCGATCTGACGTGTGTGCACAAAGTTAGGGTAAATTGTAGAAAAGGCAAATACGGGGCGATGTCCGCGGATACGCATTGATTCCGGTGTGCACGCACACCCGAATCAGCTTCCGCGAAATCCCACACGTCCGTATCGACGAGGTGCATGTATCTGTGAAGACCGCACGCGACCAAGTCGTCCCGTTTGGCGGGGCGTACTCAGTTCCGGGGTGAAACAGGATCTGGTTTTTCCTGTTTTTGGATCGCGGTGTGCGATCACCACAGGACGCGATGCCCGAGCGGTTTGTCCGGGCACCGAGAGGGTCATACAGGCTTCACGTAAAAATTTACAGAATCAAAATCAGAGGTCCGAGGTGTGAGATACGAGTACCTGAATGAGGCTTCACGAAACGGGGTTTGCCGCGTCCGTCTCGTGTCCCGGACACGTGTCCACTGCTAGGGCTAGGGTTCCCTGTGTCCGGGTCTGTGTCCGTGTCTGCTGCTGGCGGACACAGCAGAGGCAGCGTTGGCGGCTGAGGGAGGAGGACGGCGTCGCCGGGGACGCGGGCTCGCAGGTCGGCGCCGGCAGAGATCACCGGAGGCGGAGGCGGGTGGAGGATATGGAGGAGGAGGACGGCTCTGGGAAGGAGGAGGGGAGGCTGGACGGCGGGTGGAGGTCGGCGCAGGGGCGGTGGTCCGGCGGAGGGCAGCGGCTAGGGGAGGGGACCGGGGCCGGAGCTAGGGCACGGTGGTGGAGGGTTTGATCTGGGGGGAGGAGGACCGGAGGGGTGGAATTTATAGGGGGCTCGGGGCGGGGGTTGGCCGAGGACGTGGCCGGGGAACGCGGAGGGGCGTCGGGTCATGGGGGCGTGGACTGGGCGGTTCTCCGGCGACGTGGCAGGAGAACGCGGGGTGGAAACGTGGGGAAGGGGAGATGGGCATGCGGGTCGGGTCGGGCTGCTAATGGGCTCGGCCCACTGGGCCGGGCCGGGCCCAAAACTAAAAAAACAGTAATAATAATAATAATAATAATAATAATTAATAATTTAATTAGAAAAATAGTTTTTAGGCTTTTAAAAATAGGTCTGAGGTCCAAATAAATCCAAAAAAATTACCCTAAGTCCAGTTTTCTATTTTACACCATAAAATCATATTTTCATCACATTTTAATATTATTTATTAGCAATTTAAAATCCTACAATCACCACAGCACATATTGTAAATTCCTGAAAATTGCAGAAAAAAATTCCCAAAATTGATTTTTAAAAGATATCTGAAAATTTAGGGTGTTTACAGCTAGTCCCTTGGTATTTTGGGACTGGGGTGTGACACATTGGTGGTTTTTCAATGTGGGGCTAAAACTCCCAAAGTAAAGTGAAAACATCAACAATCCCTACATATATCATACTATTTGGGCGAGCATTCCTCACAGTGATTGCCCATTATGCATTAGGATAGATGTCGCCCACGACTTGAATCTTTTCGAATGGGTCCAACAATAGTATGATACAAGAATGGACTAAGCCTTGAATTCTGAACAATACATGTTGTTCTTTCTACTCGCACAATGACATCAGTTGTGCCTCCGGTTGCACATTAAAGACCTTGTACTGACCTGGTTTCGGTGTATGTATCTTGGATGTCTACAAGTTTACCCTTAAGAGACGGCATATATCTCTGTTCATACACTTACGTGAGATCTTTTAAGAGTGTAAACCCCCTCACCCAAAATTAGGCCTACTTGGCTTAGATAGAGAAACTAGGGCTAGTTTGAACCCAATTGAAAATAGAACACGGTAATTATTTAATTATACAATATTTATTTCACTTAGCGTGCCTTACCGTTGCTTCGATAATTGGAGCACTACACTAGCCATTGTCGTCCTACAAATTTCATATCCTTATCCTAGACGTGCCTGCCTTCTATTCTGACCTTTGTGTAACTTATAATTATGCTCTCTTTTGCTATATTTTAGTCGCACAATATTCGTCGTGGATGTTTACATTTAATTCTAAATAAATTCTAACTTTGTACCCTTATGTGTTCCAATCAAAATTGGAGACACAATCTTGACCATTTTGTGCAACCCAAATTTATGATAATATTCTACTCTGAGCCCCCTACGTCCATGACACTTGTGTCCCACCTAATTTTATCCCCATGTACTTCTAATTAATTCTAGAACACCTTGCGCATTAATTTTAAATTAAATTAATTCAATTTTCATCCTTGTGCAATTTTCTAATTGTTGGGAGCTTTTATGCAAAAGTGTATTGAGGTGTCCACACCATTGGATAATACATGAAGAAACCCAATTTTCCCTTCACAAGAATTTTTCCTATAATTTTCAGAATTTGCAACGCGCAACATCGCCCCCTCATTTAAACCTAGCCCGTGCATTTAAACAGTTTAAATTATAGCCCTCCAAACATCCCCATGGCATGTCAAGGTGTCACGCCCCAGTCCCAAAATACGTAGGACCAGGAATACGTGACACACCAGCTACGCATTCGACCAGACTCTGATCTGACTCAAATACGTATAAGCTGTAATAAAAAGGGCACTATCTAGATATTCCATATATGTACACCTCTGTGTCTCAATCCACAATGTACATCAGTATACAAGAAAGAGCTATATGTATCAAGGTCGGCCGCCCAATAACACACTAACTCGAATAGACTCAAGAAGAAGTACGAGTCTACAAAACTAGGCTACAACAGCAGATGAATAATCAATGTAAAATAACCATAATGTCGGTAGATATAATGTGAGTACCTGGTACCATGCTCGCAAGATATGCCACTCCATCAGTATCTCCAAGTGCTCCATAATCGTCTATGCTGCAAAACTAGCAGGGAACCAGGTACTCAGAGGGACGTAACAAGGTACAGAAATATAGCAAGCCAAGTAAACAGAAAGTACAAGTGCACGACAGGGTACTCTATCATAACCAACTAGTATGACACAGTTTAAAGACAATGTTCGACGAGTGGGCTTTCTAATATAAAACCGCAGCTCCGAACACAGAGACACACGGGTCGTACCGTAGCTCCGAGCACAGAGACACACGGGTGTTACCACTACACTATAAAACAGGATCACTACATATACATATATAAGCGCGTGCAGAGTAGCCCAAACGTCTAGTAACTGTCTTCCCCTTCCCAAGCGGTCAACGATTGTGCGTTGAACCTGAACCTCTAACTACAGTCTCGACACAAGGAATTTAACTCAACAGACGCGACCCTAAGGTCGTCCTAATCTCTGGTCATGATGTCAGTATCAGGATACAGGAATCTGGCACGATCACAGTGTATGAGTGTGTCCTGGGGTATCGATGTACTCTGGTACGTGCATCGAGGTGCTATGAAGCATCAGTAATTATTCTAAGACGTTAAGTCGAAAGACAACACCCGGTTATGAACCGGACGTGAAGTACCGAACGTCAACATAACTACGTGCACAATGTACATACGAAACAATAAATATATGTAAACTGAAATATAGGGTGGCAAGGTACACTTGCCTCCGTACGGCTGCTGATGATGGGGATCGGGTACTGCGTCCAAGTCCTTAGGTCCCGCAATACCTAGAGAAGGGATACAAACCAAAAATCAATAATCTACTTAAGACAGACAGGTGTGCTACACACTGCTACGCCTAGACTCCGTCTCTGGAATTACCTTATATTTTTACCGTCCTCCATTCATTGTCTCGTGATCCGATATAATACCCATTCCGGAATAATTTACCTGCTCTCCATTTGCAGGTATTTTATAACCTCAAACAATTTCTATTTAATGCTTGATTTAAATAATTATTTTTCTCAACCTTTAAACCTATACAATCTTTCCCATTTCTTAATAAAACTACTACGTAATCATGTTCGTCATTTTCCGTCAATCCTCAATATATGGCTATTGGTTAGATATTACACACTACTACACTATCGATCACCTGCTCCTCAATATTCATTAGTGTTTCATCATCTTGATATTAATTTAAACTACTCGTCATCAATATATATACAATATGCAAATAAAATGAGTATCATCCTAAGATCTCATACTTAGCACTCAATGGACCTCAAACACATTTGCATCATTCCCATCCCTAGAGACCATGTAGCATATAACCATTAATATACATTAACAAGCTATTAAACCATAAAATTTCCTATGCAGAAATAAACTCTCAACTCAAAATATAAACATAAAACTCTACTAATCTAAATGCAAAACACAATGCAACACAAGGGAAGGGGGATGTTCACCTTGGCGGTGGAGTAGTGGTTGCTGGCCGGAGGAGGGAACTCGGCCGGGGTCAGGTGAAGATGGCGAAGGTGTTGATGGTGATGATGAAGACGGGGATGATGAAGAGTGGTGGTGTTGGTTGTGTGGAGGAGGTGGTCGTTAGGTGGTGTGGCTGGTATTGTAGGGTGGAGGTGTGGCCGGACGGGAAGTACAGCGGGGAGGAGGGATGACAGTAGACTGCGCCGGCGGGGGATCGCACAGCTGAGGAGGACGCACGCAGCAGGGCGGAGCTGCTCTGCTGCATCGGGAGGACGCACACAGTCGACGACGGCCGAAGCGGCTCTGTTGCAGCGGGGGTCGCCGCGGGCTGCAGTGGTGCCGGCGGACGCAAGGGTCAGCGTGGAACTTCAGCGGGGAGTGAACGACTGCAGCGTGGGGTCGCTGATGTGGGGCGACAAATGCGCGGGGATGGCCGGAGCGCTGCAGCGGGGTGGCGGGGACGCACAGCGCCGGAGTGCAGTCGTTGGTGGTGCAGTGCTCGCTGGGGTGGAGAGTCGGGGCAGCCGGCTAGAGCAGCAGTCAGCACAGTCGGAGGAGTTTCAGTCAACCGGCCGGAGTGAGGGGTTGCTCGGCCGGAAGGATCCTTAAACAGGAAGAAGAAAGAAAGAAGAAGAAGAAGAAGAAGAAAAAGAAGAAGAAAGAAGAAGAAGAAGAAGAAGAAGAAGAAGGGTTTATACGGTTGGGGCTTTGTGGGTTTGTGTAGTGAAGAGGGAGAAGAGAGAGAGGGGGTGGGATTTCCCAAGCATTAGGATTAGGGCCTGCTTGGAAGGAGTGAAGGGGATGAGGTGATGTTTTATAGGGGTGTGTGTAGGTTTGAATGAGTGGTTGGGATCATCCTAGGTAGAATGGGTGGTTGTAATTTAATATGGATAGGGTGTGGGGTTTCTTCATGAGGGAATGAGGGAATTGGGATTGGGACCCTATTTTGGGACCCCTTCAAATAATCATGACCAATGGGATATTGCCAACAATTTTTTAATTACAAATAAGCCCCCGTAAATTCGGGAATTTGCATGGACACATAAAATGACGTAAAAAATTACGAAAAAAAATATATTTAAAAATTATCATGGTGAGGGGGTGTTGCGCGTTAGGCGCGGGTTAAATTTGAAGGGCATTGGGATTAATTTAATATTAAAATAGAATTTACAAAGTTGGTAATCCTGATTTAAATAAAGATAACGCGTCCCGCGAATTTAATTTAATTGGGGCCCGTGGGGTCAAAATCCGGAAATGACGCAAAGGCCAAAAATGGTGGGGGCTTGGAGTCAGTCTTGGACCCTTTAGTTGGTCCGGCTCAACGGGTTAAGTTGGTACCCCAAAATTGAGGGTAACGACACAGGTGTCCGACAAGAAATTAAATATGGGTTACGATTTTCGGAATGTTGTGCAATTAATTTAGAGCACACAAAAGTTGATTTTAACAGTCAGAAAAGTCCAGTGCCTAATTTGACGATTTGAGTCGGAAGTACAATAATTGTACAGAATTTATGGGCTGATAATGGGCTCCAAATAATTTGACAAAGATAGGGTGTGCCAATGGTTTAAATTTATTGGATTAAAATTCCAGGTAAATATCCTCTACTCTAAACCTCAATATCTTCTATCAAAATTTTTCCTGGTCCACTCTAACTATATACAGAATAAATTAAGGGGGTTTACATTCTTCCCAACTTAGAAAAATTTTGTCCCCGAAATTAAAAGTAAAGCACGATAATATCTAACAGAATTTAAAATAACTAATAATTAAATTGCCGTACGTGGAATCGTACCTTGCTCCTCAAATAAGTATGGGATTCGCTGCCGAATAGAATCCTCGCGCTCCCAAGTAGACTCGCCTGGGGAATGGTGCTTTCATGCCACTCTGACCAGTCGAATCGTCTGTCCTCTCAAAGTCTTCTCGCTGCGATCGAGAATCTCAACTGGCTGCTCTACGTAAGACAGGCTGGGCCCGACTGTAATCTCCGAATGATCAAGCACGTGGCTAGGGTCTGCGACATATCTCCTTAACTACGATACGTGAAATACGTCATGTACTTCCTCTAATGATGGAGGTAATGCAAGACGGTAAGCCACTTTGCCAACTCGTTCCAAAATGTCAAAAGGTCTGATATACCTCGGACTCAGCTTGCCTCTGCCTCCGAATCTGATGGTACCACGAGTGGGCGATATCCTCAAAATACGTGGTCACCCTCTTTGAACTCCAATGGTCTGCGGTGCGCATCTGTCCAGTGTTCCTGTCTGTCCTGTGCTGCGCGCAGGTGGCTCTGAATCTGCTTGACCTTCTCTACTGTCTGTGTCACCAACTCTGGACCAAGTATCTGACGCTCTCCTACGTCACTCCAACAAACTGGCGACCTACACTTCCTACCGTACAGTGCCTCATAAGGTGCCATCTGTATGCTGGCCTGGTAACTGTTATTGTAGGAGAATTTCACCAAGTATAGATGGTCCTCCCAAGATCCTCCAAAATCAATCATGCACGCTCTCAACATATCCTCTAATGTCTGTATCGTGCGCTCTGACTGTCCATCAGTCTGTGGATGATACGCAGTGCTGAACTTGAGACGAGTTCCTAGGCTCTCCTGCATACTCTGCCAAAATATGACGTGAATCTGGAATCACGATCCGATACGATGCTGACAAGTACTCCATGTAGTCGTACTATCTGCCTCCCATACATGTCAGCTAATATCTCCGTGGACTGCCCAACTCTGAAGGGCAAGAAATGTGCAGACTCGGTGAGTCTGTCCCCGATAATCCAAACTGTATCCTTCTCGTTTGGGCTTCACGGGAATCATGTGACGAAGTCCATGGTACTGTGTTCCTACTTCCACTCGGGAATGGGAAGCGGCTGCAATAATCCTACAGTCCTTTGATATTCAGCCTTGACTTGCTGACAAACAAAACATTTCGCCACAAATCTCGCAATTTCCCTCTTCATCCCATGCCACCAGAAATGCTGTCTCAAGTCTCGGTATATCTTCGTACCCCCGGGATAAATAGAAAAAAATCGAGCTATGAGCCTCGGTCATCAACTATTGGCGTAGCTCGCCACTCGGAACATATAGGCGATCTCCGCACCTCAACATTCCGTCTTCATGAATCCTGAGTCCCGTCTGCATGCCGGCTTCTGTTCTCTCTCGCAGACGTCTAAATCTCGCATCTGTAGGCAATGCTGCCTTGATCCTCTCAAAGAACCTCGAGACTGGCCATCTGTCCATCCATGCCTGGCAATACATTCTTAATCCTGAGTTCCTGAAAATCCTCTAACATCTGGCGACGAGTCGTAAAAATATGCCATAGGCTTCCTGCTCAAGGCATCTACTACTACATTCGCCTTGCCAGGGTAGTACTGCAACTAGATATCATAATCTGTCATCAACTCTAACCAGTGCCTCTATCCCATATTGAGCTCCTTCTTTGTGTAGGCATACTTTAGGCCTTTGTGTTCCGTATAAATCTCAACACGCTCTCTATAAGGGTAGTGTCGCCATAGCTTTAGTGCAATATCACTGCAGCTAGCTCTAGACTATGTATCGGATAGTCCTTCTCATGAACTCTCAGCTGTCCTGATGCGTAGGCTATCACCCTGCCGTGTTGCATCAGTACACATCCCAATCCGCTCCCTGACGCATCACTATACACTATAAATCCTCCTGATCCTGAGGGTAGTATCAAAATCGGTGCCGAAGTCAGACGCTTCTTCAGCTCATCGAAAGCCGCCTGACACTCGTCGGTCCAGATAAACTCTTCGCTTTTACGCGTCAGACGCGTCATAGGCGCAGCTATCCTCGAAAAGTTTTCCACGAACCTCCAATAATATCCGGCAAGTCCGAGGAAACCCCTAACCTCCGTAACTGATGTAGGGGTAGGCCAGGTCTTTACTGCAGTTATCTTCTCCGAATCAATTGATAGTCCATCTCCGGTGATTATGTGTCCCAGAAATGGTACTCTATCCAAGCAAAACTCATATTTGCTGAGTTTGGCGTACAGCCTCTCATGTCTCAGCGTCTCCAATACAATTCTGAGATGTCTCTCATGCTCCTCCTGGCTCTTGGAATATATCAGGATATCGTCTATAAATACTACCACGAACTTATCTAAGTACTGGTGGAAAACATTGTTCATCAAACACATAAATACTGCTGGCGTGTTGGTTAAACCAAACGGCATGACTAGAAACTCATAGTGACCATACTTTGTCCGAAAGACCGTCTTCTGGATGTCCTCTTTCCGTACCTTGATCTGATAATAACTGGATCTGAGATCGATCTTCAAAATACACCTGCGCCACTTAGCTGATTCAAATTAATCTTCGATGCGCGTCAAGGGTACTTGCTTTTTATCGCTGCGGTATTTAATGCCCTGTAATCGTTATGCAACGTACCGTCCCATCCTTCTTTGGTACAATAAGATGGTTGCTTCTCATAGAAAAATACTAGCCCAACTAAAACCCTTGTCTAAGAGATCCTTTTACGACGGACCTACAACTCAACCAACTATATCGGTGCTAGTCTGAAGACGGAAAATTAACTGGCTCGGCTCTTGGAGTCAACTTTATAACAACTCTATCTCTCTGTCAGGTGGCAGGCCTGGAAGATTATCTAGAATCACTTCCTCAAACTCTGATATAATACGGGGTACACTGGTTCACCTTCTGCATTGTATACCCCTAAGGTAGATGGGCACCATACTCCTGGGTTTTCTGAACTCAACTCAGGGTAACCTGGTGGTCTAAAAATATAATGCACTACGTCGACAATCTAGTGTCGCGTGGTATTGGCTCAATCAACTCATGTTAGGACGGTGTCATCGTCCAGACTTAACCTCAAAATAAATTCTCCTGTTCTGTTTACCACACTAATCCTCCAAAAGAAAAATTCCTTCCTGCCTAATGTAAAATTTTCTCTTCTCCTCAAGGTTTTCCCTAAAATTTTATTTCTCAAATTTCTTCCTTTCGTTATTCTTCTCTCCAAGTCACAAATACAATAATGGTATCCCTCAAGCACATACTAGAATTCCTGGAATCCGATTATTATCTTCCAAGTGAGATCCTAAAATTTTTATCTCATCTAGCTCATAATCATCGTTCCTAGCATTGCTATCATATACAACTACTAGTTTCCATCATCAGGCTATACATTCCCATAAATCATTCTAGGTCATGATCAACAGTCCTTTCAGCTCTCAGTACTTCCAAGATCACTGCTACCTCAAGTACGGGTAAGGTACTACTAGGTCCAACTCCCTTGCCAACCTTCAACACTAGTTCTAGGATCCAAAGAACCCATCAATCTATCCTGATAAGGTAACAATCTTCTCTGAGAAAGGTATACGAATTCTGTCTTTTGTCGTCTGGTCTTCGATCTTCTTCTGGAGGAAAATCATCAGTCACAAGCATTCGTCTCCCCGAACAATAGGGGACGAGAGACAAGGATAGCGATATCGACGAAGATTGAACGAATGCAAAGTGGAAGTCCAAGGGCGATAATCACATACAAAGAGTTTTAAAATCGATTATGGATTGAGATCCTATTCAACAATCATAACATCTATTCCTAATTTGCAGGCTCGCTTGGCACAGTCAGGTGACCAAGACGATTTAAAACGGACCTGCATGGGCCACCACAAAAATATGTCACGCCCCAGTCCCAAAATACATAGGACCAGGAATACGTGACATGCCAGCTACGCATTCGACCAGACTCTGGTCTGACTCGAATACGTATAAGCTGTAATAAAAAGGGCATTATCTAGATATTCCATATATGTACACCTCTATGTCTCAATCCATAATGTACATCAGTATACAAGAAAGAGCTATATGTGTCAAGGTCGGCCGCCCAATAACACACTAACTCGAATAGACTCGAGAAAAAGTACGAGTCTACAAAACTAGGCTACAACAGCAGATGAATAATCAATGTAAAATAACCATAATGCCGGTAGATATAATGTGAGTACCTGGTACCATGCTCGCAAGATATGCCACTCCATCAGTATCTCCAAGTTCTCCGTAATCGTCTATGCTGTAAAACTGGCAGGGAACCAGGTCCTCAGAGGGACGTAACAAGGTACAGAAATATAGCATGCCAAGTAAACAGAAAGTACAAGTGCACGACAGGGTACTCTATCATAACCAACTAGTATGACACAGTTTAAAGATAATGTTCGACGCGTGGGCTTTCTAATATAAAACCGCAGCTCCGAACACAGAGACACACGGGTCGTACCGTAACTCCGAGCACAGAGACACACGGGTGTTACCACTACACTATGAAACATGATCACTACATATACATATATAAGCACGTGCAGAGTAGCCCAAACGTCTAGTAACTGTCTTCCCCTTCCCAAGCGGTCAACGATTGTGCGTTGAACCTGAACCTCTAACTACAGTCTCGACACAAGGAATTTAACTCAACAGACGCGACCCTAAGGTCGTTCCAATCTCTGGTCATGATGTCAGTATCAGGATACAGGAATCTGGCACGATCACAGTGTATGAGTGTGTCCTGGGGTATCGATGTACTCTGGTACATGCATCGAGGTGCTATGAAGCATCAGTAATTATTCTAAGACGTTAAGTCGAAAGACAACACCCGGTTGTGAACCGGACGCGAAGTACCGAACGTCAACATAACTACGTACACAATGTACATACGAAACAATAAATATCTGTAAACTGAAATACAGGGTGGCAAGGTACACTTGCCTGCGTGCGGCTGCTGATGACGGGGATCGGGTACTGCGTCCAAGTCCTCAGGTCCCGCAATACCTAGAGAAGGGATACAAACCAAAAATCAATAATCTACGTAAGACAGACAGGTGTGCTACACACTGCTACGCCTAGACTCCGTCTCTGGAATTACCTTATATTTTTACCATCCTCCATTCATTGTCTCGTGATCCGATATAATACCCATTCCGAAATAGTTTACCTACTCTCCATTTGCAGGTATTTTATAACCTCAAACAATTTCTATTTAATCCGTAAATGCTTGATTTAAATAATTATTTTTCTCAACCTTTAAACCTATACAATCTTTCCTATTTCTCAATAAAACTACTACGTAATCATGTTCGTCATTTTCCGTCAATCCTCAATATATGGCTATTGGTTAGATATTATACACTACTACACTATCGATCACCTGCTCCTCAATATTCATTAGTATTTCATCATCTTGATATTAATTTAAACTACTCGTCATCAATATATATACAATATGCAAATAAAATGAGTATCATCCTAAGATCTCATACTTAGCACTCAATGGACCTCAAACACATTTGCATCATTCCCATCCCTAGAGACCATGTAGCATATAACCATTAATATACATTAACAAGCTATTAAACCATAAAATTTCCTATGCAGAAATAAACTCTCAACTCAAAATATAAACATAAAACTCTACTAATCTAAATGCAAAACACAATGCAACACAAGGGAAGGGGGATGTTCACCTTGGCGGCGGAGTAGTGGTTGCTGGCCGGAGGAGGGAACTCGGCCGGGGTCAGGTGAAGATGGCGAAGGTGCTGATGGTGATGATGAAGACTGGGATGATGAAGAGTGGTGGTGCTGGTTGTTTGGAGGAGGTGGTCGTTAGGTGGTGTGGCTGGTAGTGTAGGGTGGAGGTGTGGCCGGACGGGAAGTACAGCGGGGAGGAAGGATGACAGTAGACTGCGCCGGCGGGGGATCACACAGCGGAGGAGGACGCACACAGCAGGGCAGAGCTGCTCTGCTGCAGCGGGAGGACGCACACAGTCGACGACGGCCGGAGCGGCTCTGCTGCAGCGGGGGTCGCCGCGGGCTGCAGTGGTGCCGGCGGACGCACGGGTCAGCGTGGAACTTCAGCGGGGAGTGAACGACTGCAGCGTGGGGTCGCTGTTGTGGGGCGACAGACGCGCGGGGATTGCCGGAGCGCTGCAGCGGGGTGGCGGGGACGCACAGCGCCGGAGTGCAGTCGTTGGTGGTGCAGTGCTCGCTGGGGTGGAGAGTCGGGGCAGCCGGCTAGAGCAGCAGTCGGCACAGTCGGAGGAGTTTCAGTCAACCGGCCGGTGTGAGGGGTTGCTCGGCCGGAAGGATCCTTAAACAGGAAGAAGAAAGGTAGAAGAAGAAGAAGAAGAAGAAGAAGAAGAAGAAGAAGAAGAAGAAGGGTTTATACGGTTGGGGCTTTGTGGGTTTGTGTAATGAAGAGGGAGGAAAGAGAGAGGGGGTGGGATTTCCCAAGCATTGGGATTAGGGCCTGCTTGGGAGGAGTGAAGGGGATGAGGTGATGTTTTATAGGGGTGCGTGTAGGTTTGAATGAGTGGTTGGGATCATCCTAGGTAGAATGGGTGGTTGTGATTTAATATGGATAGGGTGTGGGGTTTCTTCATGAGGGAATGAGAGAATTGGGATTGGGACCCTATTTTGGGACCCCTTCAAATAATCATGACCAATGGGATGTTGCCACCAATTTTTTAATTGCAAATAAGCCCCCGTAAATTCGGAAATTTGCATGGACACATGAAATGACGTAAAATATTGCGGAGAAAAATATATTTAAAAATTGTCATGGTGGGGGGGTGTTGCGCGTTAGGCGCGGGTCAAATTTGAAGGGCATTAGGATTAATTTAATATTAAAACAAAATTTACAAAGTTGGTAATCCCGATTTAAATAAAGATAACGCGTCCCGCAAATTTAATTTAATTGGGGCCCGTGGGGTCAAAATCCGGAAATGACGCAAAGGCCAAAAATGGTGGGGGCTTGGAGTCAGTCTTGGACCCTTTAGTTGGTCCGGCTCAACGGGTTAAGTTGGTACCCCAAAATCGAGGGTAACGACACAGGTGTCCGATACGAAATTAAATATGGGTTACGATTTTTGAAATATTGCGCAATTAATTTAGAGGACACAAAAGTTGATTTTAACAGTCAGAAAAGTCCAGTGCCTAATTTGGCGAGTTGAGTCGGAAGTACAATAATTGTACAGAATTTATGGGCTGATAATGGGCTCCAAATAATTTGACAAAGATTGGGTGTGTCAATGGTTTAAATTAATTGGATTAAAATTCCAGGTAAATATCCTCTACTCTAAACCTCAATATCTTCTATCAAAAATTTTTCTGGTCCACTCTAACTATCTACAGAATAAATTAAGGGGGTTTACACAAGGCCCAATCCCAAGAGTTGACCAAGCCCAAATTTTTCTAGGTCAACAAAACCCTAGTTTCATATATATAAATATACAATGTTATTTCTTTCCTTTTCCTTTTTCTATTTTTAAACCCAAACCCTTTACTATTCATCATCTCCTCCATCTCCCCCTTCCTTCCAACCGACCGGAGTAGCCAGCGCCTCCTTCTCCGTCAACCTCCCAGACCTCCACTTGGACTTCACCGTCCACCACCACAGCCAGTTCTCCTCCACCGGAAACCGACTGCACTTCGACCCATCCTTCCTCCGCCGAGTTCTCCATCACCCGACCGCCGGGTCGACGATATCAGCATCCCCTCACCGGCCATCCCGACCACCCGCCGGCCTGTCTCCCACCACAGCGCCTCGCCTGAACCTTCTCTCCTCCACCGTTCTTTCTTCTTCCCGTCGGCGACCCTGAGTCCCCACCTGAAATCACCAGCACCACCTCCATCTCCTTCCCCCAAAGCGTCGAGTAACTCCACCCCGACGCCCCGCCTCTGCACATCCCGGCCAACACCACCACTGCACCACCATCGCCACCATTAACACCACCCATCACCACCGTTAACTTCCTCGCCATCTCCCTGAGCCGCCCATCACCACCACCACCATCGTCCCCATCACCATTAAACTCCTCCACCCCGTTCTTCTGCATCCCGACCTCGAAACAACGGCTATCCCGTAGCCCAGCCTCGTCGGATCTCCCTGTCCTTCTCTCCTCCGCCCTGTCATCAACTTCTCTCCCTGCTCAGCCTTCCCTTACCGGCCCTTCCCCCTGGCCGGAGCAGCAACCTCCCATCATGACCATCACCTACATCATCATCACCTCCCATTAACACCACCACCTCGTCCTGAACTCCCCTGGCCAAACCTACCCTGGCCGGACTCCGACAGACCTCATCATCACCCCCTCCATCACAATCATCAACTCCATTAATCATCACCTCATAATTATCATCATCATCATCATGATAATCAACATCATTATCATCATCATCATCGTCGTCCCAGTCACCATCCACATCATCACCATCATCATAATCATCCACATCATCATCCCAATCACCAATCCACATCATTACCATTATCCCTATCATCATCCTCGTCATCACCGTCATTACTTAATTATCATCATAATCATCACCATGATCACCCTCATCATTAACCTAATCACCACCTAAACCATAACTATCACCATCATCATCATCATCACCCTCGTCATCGTCGTCATCGTGAACCCGTCACCCTCGCCGTAGACAACATGTAGCAGTCACCCCGATTCCCGTGCCTGTGCACGCTGACCCCGAGGATCTATTGGATTTGTTCAGCACGACTTCCGGAGCAGGATATTGGGACTACATAGCTTCTTGCCGGGCAAGTATACCTTGCCAAATTATTTACAGTACTTTGTATGCTATTTATATTTCAGTATATTTATTGCATGTATAGTTTCATTCAGTCATTACTATATATTAGATATATTGACACACACATGACACCTAGTATCATGAGAGGACAACCATTAGGCGTATGGGCTATAACCACTCTGGTAAACCGTAGTATCTAGTACGCACTATGGTAGTCGTGTCCGATGGTCGCTACCCCCGCAGTATGTCGATTGATAGTGTCATGATGGTCGCTACCCCCGCGGTATGACGGCTGATGATGTTCCTGACGTGTGTGTGAGTTGTGAGATTAGATAGAGTAGCCTACCCCTGCCCATACGTCGAAAAGTTATCCTCATTTGCATTCATATAGATTGTCTTGTACAGCATACTTATATATTTTTAAATATTATGCATGTTCATTGTATTCAATTGGCTTTCTTCTATGTATCTTGTTATATCCCTCTGATGACCTGGTCCCTTGCTATGTATAGACGACCATGAGTACCCGCAGGAGTACGGACCCGGACCTGACGTATTACGTTCTGCCGAGGAGACCATACCCACTGAGCATCATTGATTTTCTCTAGCGATGGATCCTTTAGCCGACACTATTATATCATCACCTTATTTTATATTGGTGATTTTACTCTTCTCTCTTATTTAGTGTTGATATAGTCATTGGTAGTGGATTTATCTCCACCCGACTATCATTGTTGGATTATTCAGACTCTTTATTCTAGTTTAGTTATATTCTTTTCTGTGACTTGTTGCGTGGATGAGATTAGTATTTTTATGACTTGTGACTATATATATACCACATATGAGTTTTATTTATATTACAGCATACGCATGTATTATGGTATTCATATATTGGAGTTACCATATACATACGGCTGGCATGCTTACGTATTTCTAGTCCTACGTATTTTGGGACTGGGGCGTGACATATTTTTGTGGTGGCCCATGCAGGTCGAGAGCATATTATCTCGGTTACGTTACTGTACCGAGCAAGCCTGCAATTAGGATAGAGTATAGGAATCTCATCCACAATTGACTATGACTCATCTTTCTTCCAATCTATTCTATCTAAATGATTGTATCCTGCTTGATTCCTGTACTTCCAAATAGTTCCTTGAGTATAGCCTTCCCCTAGAACATAGGAACCCCTATTGTTAGAATAATAATAAGGATAATATTCCTACCAAGAATTGACACACCACTAAGTCTAGAATATCTAGTGAACCCTAGCATTCCTTATCTATATATTGGTTTACCATTACTCCTTGATATATTTATGAAGACTTGAGAGTAGTATAGATGCTACTAGAGTAGTTAGAAATTTGACCTAGTGTTTGACCCTAGTATTGAGGAACCAATAGAAATCCAAGGTTAAATATTAGGACTAAACCTAGCTTTTCATTGTGAGATAGTACTATAGAACTACAACTTTAGCTTCTTGTCTTATAGTAGTCGAACAATACCTTAGGAAGCCAAGAGGAATGGATAGAATATTTTTTTAGATCATACCTTGAACACAGAGATTAGCATACCACCATCCCCTTAGAAAATCATGATATTATCTAGAATATTTCTATTTAAATCCAATCTCGTTCCTTTGAAAACTTAGCGCTCGCTATTTGTGCGACGACTAATTAGGTTCTTATTTTCCTTCAACTCGTGCCACCTAAGCCTTCCATACTTACTATTAACACTTGTTCTATAAGCACTATGATTAAGACTTAAGATGACCAATACCTTTTTAATGCAATATGATACCCTAATAAGTACTAAGACCCTTTCTCGTAAACCTTAGCAGGAGTTTCTACTGTATCCTTAAGACAGTACAATATTAGTTAATTCTTTTAAGTTGGGTAGTATGCCTCACAACATAGTATCACATAGTCCTCTTAACCCATTAATGAAGTATAACCGAATGACACCAACTATAGACTTGCATAAGGAGATAGTGTTTATTCAAACTGTAGAACTTAGAGGCCCATACCCCTATTTGGCCGGCTAACAACTTAGACAAGGAGTTAGTATGACAACTGTAGAGACTGTAGAGTCTTATCTTCTTTATGAACTTAAATTATTTTGTACCTTCTTTCATCATAATCCAGCATATTTATTATTTTCTAAACTACCTTGACTTATGATGCTATTATAGCCTAGTTTTGCAAGCTTACTCTTTTATCGAGCTTGATCATGATATATGTATTATTGGGTATACACAGTAATATATTTCAGAATCAGTGTATTATGGTCTGATCAACCATAGTGTGCTTGGTTCGCCCCTCGCATGACTATTTACGTGGATTGAGATAAAAATTTACTTAGCTTCTTAGACAAATGTACTTGCCCTCTATACATGTCTGAGCGTATCGTATTGGTTACATAACTGTACTGATACGAGCATGCAAATAAGAAACTACCAAATAGGATTTCAATCCACAACTGCCTTGACAATTTTTATTTGAATTCTTTAAACGCCTTGAACTCCATACTTCTATTATATTACCTTCCCCTTGAACTCTTTATTATTGTTTTCTGTTTTCCCTTATTTCGGAAAGACAAAACCTCGTGCTTGGTATAAGTTGATACACAGAGAGTACTAGATATACCCCATAGGCTAATCACATGACTTGGTGACTCTCTTTTATAATTGATTAAGGGCATATCATAGGTAATATATTTGGCGTTAAAACTTTGAGGATTGAATAACATGATTAAATAATTTGAGGAATATTTTCTTAGATGTATAGCCTTAGGTGATAGATGGATAAATTCTAAGTTGGGTAGAAGTTACAATATTAACTTGAGGTGAATTCTTTTAGATTATGATCATGTGAGATTAGATAGAGAGAAACCATACCTTGTTTTAATTTCGAGGACGAAATTATTTTAAATTGGGTAGATTGTAAATCCCCTCACCCAAAATTAGGCCTACTTGGCTTAGATAGAGAAACTATGGCTAGTTTGAACCCAATTGGAAATAGATCACGATAATTATTTAATTATACAATATTTATTTCACTTAGCGTGTCGTACCGTTGCTTCGATAATTGGAGCACTACACTAGCCATTGCCATCCTACAAATTACATATCCTTATCCTAGACATGCCCACCTTCTATTCTGACCTTTGTGTAACTTATAATTATACTTTCTTGTGCTACATTTTAGTCACACAATATTCGTCGCGGACGTTTATATTTAATTCTAAATAAATTCTAACTTTGTACCCTTGTGCGTTCCAATCGAAATTGGAGACACAATCTTTACCGTTTTGTGCAACCCAAATTTATGATAATATTCTACTTTGACCCCCTACGTCCATTATACTTGTGTTCCACCTAATTTTATTCCCATGTACTTATAATTAATTTCAGAACACCTTGCGCATTAATTTTAAATTAAATTAATTCAATTTCCATCCTTGTGCAATTTTCTAATTGTTGGACGCTTTTATGCAAAAGTGCATTGAGGTGTCCACACCATTGGACAATACATGAAGAAATCCAAATTTCCCTTCACATAATTTTTTTCCATAATTTTCGGAATGTGCAACGTTCAACATCGCCCCCTCATTTAAACCTAGCCCTTGCATTTAAACAATTTAAATTATAGCACTCCAAACATCCCCATGGCATGCCAAGGACCAATCCCAAGAGTTGACCAAGCCCAAATTTTCCTAGGTCAACAAAACCTTAGTTTCACATGTATAAATTTATAATGTTATTTCTTTCCTTTCCCTTTTTCTATTTTTAAACCCAAACCCTTTACTATTCATCATATCCTCCATCTCCCCTTTCCTTCCAACCGAACGGAGTAGCCGGCGCCTCCTTCTCCGTCAACCTCCCAGACCTCCGCCTGGACTTCACCGTCCACCACCACAGCCAGTTCTCCTCTGCCGAAAACTGACTGCACTTTGACCCATCCTTCCACCGCCGAGTTCTCCATCACTCGACCGCCGGGTCGATGACAGCAACATCCCCTCATCGGCCATCCCGACCACCCACCGGCCTGCCTCCCCCCACAACGCCTCGCCTGAACCTTCTCTCCTTCGCCGTTCTTCCTTCTTCCCGCCGGCCACCCCGAGTCCCCACCTGAAATCACCTGCACCACCTCCATCTTCTTCCCCCACAGCGCCGAGTAACTCCACCCCGACGCCCCGCCTCTGCACATCCCGGCCAACACCACTACTGCACCATCACCACCGCCATTAACACCACCCATCACCACCGTTTAACTTTCTCGCCATCTCCCTGAGCCGTCCATCACCACCACCACCATCGTCCCCATCACCATTAAACACCTCCACCCCGTTCTTCTGCATCCCGACCTCGACACAGCGGCTATCCCGCAATCCAGACTCGTCGAATCTCCCTGTCCTCCTCTCCTTCGCCCTGTCATCAACTCCTCTCCCTGCTCAACCTTTCCTCACCGGACCTTCCCCCTGGTCGGAGCAGCAACCTTCCATCATCCCCACCATCATGACTATCACCGCAATCATCATCACCTCCCATTAACACCACCACCTCGTCCTGAACTCCCCTGGCCGGTTCTCCCCTGGCCGGGCTCTGGCAGACCACATCATTACCCCCTCCATCACAATCATCAACTCCATTAATCATCACCTCATCATCATTATAATAATCAACATCATTATCATCATCATCATCGTCCCAGTCACCATCCACATCATCACCATCATCATAATCATCCACATCATCATCCCAATCACCAATCCATATCATCACCATTATCCCTATCATCATCCTCGCCATTACTATCATCACTTAATCATCATCATAATCATCACCATGATCACCCTCATCATTAACCTAATCACCACCTTAACCATAACTATCACCATTATCATTATCACCCTCGTCATCGTCGTCATCGTGAACCCGTCACCCTCGCAGTAGACAACCTGTAGCAGTCACCCCGATTCCTGTGCCTGTGCACGCTGACCCCGAGGATCTATTGGATTTGTTCTTGCAAGGGTCCACGATACATCAGGCCCTTCAGTATTCTTGTAAGGGTCGGTGCAGTGGCCTATAGGCTGGACTTGCCGCCTGCTCTAGATGGAGTGTATGACGTGTTCCATGTGTCGCAGCTGAGACGGTACATGGCAGATCCTAGTCACATACTAGATCACTCGGAGATCGAAGTTGGACCGACGCTCAGCTATCCTGAATAACCCGTTATGATCTTGGATCGTAGAGAGAAGGTATTGCAAAACCAGACTATTCCCTTGGTTCGTGTTGCATGGAGATATCACTCTCCAGGAGAGTCAACCTGGGAAAGAGAGGACGAAATGCGCGAGCAGTATCCGTATCTCTTCGAGACTTGAGGTATAATTTATTATTTGATTGTTTGTTCTTGCGCTAGTTTATTTTAATTTCGAGGACGAAATTCTTTTAAGGAGGGTAGACTTGTCACCCCCATATTTTAGATTAGGGATATTTTTGTCTTTTCATAATTAATGTGTAAATGATTGCATGATATTTAATTATATTTGAATTGCTGTGACTTTATTGGATTGTTGCACTTTATCGTTGTTTCGATAATTAAAGCACTACACCAGCCATTGTCTTCCAACAGATTTTACAACCTTGTCCAAGGCATGCCAGACTTTTATTTTGATCTTTGTGTGACTCATAACCATGCCTTGTTGTACTTTATTTTAGGCTCACAACATTCGTCGCAACCGATTGTATTTAATTCTATATAAATCAAACGTTGTATCCTCGTGTGTTCTAATCGAAATTGGAGACACAATCTCGATCCATTTTGAGCAACCCAAATTAGGGTAATATTCTATTCTAGGTCTACTTCATTCATGACACTTGTGTCACACTTAAATTCAGTCCTTTGTACTTCTAATTAATTTTAGAACACATATTGCATTTATTTTAATTAATTAAAACCATAATCCTAACTTTGTGTAATTTCTAATTGTTTGGCACTTTTGTGCACAAGTACATTAAGGTGTCCATCCCATTGGACACGACACGTAAATAAACTCATTTATCCCTTCATGTGTATTCTTCCATAATTTTCGGGAGTGTACAATGCAACATCAAAACCTTGAACCAATGCATCTTAACCTTCCATTTTTAAATCCATTTAAATCCTAGCCATTGAAATACCCATGGCAAGCCCAATCCCAAGAGGGCTTTGACCAAGCCAAATTCTAGGTCAACCCAAGTCTACAACATATATATAAAATATCTCTTTTTCTTTACTTTTCCTTTTCAACCTAAAACTAAACCTAGCTACAGTCGAACCCCTCCCCCTTACTATTCATCACCACCTTCATCATCTTTTTCCCATCACGCCGTCGACCTCAACCTCGTCGGGACGAACCTCCTCGCCATCGTCTCTACCTCCACACGAACAACCCCCACTTCCACCGGTGTACTCGACCGCCTCCATCCCACTCGCAGCAACCCGCTACCCCCGCCTTCACCCCTCTTCTTGCCGACCGGAGAACTCGCCGGAGACCCTCGACAGAATCTCATCCGCCCTCCTCGACCAACTCACCATCACCGTTCATATCTCCCCGAACCCGCTGAAGTCGACGAACCCACTGAGCCGAAGACCGCCTGACTTCAACGTCGAACCCGCCAGCATTCGCCTGAGCCGGATCCCTCTCGGCTGAACTACCGTGAACACCGCCGAGCACGCGCCACGTCACCTGAAGCCGACGACCCGTTACACCACCAGACTCGTCGACAACCCGCTGTCCACGACTGCCCTCACCGAACACTTCGCGATGACCTCGACGCACACGACTCGTCCCACGTACACAGGTTCGAGTTCCCTCTCGCATGCATGTACATGTGCGGGCATACGCATATTTTATCATCGTATTGCATACTTATTCAGTCGTGGTATATTTAGTATGATGGTATATTGGTGTGTTTGTATGTACATATTATATATCTATATGTATATGATGGTATACAGATATATATATATATATAATTGGTATGTACGTCTTGGCATACGTATTAGTATATGTTTAACTGTATATTGGTATATATATATATATATATATATATATATATATATATATATATATATATATATATATATATATATATATATATCATATCTCAATTAGTATATATATACATATGTATTGTATATATCTCCCTAATATATGTTTAATATATATATATATATATAAGTATTGATTCTATTTAAAGTATATATATATACACATATGTCTATTATATTGTAATTAATTAATATTAATGTATATGATAGATAGTAATATGTAGTCTATGTCTATGTACTTGATGACCCGAGTGTAACCACAGATACCCCGTAATTACATTGACATGTGACCACGAAGCATGTTAGCAGACTGCCATATGTAAACTGATGTACTGGCAAGACCGTATCATTGACTGTCTGTTATGCACAACAACTACAGACGTAACCCCCTAGCGTAGTCTCTGAGATCATTGTGTTGATTGTGTGTGTAGTGTAATGTCTGACGCAATATTATATTATATTATATGTCTATAGGACTGTTGGATCACTCAGACGAAACTTTGGAACCAAGACATTGGTATTGCCAGCTAAGGATCACAGGCGAGTACATTCTCTGATAGTTTCCATTATGTTGATTATCTCTATAATTCTAGTTATATAGCATATATGACTCTGACACTGTTGTTTACACTAGTTGGCATCATCGAGACTTGTCACGAGGAGTCGTAATTTAGAATCCATCGTGCTTGCTGGGAAAAAAGGGGAAATATTAGTAGCTTATGTGATCATACCCAACTCTACATGCATCATAGCTCACCCACACCTCACGTCGGTACAACCTGACCATTACATACCTCATAGCCTGTTATGTATGATTAGCCTGACTATTGCTCGCATCATAGCTATCTGAATGGTTAGCCTGACCCTACATGAATCATAGCTAATCATATGTAACAAGCCTGATCAATCCCAAGCCGATAACATGATATGCTGACGTTTCACACACTTAGCTAGATGTTCTTGACATGTATCTCTAGTATATTGATCTAGCATCTCTACATGTTCTAGTTATTGTTCTAGTACTCACTTATATTCTAGCTCATTGTTCTAGCATGCACTTGTATTTTTATTCATTGTTAGATGTACATTGATGATGATATGTTCCAGTATTCTTTATTCCAGTATTTCTTATTGCCAGTATTCATATTTGTCTTGTATTTTTGTACATTATATTATAGTTTTTGTCAATATATGTGGAACTGTTGTTAGTGCTTGTACTTCGTTTCAATCCTGACTGGATATTTTTTCCAGAGGATCTTGAGGATTTCTGTACCACACACTATGGACCGGGTATAGATGCAGACTACACACCAGAGAACTTAGAGGAGACTATTCCTTTAGAGGAGACATTACCTGCAGCTATCTAGGCAGTATTTATCTTATGCATTTGAGACTTGTGGAGACTTTATGTTGGACATCTAGACTATGGTTTATCGTTATTTTGAGACATGGTGTTTGATTATGTCATTCTTCTTATCTTTTATCGTGCCTTTATACTCTTATAGTTGTTGTGATTGAGATTACATTATGAGATATTGTGAGATGTATATTGTCCTCCTTATGGAGATTGATATCATTGACAGGTTGTGAGTATTATATTAGTATTTATTGTGACCTATACAGCATTCTACCGTCGATGTTGTGGCGTAGGCTGGACGTACCCACACACTCGTGCCCCTATACCGGGTGCGGGTCGTGACACTTTTTTTTTAGAAATAATATAGGCGCACCCCACGGAGATACGCTCGGACAAATATATCCATGATCTAGCAATTCTTGCAACTAAACCTTTAACTCTTTTATTTCTGCTGGGGCCATTCGATACGGAGCTTTGGAAATTGGTCGAGTTTCTGGAAATGTAGCAATAGTGAACTCTATCTCTCGGTCAGGCGGCATGCCGGGCAACTAATTGGGAAACACATCAGGGAAATCTGCCACAACGAAAGTAGACTTAATGTTTGCGTAATCTCGCTGCGTGTCTCGAACGGACGCCAAGTACCCATCACAACCGGAATGGATCATCCGCCGAGAAGACATTGCAGAGATCACCATACAGGCACTCAGCGCTCTTGACTGTGGACTGCACGCATAATAGAACTCGATCTCGCTAGGTAGGTAACATATGACTTTCTTTTCTACACAATCAATGGTAGCCGAGCAAGCACCAAGCCAATCCATCCCCAAAATGATGTCGTAGTCCCCGATGTCTAAGACTATCGCATCAAGTGATAATTTTCTTCCTCCATTGTAGATATTACCTTCACGACAAACTAAGTGAGCCGACAAATCCACGCCCGATGGAGTACGAACGCTAAGGTTTAGGCCTAGCGGTGTTATATAAAATGTGTTCATGGCGACAAAATCTGTCGCAATAAAACTATATGTGGCACCATAATCAAATAATACTCGAGCAGGTGCATTATTGAAAAGTAATATACCTGATACCGTCATGTTTGATGCGAACGCCTCTTCCCGAGTCAGAGCATAGACCCGGCCTTGAGCGTTCTGCAGTGCCGTCTGGTTCGCTCGAGGTGCTTGTCCCTGATCTTGAGGCGTACAATTTTGTTGCCGCAGTTGGTTTAGTCCTCCCTCCCGACAGTTCACTGCCATATGCCGCTAGCAGCCGCATTTAAAGCATGCTCTACTGAATACTCGACAATTTTGAGCGATGTGTCCAACATGATTACATCAGTGGCAGACGAGCTCACTACTTCTCCCTGGGTTGCACCATTATTACCGCCATTGTTGGGGCGCTTGGATGTGTTTTTACCTTATGTGTTGCTAGGGCGCTTGTGATTGAAATTTTGTACAGCGCCGGTGCGAACTGGGGGGTACTGCGGCTCTAGGGAGAGGGCATAGTTTAGAGACTCTCTCATTGTATGATACTGGAGAACGATGACGTAGGCACGAATAGAAGGTCACAGTCCTATCTCAAACCTTCTGGCTCAACTTTCGGCATCACAAAGATGAGACTTAGCAAATTTTGCACGTTTGTTAAATTCTGCGGCATACTGCCGCACTGTCATATTCCCTTGTTGCAGATGAATAAATTCGTCTTCCTTCTCGCGACGGATGGCAGGTGGGAGGTACTCTTCTTTGAAGGCTACACGGACCAAAAGATAGTTGTCTTGTCATCTTCACTCAATATAGCTTGTTTGTGCACATTCCACCAATCATGTGCGTTTAAACGGAGCTAAAGCTGAGCACAAGCAACTCTCTTTGTTTCGTCCATGCGAAGCACTTCGAAGTGGTCCTCTAACTCAACCAGCCAATCCAACGCCATGGAGGGGTCCTCGGTCCCTTTAAAGGTAGCATGACACATCTTCTTAAACTCTGATATTTGCAGGATGGGGCCCTTTTTGTCTGAGGGCGGAGTTCCTGAGAGCCTTGTAGTCCCGCGATCTCAGCTATAACTGGCACTGTCGCAGCTGCCGTTCATGCAGAATGGTTGTTGGCGACAAACTTCGCCACAATCGTTTACAGGCTATCCATCTGCTTCTGCTGTGCCTCAGCCTGAGTCCGCTGCGCCTGAAATTGAGTTTCAATCTAGGACTCGAATTGGCTTTGACGTAATTTTTCTTGTCTCTGCTACGTTTCCATCAAACGCATCATCCGCTCGAACGAATCGACAGAGGGTGCGACTGCTGGACTTTTTGAGCTGCCTGATGTGCCGGAACTGCTCTCTTGCACCTGCTCCACCATCTGCGCTTGTGCATCCGGCTCTGAGGCCGTTCCTTTAAAGAAAAGTAACTTGCATCAGTCTCAAATTATATTACGAACTCACTGTATGGAATGCATCTCATTTTGGCCAAGCGAATTTAAGAGTTCAACTGGGAGGGACAGGGTCGTTTTAAGAAAACTCTTCTGACACAAAGGTCAAAGGATCTGAAGCCATGCTCTGATACCAATATGTCACACCCGCTTTTCGTTAAATCGATAATCTTTCCACTAGCGTGATGTCGTGCATGCGTAAGGCGCGTGTGCACAAGGCCTAGGTATAATAATATACTTTAGAACAAATGCAATAGAGTACGCAAATAAGATATCACACATTGAGATATATAAAAGTTCTCTTTATTGATAATGAACATCTGGTTACAGACTCTTGACCCAAAAGTAATAAGAACGCCACACGGGATTACAACTTGGACGTCAAATGAGATAGCCGATTCATACATTACATCCTTACTAATCTTTCAAAATGCGTAAACCACCTTGAGTGCGAATTAGCACCATCGCCTAGGAGCTTCAAAAGATAAGTGCAGGCTCCTTGTGATTATGTACTTGAACTCCAAAAGTCACAAAACATGAATACACCGGATCAGTGGAGGGTTGGGGGAAGCTTCAGCTCCTCGTCGCGCCGCCTCAGCTCGGAGAACCTGCTGCAACGAGGGTCAATACTTCGAAAAGTACCAGTGAGGGCGAGCTAACCCAACATACCAAAATCGATATCTTATTCATGTGGACATGCAATATTATTATGTGATCTTTCTATCTTGCCCTAGTTCAATTCTTTATATATGATAAAAGGGAATGACATAACAAAATGTGCCACCATTCGGTGACTTTACCTGAACCGTCTGAACCACCTGTACAAAACTTACCATGACCTTCCCTGGCATGAAGACATAGTTAGTCTACACAGTTTAAATATACATAACGCATCCCTTGGTCGGACGAGAGATGGGTCAGCTGCCATTCTGCTTTGGGTAGCTAGCCCTTGGCGGACGCACAGACACATCCAATGCTAGGACTATACTAGCAAATTGTTCTACCCGGGTCAAAACGGTCCCAGAGCCCCGACAACCGTTCGTAGAACGACATCTCTTATGCACAAGTTGTCCAAAACCATGCCTCATCAACAAACTAAGTTATCAATTGAAGCACATTCAAAGCAATATAAGAGCAATATAAGTAAATGAACTTCATGCATTTTTCATAGTCTAGGCTACCTTGCTCAATGATCACATTTCTAATTTGTACTATCCATTAAACAGTTATAGATAAATAAGATCTAACTACAATTGAACACAAAATAGCTATATGTATAGTGGACAAGCACGCAACAATGCAACCGTATAATATTTTATATGACGAGCATTACAAGTGTTTCAAGTCTACTTCATCTTTTATCTTGACTCAAATTATTCTTTTGCTATCGTTGATCGGAATGCACAAACGAGTCAATTTATTAGGAATGAAGACTTGGAAGAAGGGCGGTAATCGAAGTAAAACCACTCACAAGTTGGTAAATCAAAAAATAGAGAAAAGGGAGATCTTTAAGACTCCGCTTGCACGTCACCTACACGATCACCTACACGCACCAACAGATGATCAATATCTCCTGCTTCGATCTCCAAGGGTTCGATACGAAATACGAAATTCAAAGAATGAAGACAATAAAATCTATCGAAACCATTCAAAAAAAATGCAAATCACAAAACCAACAAGAAAGCAACCAAGCGGCATTCGAAAACGGACAAAGAAACCAGCGCAACAGAAAGGCCCCTCTCGACTCTGTCGTCGAGTCCTTCCTTGAGGCACGATCCGTTGAATATGGAACCTGATTTTGAAGAAACCAATCCATAACGAGGAAAGGATCTTGATTCAATCTGTCCCGATCGAACAATACCAAGTATTTCTTAGCCGCACTCCCCGGATGGGGGAACGGGGCACTACACCCATCAGGTCTTAACTTCTTTCTGAAGCTCCATTTGCAACCTATTGGTTTGTAACCTACAGGAAGGTTAACTAGATCCCAAGTTCTATATGATATAATAGAGTTCATTTTACTATTTATGGCCTCTTTCCAAAATAAGGAATTCTTCATTCTCTATAATGAGGTACGAAAAAATTTAACAAGAATTCTTCATTCTCTATAATGAGGTACGAAAAAATTGACAAATATGAAAAAAAAATTGTTTCAAATTACCCACAAATAAGAAAAATTAACTACTATACATGAAAAATTAGCAATTCCTACAGAAGCTAACTATGAAAAAAAAACTTATTTACATACCTACAACCAATTAATATATAATCATAAATGCAAGAACATGTATAGATCTTACTTTGTCATGAATCTATTGTGTATAATATAAGATATATGTTAATATTTTTGACTCAGCTGACCAAGGTACCCCATAAAATTTAGGGGAATATTTTTTTTTTATAAAGTGTTCCTATGTTATGGTTGTTGTTATTTTTTTTAGAGGTTAATGGTGGCTCAAAGTTATGAATAGATCCTTCCATGAGTCTACCATATGCATGTAAAAACATATAGAATCAGAAAAAATACTCAAAGAAATCCTCTAGATAAAAAAGTGATAAATAACAAATGTATTGCTATATTCCAACCATATTATTTTTTGGCTTTAAAGAAAAACTATTCCAACCAAATATTCCAACCTACTCATGAATATATATATATATATATATATATATATATATATATATATATATATATATATATACTAGCAAGTAACAACCCATGAGCAAACTATAAGCAATTTTTTTGGCAACCCTGCATTTTTTTTTGCAGAAAATAATTAACTTAAGCATAACCATTTTTTTGGCGGCAAACATAAGCTTTTTTTTTGCAGCGCCCTGCATATGCAATGATGCAAAATACATATTCAAGAACGAGACAACAAGAAAAAGGGGCCAAGGTACATGGTTACTTACAGTGAATGAGTAGTGAGTACTGTGAGCGAGAATAAGAACAATGTTGCTTCGAATCTTCGAGTTCCATCATTCATGCAAGAAAATAACAAATTAAGTCAGATTTGAGTCTCAGAGCCGAGATCTAAGTCTTGGAGCCGAGATCTGAGTCTTGGAGTCAAAATCGAGACTCAAATCTGAGAGAGAGGGAGGGAGAGAGACTTACTAAGTCTTGTAGGCAAAATTGAGATACTCAGATGAGTCAGATCTGAGTGTTAGAGCTGAGATCGAGATCGAGAGACTCATATATGAGAGATGGAGCGACGCAGACGGAGAGAGAAGTCCGGAACCATCAGATCTTAGAGATGGAGAGATGGAGAGACGGAGACGGAGAGAGAAGCCAGATATTAGAGATAAGATCACCTTCGACTTCACAGAGATTCGAGAGAATAGGATTAGGATTTTCAAAAAAAAAAGAGCAGAGGCAGAGAGCGGCGGGAAGAGAGCAGAGAATATGATTAGGTATTTTCTCTCTCCCCCAACCAAAAATTAATATATATATATATATATATATATATATATATATATATATAGAGAGAGAGAGAGAGAGAGAGAGAGAGAGTTGGATTAAAAGAGTATTTTAACATTTCGATTTTCGGTTCGATTTTGAAACGATAATCGAATCAAAACCCGATTATTAGTTGATCCAAAATCAAAATCTGACTCGCTAATTTAAAAATCGAACTGAATTTACTTTTTGGTTCGGTTCCGTCGGTTTTCAGTTTAAAAACCGAAATCTGCGCACCCCTAGTTGTTGATGTACAATTGTACATCACATGTTTGTTTTGGTCACCAAGAGAAATGCCATCTCATCCAAATGTACAGTCTGTATTATTCCACAATGACTTCTTTTTTGTCACCAACAGAAATATCATCTCATCCTCTTCATCTTCTTGTCCATATCCATTTACTGATGTGGCAATACGAAATTAAATTAATATCTAGAGTACATAACTATTAAGCTTGATTTTTTTTTTAACATCATGTTTATAGTACTTAATTTTTCCTCTTTTGCTACTTACAAAAGCTAGACATGATGTTATGTCTAAAGATTAATTACATGGTACTTCACATTTTTGTTTGTTCTAAACATTAATTACATGGTAGTTCTAAAGATCTTTTGGAAACCATGCTAATTGGCAGCTATATAACTTCAAAGTAATAAAAATATAATTTTTTTTCCTCTGAAATGGGACCGTCTTTGAAATAAAGAAAATCGTCCCACAAGAGGCCAAATCAAGAACAACAAAAATAAATTTTGGCTAGGACAATCCAATCCTCCGGACCTACCTTGGAGAGGAGATAAGTGGATTTGAACACAAAATCACATAAAATCTTAATGTCTTTCTAGCTAACCACTATATCAATATTACTTTGTATTATAAACGTATGTGCGTTCAAAGTTTGTCATATATTATTATTAGAAAGACCAAAATATATTTAATATAATTATTCTAGTTTTATTAAAACTGTTTAGAAAGACTAAAAGATAGCTAATATAATTATTTTAGTTTCTATTAAAACTGCTTAGGAAGACTAAAAAAAATCTACTTTAATTATTTTAAATTTATTATTATTATATAGATTATTTTATACATACATGCAAGTCGAAGACTATTTAGAAAGACCAAAAGACGTTTCCAATAATTACATAGATATCCTTATTAACTATAATTAATTAATTTAAATAGCAAATTTATGCAATGTTATTTTTGGAAAAAAAAAATCTTTTACGACGAAATCTAACTTTTTTACGACGAAGTCTAACTTTTCCTATTATATAGTAGTATAGATTCTTTTATAACTATATGTACTAAACTTTAATATATATATATATATATATTTTTTAAACTGAACGGTCCGCAAACCGGTCCGTGTCCAGCCCGAATATTGCTCGGATCCGTCCGTTTAATTTTATAGTCCGACCTGAATTCCTAGTCCAGCCCAACCCGATCAAAATGGGCCAAAATTGAGCCCAGAATATCCCAATAAACACCTTGACTGAAAAGCAACGTATAATTAATTCGGCTACACACATTTATCTTCAATTATATAAAACGGCTTCTAGACGGCTCAAAAGTGAGCCGTCTAAGCCGTAAGTAAATACTCAACCAATTAAATTTAAAAAAATTTACTTACGGTAGATAAATAAAACATTAAACCAACTTCCATTTTATCCATCCAAGCCCTTAATAAATATTCAACCAAATTTTTTTTTTTTTAAAAACTAACGGAAGATTAAAAAAAAAAAAAATCTAAAATCAACTTCCTTCTCATCATCCATAATCTACTCTTTTCTTCCACCAAACCTAAATACTAAATTTTAAATTGTTTAAATATTATATTTTAAAAAAAATATCAAAAATATTAAAATTATTTAACAAATTTTAATTCAAATATATTTAAATATTTGAACTAAGTACATTATATTAGCTGACTCACATATCCAAAACTGTAAAAACATATCTATAACAAATTCTAATAAAAATATATTTAAATCATATTTTAAATATCTTAAAATATTTTAAATTTTTATATAATTCTTTAATAATTTTGTTTTAACGCGTAGGTAACTAGTATCTTATAATGAGGCTTCACAATTGCTCAAAAGTGAGCCGTCTAAGCCGTTTGTAATTTCTCAACCATTTGTTTCAAAAAATTAATATGACGTAAAAAAATTGTTGAAAAAAATTAAATTTGTTATAAATAACATCATAGAAAATCAAACTTGACCAACAAAAAAATGTCTCTCACCTTAACCACATGAGCTAGATGAGTTGTTTGGCTATAGGTATATAATATTATGTAGTTAAGCAATTAGTTAAATTTTTTTTTTTTTTAATTTTTTAATTACGTGAGGATATACGTACAGCTTAGACGGCTAGCATTTTAACACTTTTTACAAGGAGTAAAAATATATACATAACAAATATAAGTTAAATATATTTAAATTATTTTATAATAATATTAAAAAAAATTATGTATTTACTTGTATATAATAAATTGGAGGTTAGAATTGACTTCTTAGCCCCTGAAGATCTAAGTATAGGCTCCGTAAAAAAAAATCCATATAACACCGGCTCACATTCGAGTTACTGAAGCCTCGCTAAATTCTTTTTCTAGTCTATTCCAACTACCCAAATTAATATAAAACAAGCTATTGCTCCAAAACTCAAAACAAAAACAAAAAAATTAAAAATAAAATCAGCCCAAGGACGTTAAAATTTTTGGTTCTTCTTTTGGTTGGTAGTTTTTGTACTATCCCCTTTTGAATTGAGGTCTCTTCATTCGGCTTCATCCGTGTATTAGTGTCACTTATGACGGTAGAAAGTACATACCGAAACAAATGCCGTCTCCTCCACGTGGACAACAGACAATACTGTATGAATAATACTATTCGTAACTCCAAAATGTCTGTCCAAGGTCTTTAGAAATTTTGGTTCTTCTTTTGGTTGGTAGTTTTTGTACTATTCTCTTTTGAATTGAGGTCTCTTGATTCGTCTTCGTTCGTCCGTGTATCAGTGTTACTTGTTTGTGACGGTAGAACGGACATACCGAAACAATTGCCGTCCCCTCCACTTGGACAACTTTTTATTGGACTCTTGACAAAATAATCTGCTGGTATATGAATAATGCTATTTGTACATTTAAAATATTTTTTTAAACTATTTTTTCTTATATGACAGTTGACGTATCAATTATTGTAGAAGATAATATAATAAATTTTAAAATTATAATTAAAATTAATAATAATTTTTTTGGATTAAAATTAATTATGTCAACTATCATATTATGTAATACAATCTAATATATCATATCAGATGTCCCATAATAAAACATAGCTTGAAGGAATACTTTAGAGTTAACGAATAGCGAGAATAAATAGGAATGAATTGGCACCCAAAACACAAGCAGCAACCAACCACAACTAGCTACTTGTGCTTGCTTTGTTTGAATACTAACATGGTGAGCTTGATACCAGAGGCGCAGATAGCCGAAGGGTGCCGAGCGATGCCCGTGGTCGGCCTCGGCACCGCCGTGTACCCCTTCGCCCCTGACCACGTCATCAAGGATGCGGCCCTCGAAGCGATGAAGGTCGGCTACCGCCACTTCGACTCCGCCTCCCTCTACGAGTCCGAAGCCCCGCTGGGCGAAGCCATCAAGGAGGCCCTCGAGCTGGGGATCGTCGGGTCAAGGGGGGAGCTTTTCGTCACCTCCAAGCTTTGGTGCAACGATGCGCATCCCGGCCAAGTCCTCCCTGCTATTAAGAGAAGCCTTTGGTATGTAAACCATCATGAGCCTAAAGATTTATTTTACGACACTGCTAAATGGCTCATGGTTCGTGACCGCAAGTCACGAGTCAGCATTTCATTGACAGAATTTTCGGTAGCGAACTCCCAAACAAATAGGAGAAACCAATTGAAGGAACCAATTGAATGCTAACACGTGATCACAATTCAGAAGAAAAAATATCCGAAATATATATATATATATATATATATATATATATATATATATATATATATATATATATATATAGAGAGAGAGAGAGAGAGAGGGGGGGGGGGAGCGGATTCGGTGTCCCATTGGCGGAGTTCTGCGGAAGTTTCTTTGCTCCCGACCATTGGATCGTGCAGGTGCCACACGGATCCCGCGATCCGATGGTACAGGGGGACTGGACTTCGACGGGACTCCGAAGACGGATATTTTACCAAACTTTTTGTACCAAGTTGTCGCACCAACATATTTTTTGAAAATATGTGATTATAAAATATGTTGACGTGACAATAACTTTATGAAATAATTTATGAACACACATTTCAATATATATATATATATATATATATATATATATATATATATATATATATATATATATATATATATATATATATATGGTAAACGTGCACATGGGTGCACATGGGATTTAAGAATCCATTTCTATTGGTCCATATGTCTTACGGCTTGGACGGATAAGATGAAAATTGGTTTAAGTTTTTATTTATCTTCCGTAAGTTTTTTTAAAAAAATTAAATTGATTGAGTATTTACTTACGGTTTTAGATTTTTTTATCTCCTCTAAGTTTTTTGGTTTAAGTTTTTATTTATCTGTCGTAAATTTTAAAAAAAATTAAATTGGTTGAGTATTTACTTATGGCTTTGACGGCTCAATTTTGAGCCGATTCCACACCGCATTATAAGATTGGAAACTAGTAACGTGCACGTACATTACATGTGTGTAAAAAAAATTGTTTAAAAAAGATATCTAAATATAAAATTATTATAAATTCTTAAAAAAAATTGACTTACCATCCACTTTATTTACCATATTTAAGGGTGCACCCCACATTATTTTTATAATATACATGTCCTCCCACTTTTGACGGAATCCGTCCAAAAGTAACAGTCAACCCATTTGACCAAAAAAATTGGACGAAAATACCCTCGTTTTCTCTCTTTCCTCTCACCCCTTCCCCCCTCTACCCACCGCGACCACCGCCATCGATCCCCCTCCCCGCCACCGACCGTGCTCCCCCCCCCCCCCCCCCCGCCACAGCCCCCACTTCCCCTCACTCCGCCCCCGCTCCCCATAGCCAGCAGCATCAACAACAACAACAGTCATCACCGCCGTCGCCGCTGTTGTTGTTGCTGCTGCTAGGGGGAGCGGAGGCGAGGAGAGGGGGGAGCGGGGGCTGGGGGGGGGGGAGATGGGGAGCAGGGTCGGTGGCGGGGATGGGAGGATGGGGGTCGACGGCGGCGGCCGCGTTGGGAAGAGGGGGGGGGGGGGTTGCGAGAAAAGAGGAAAAAGAGGAGAGTAATTTCGTCCAATTTTTTTTGGTCAAATGGGTTGACGGTTGCTTTCGGACGAATTATGTCAAAAGTAAAAAAACATATACTTTATGGAAACAATGTGGAGTGCACATTTAAATATGGTAAAAAAAATGGGAAGAAAGTTAAAAAATTTCTAAATACTTTCATTTCTAGAAATTGAACTCAAATAACCAAGAAAAATACCTTGAACCTTAACTAATTGAGTTATAATTATTTAGCTAAAAATAAATAATATTAAGTAGTTAAATAATTAGTTATTTAAAAAAATAGTTAGTTGAGTATTTACAAACTCAATTTTGAGCCATTTTTAAATCTTAGTATAAGAGTAGAGATATCTATGTTTTATATTTTCTAGGTACAACACTAAGTATCACTATATATTTTTTTTTTTTTTAAAATGGGTAGCCGGTGTAATTAGTTTTAAAGTAGATATATTCTGTGTAATAACATAAAATATAGGAATAGTTAACACAAACTAACCCAAGATTCAATTAACCGCAAAAGTTGCCACGCACTAAAACCTGAAAATAATATTACCAGGTATGAACACTAGCTATCTTAGAGGTTGTTTAGTTCACGAAATTGGAACGCGAAAATAGTCAAAATTTAAATTTTGGATCACTTCACATATTTGGTTGATGAATTTACAAACAAGATTTATTGTGATTTGACATAAACAATAAATCTTGTCTACTACAATATCAGAGTTTTGACATCGAAATTTTTTTCTTCTGCAAAGTGGAGCGCAGAAATAAAAAATTCTTATTTCAATTTCGCACGTTTGGTTGAAGTAATACTTTCTATTTACTTAAAAAAAAAAAGATTTACTATTTACGTCACTTCAAAA
This sequence comes from Iris macrosiphon, assembly GCA_036927795.1. Classification (NCBI taxonomy): domain Eukaryota; kingdom Viridiplantae; phylum Streptophyta; class Magnoliopsida; order Asparagales; family Iridaceae; genus Iris; species Iris macrosiphon. The sequence continues at coordinate 189,240,068 of JAYESA010000006.1, read as the reverse complement.
AAATTATACTTTTCAACCACTTTAGCAATTAATCAAACACCAAACTTTAATATTTTTTACTTGTAACCTCCATTTCTTTAAACGTACCCAAATTAAAAGAATTTATTTTGTTCCACATCACCGTATTGCATATGCAAATATGCAACATATCAATTTCCAGTTTTTCCGTTTTATTACGCTTCGTGGAAGCAAACGGTCCCTTAATGTAATGATGGATTTGGTTGGAACGAGGGTGAACAGTAAAATCAGGTGTCACAAAAAAACTTGAAAAGTAATGGAAGGATGGATTAAATTTTATGGTTATGGTAATATATATATCAGAAAATTTACTATAGTAAAATTAATTTATATTAAATTAATACAAATAAAATAAATTTATCTAAATAAAAAATAAAAAAATAGTCCGTCAACTCAATTTGCGAAAAAAAGAACAAAAGTGGGTCCGAACTTGGACCCACTGCTTAATTTCCGTCAACCGAGTTGGCCGTGCACAATTTCGACCAACTTAGTTGGCGAAATTTGGACAGTAGAGCCTGCGGGTTGGGGTGGTTTGATTTGGTTTGGTTTGTTTTATGATTTTTTTTTTTAATTAGTTATGTTTTGATTTTTTCTATTTAGTTTTTTTTTTTTGGATTTGGATTATTTTGATTTAGTTTTTTTGATTTAGTTTAGTTTTGAAATTTGGTTTAAGAAAATTTACTTTAACGAAATACAATTTAAATAAATTAATTGTAAAGAAATTTTTTTAAAAAAAAAAAGAAACGGTTTAATTTTTTTAGAAAATTGTAAAGAAATATTTGATGTTTGCAATGTTCAAACCGTAATGGTTTAGGATACAATATAAAAAGATGTACCAACCAACCAAGAGAATAAATGTATTGGCATAGATTTTCTTAGAAAAGTTATAAGTTCATTAATGTAATTTTATTTCTAATACATAAATTTCTAATAAAACCTATAAGTACAAGATTTTCATTATCTGGCTCTTGCCATCCTGTCATAATACCTACGAGACGTTGGCCTAAGATCAAGTCTATTTCTTCTTGCTACTGTATCCTCGGATCTCTCCCCTGGCAATGGTGTCCAAGGGTCAAATTCATCAGTCTCCTGTGTCTGCACCAGCACTGTTGAAGTCACAAATAACTGAGTAGCTGTATCAAACTATGGTGCATCAAATATAGAAGTGGCCATCTGCATGTAATAATCCCAATAGTCACCACCAGGCTGTGACGTCCCCTCGTTCGCCTCTCGGTCCATATGTGGGGTACGTGTCTGTGACGTCCCCTCGCCCGCCTACTGATAAGTGCTCTGGCCAGCCCACTAGGAAGTGCCATGATCAGCCTGCTATGAAGTGCCCTGGTCGGCCTGCTGGAAACTTCCCTGCTTAGTCTGCTGAGGGACCTCGTCATCTTGTTGAGGCGGGCTATCCATATGCCAAACATTGGTATACTTTTTACGCGGACGTGCTTGTCGTCGGCTAACTAAGCCTTGAGGACAATTCGGTGGAATATATAACGGAGGGTTCGGGAGAGTTGGAATTGCTTGCACATCATCCAAAAATAATTTTACTGCTGTCCTCAACGGGTCTCTCACTGGATGATTTTTACATGCTAGATTCAAATTTCGAAGCTGAAATATTAAGTAGAATCCAATTAATTCATATAAAAAACTATGAAGACAAATATTTTTATCAATAAAATACGTATCTTCTCATTTACACGTTGATACCATAAAACTAAAAAAAAAATCAAAATCCAAAATAAAACTAAAAAAAAAAATTTAACGAAAAAAACCCAAAACATAACTAATTTAAAAACAAACTTATAAAACAAACCAAATCAAACCAAACCAACCAAACCAAACCACCCCAACCAACCCACTGCCCAATTTTGGCCAACTTGTGCAAGCACAATTTCTTGCACAATTTCGACCAACAGGGTTGGTAAAAATTGGACAGTGGGATCCACTTGTTGTACACGCCGGCACACGTGTTCGCTGCGTTCTGTTTTTCGACAACTGACTTGGCGGACTGTGTCTTTATTTTTAATTTAGGTAAACTTATTCCGTTTGTATTAATTTAATATAAATTAATTTCGCTACATTAAATTTTTTGTATATATATATATATATATATATATATATATATATATATATATTATATTTTTTTTGTAGAAATCATCTAACAGAAATCCCCTTGGTGCAGCAATCTTCAGTTAGAATACCTGGATCTCTATCTCGTCCACACACCATTCAGTACGATAACCAAACCGGGGACACGACCCTTCCCAATTAATCATCAGGACCTGGTGCTTTTAGATATGAAGTCAGTCTGGGAAGCCATGGAAGAATGCAAGAGTCTCGGCCTCGCCAAGGCAATTGGGGTCAGTAATTTTAATCATAAGAGACTAGAGGAGCTGCTCACTATGGCAAAGATACCTCCATCAGTGAATCAAGTATGTTACTTTTTCTTAATATTTAGAGTTTTGATCTTAGATATGTTTCAAAATTTGTATTTGCGTCTCCATAATATATATAATTAGTATTTGGGTCTCAAATTGTTAGTCCCGAAACTTAATCAAAGATGATAGAACCAGAAGTTGATGTCGAGATCAGAAGTTCACACAAGAGTTCCCTTTCTGATATCTCTCAATCCAGCAAGAAGATTATATAATAGGATCTGATTACAACTTGAAACAAGATAACAAAAGAATCAGAGAAAACTACCTTCTCCTTCTTCCTTACAATCACAGTTGCAAACAGACAAAATATAGTTTACAACTTGCAAAAGAGAAGAGCAAGAAGAAGAAGAATAAACCCTGCTTGCTGGGGTGATGAAGATCACCGTTGCTCAAAGCAAGATTCGTCCCACACGATCTGCTCTCAGGAACCAGCAAGTTCACGTTGAACTTCTGGAACGCTTTTGCTTGGACTCGCACGAACTTCCTGGACTACGTACAATGGCGGCTGCTGCATCTCTCTTCGTCTCCTCTATTTCGAAGTAAGTCCTCAATGTAGGCACGAAGAGAGTATTTATAGAGAAGCCTGGTCGCCCATTAGTTACAAAAAGATTGGAATGAATTTAATTCATATCCCATAAGTTTGGAATGAATTAAATTTAAATCATATATGATTGATTTTAATTAAATTCAAATCCCACATGAATAAATTTAAATCCTATATGATTGGAATGAATTAAATTCAAATCCCATAAATATCGGATTCAAATTAATGACTTAATCTTTCCATAACTAATTAAATATATCCGATAGCAGCGGACCCGCATGCAACCTCTCATGCGACCTCGTATGCCGTAGCGCATGCGGTCGCGCAAGCAGCAGCGCATGCGGCCGCCCAAGCAACCGCTCTTTCGTCCAGCTCATGCGGCTGGCTCATGCAGCCCGCTCATGCGTCCAGCTCATGCAGCAGACTCATGCGACCCGCTCATGCATCCAGCTCATGCGACTGGCTCATGCGGCCAGCGCATGCAACGACGCATGCAACTCGCGCATAACCGAGCGTATCAAATGTGCACAAGAGCCATGCGCCGATGCTAATGTGCTAAGTGCGCCAACAAAGTGCCACTTTGCGCCCTTGAGCCTGAGCCCGAGTCTGAGTCCGAGTCGCTAAGCCTCTTTGAGACTTAGCTCCTATGGAATAAATTATAAGAGAATGACAAAAAACATAAATGTTTTCATTAAGGAGTTAATCCTTCTTCATCCTAATAAAGTACCCCCACATGACACCCATGTACCTCACCACACCCCATGTGCATACCTCAACAAAAGCAAAATATTATATTGAGATACCCACTTGGTGGTGTAGCCAATTTGGGACTATCTTTTATAGTCCAAAGGCAAAAATACAAACAATCTCCCATATATCTCAATATATGGGTTGAGCGTTCCTCACAGTGACTGTCCATCATGCATTAGGATATATGTCGCTTCGACTTGAATCTTCCTACATGGGTCAAAATAACAGTATGATACAAGAATGGACTAAGCCTTGAATTCTGCACCATAGTTGCAATTCTTCCCACTCACATAATGACATCAACTGTGCTTCCGGTTGCACATTGAAGGCCCTGTGCTTGCCTGGTTTTGGTCTATGTATTTTGATTGTCTACAAGTTTTTCCTCAAGAGACGGCATGTAACTCTTTCCATACACTATAGGTGAGTTCTTAAAGTGTCCTTGGCATGAAGCATTGCGCTTCCTTGCGGTGCTACGCCGCTATGACATGGCCTTCTTCCGAGGTTCACTCCCTCATATGGTGTCATCCACTGTAGCATGAGATTTACTACCTCTTTGTAGTGCCAAACTATCCAGCACGAAGTCTTGCGCTTCCTTGCAGTGTTACGCCGCTATGACATGGTTTTCCGCCGAGGATTTACATCTTTTACCTCTATGGTGTCACACCACTGTAACATGAGGTCATCGACCTCTTTGTAGTGCTACCTACCACTCTTTATTCTACAGCATTAGGCCACCTGCCTATGCGCGGTGCTACACCGCTGTGACATGACTTAATACCGAGGATTTATATCTTTTACCTCTGTAGTGTCACACCACTGTAGCATGGGATACAAGTCCCTTGTAGTGCTGAAACTACGTGCTTCCTATAAAGCACACCGGACATTCACTCTGTCGGAGAACTCATTAAGGCGTCAAAGCCATCCTTCTACAGAAAATTATTCTTCATAAAGAACAAGAAGTAGACAACAGTGGTTCTGGGTTCGTAATCCCTCAATGTCTCAAAGGACTACCCACTATTCCTGATATTTTACCAGTCAATGGTCCTTCTATGAACCAAAAGCTATATGCCTAGTAGATTTCTCTTTGAACTAATATCATAAAACTTTATCATAAAATTACATATATACAATATCAGAATGTCTTCAAGCCCATTTTGGTTGTTGTGTCCTCGGTCAGCTGGCGCTTGAGACCTTTGGTGAACGGGTCCGCCAGGTTCTTCTGACTCCGAACATCAATTATGGCAATAACTCCAGTCTTTATCAGATCATTCACTGCCCTGTGCCTCAACCGCACAGTCCTCTTCTTACCATTGAAGAGGTTATTTCACGCCACTGCTGCAATCGCCTGGTTGTCACAGTATATTTGTACCGCCGGAATCTACACACCAACTAATAGAATATCATACATGAGCTCCCAAAGCCATTATGCTTCATCCGCTGCAGCAGCTAGTGCATAAAACTCAGATTCCATCGAGGAATGAGAGAGCATAGTCTGCTTCTTCCACTTCCACGATATAGCAGCTCCACCCATAGAAAAGACGTATCCTCCTGTGGACCTTTCACTCTCTACTTCTGAACACCAGCTTGCATCACTAAAGCCTTCCACTACTGTCGGATACCTGATGTAGTGCAGTGCATACTTCTGAGTCCTCTTGAGATATCTCATCACTCTATTCACAGCCTTCCAGTGTACCACACCTGGGTTGCTTGTGAATCGACTCAACATTCACACGGTAAAAGCTATATCAGTCCTTGTGGCATTTGTTGCATACATCAAACTCCCAATTACGCTTGAATAGTCCAGCTGCCTGGCGCTTTTCTAGGATTTGGATTCAGCTTCTTATCAGATATGTACAGAGTATCAATTTCTGGAAGATCCTGATATCTATAGCGTGTGACATCTTCTCAATATAGTGAGAATGTGACAGCGCCACTCCAGTGTCCGTCCGAATGATCTTTATCCCAATGATAACGTCAGCTTCTCCCAAGTCCTTCATACTGAACTTGGATGAGAGGAACTTCTTTGTCTCAGTGACTCGTGCTAGATCCGTTCCTAGAATTAGCATGTCATATACATAAAGACAAACGATGACCCCTCTTCCGTCAGCGAACTTTGTGCAAACATACTTGTCTATCTCGCTGACTTTGTAGCCGTTTGATCTTATGACTTTATCAAACTTTTCATGCCACATCTTGGGAGCTTACTTCAGATCGTATAAGGATTTTAACAACTTGCAAACTTTGTCTTCAAGCCCTTTGACGATAAATCCTTCTGGTTGTTACATGTAAATCTCTTCGGTCAACTCTCCATTCAGGAATTTTTTTGACATCCCTCTGATGAATAACTAGCTTGTGAATTGCACTCAGAGTAATCAACATCCTGATGGTCGTCATCCGCGCTACTGGAGTATATGTGTCGAAGTAGTCGATCCCCTGCTTCTGAGAAAATCCCTTGGCAACTAACCTTGCCTTGAACTTGTCAACAGTTTCATAGGCCTCCATCTTCCTTTTTAAGATCTGTAATACTCCAGTCCCAAAATACGTAGGACTAGGAATACGTAACATGCCAGCTACACATTCGACCAGACTCTGGTCCGACTCAAATATGTATAAGCTGTATTATAATTGTTATTAACTAGATAATCCTGTAAATATAAATATCAATGTCTCAATGCACAATGAACATAATACAACAAGAATGATCTATATATGCTAAATTCGGCCGTCCAGTAACACACAAGCTCGAATAGACTCGAGAAAAAAATTTGAGTCTATAAAAACTAGGCTACATCAGCAGATGAATCAATAATATAAATGAATAGCATAACTCTGGTAGAAACGATATAAGTACCTGGTACCAATGCCCACATGGCAAAGCAACTCAAATCAGCAAAACTCTAGGTAGGTTCCACAACGATATATGCTGCAAAACTGGCAAGGGACCAGGTCCTCAGAGGGACGTAACAAGGTACAAGAAATAGCATACAAAGTAAAACAGTACAATGCCACATACTCAAAGGTAAACTAATGTAACCATTTAAGTGAATGCACATGAGCACATCGCTCATACTCAGACTGAAACCACTACAGGCTCTGTGTCGGGGAGCCCATAGCAGTAAGTAATATCTCGTAGGGCCAGTAAATGTGCCAAGATCTGGGACAGAGTCTAAGACACCTCACACACACATACACACACACACACACACACACACACATATATATATATATATATATATATATATATATATATATATATTATGTAGTATGGTGTGTCTCTCCCCACCCAATATAACCTCACATCTCATGTCCACGACGTCTCATGTCCATAACACGCAAGACCAGGACCTCTAGCTAGTACAACGAGTCATAATGATATATGTATATAATATGCAAGTCTCATATCACGAGTCATGTAATCCTATACAGAATCACCATGAATATCTCAAGAAGGATTCTGTCACATAAAATAGTGTCAAATGTCATACGGTCTGACATGCAACGATACAAGCACGTGGAATGGGATTGTAGTATTAACTCTCCAAGTGACGTTACTCGACTCCGCGTACGGCGTCGACACCTGAATCTTGTTCGGACGCTAAGCAATGTCTCACGGACCTAGGGTAAACACACACATCAACCATATCAAATAACTATAATAACTAAATAAGATACTTAAGGTAAGGAACTGTGATACATCATGGCAAGGTACACTTGCCTGCTGTCTGTGGCTGCGATGCTGTCTGTCCAACGTCCTCTGCTGGAAGAGTAGTAGATCCATGATGTCCTGTTAAATATATTCTAATCAATAATCATACACGCTAACTACTCTAGGATAACACGAAAGATCGTTGCACAACCTCAACTTTCAGTTGACGTTCTTGTCCAACAATCCAATAGTTGCGTAGAATTGAACAACGTGCCAAGATACACATACCATGCCACTCTTAAAATATGTTGTTAGGGTTTCTTACATCGACATACCATACATACTTATAGGAACTTACATGTGTTTGGCTACACGTAGTCCTATATGTACATAGGAACGTATCGATGTCGCAAAACTTGGACCATTGCTATCATATTCATCTAACATGCATGAAACCTCTTAATCATGTATTTTAACATCATTTATTACTAAATTAATCATGATTAATATTATTAAATTATTTCTAAATAATCAAAAATAACCAAATATCGGCATTGCATGCAATTATTTGCTTCGGACGACAACTAGTCATTCTGACAAACTTTGGCATATAGCCTTGACATACAACCTCCATGTTGGCATCCAAATATGATTAAATAAGAAAATAATATATTAAATATTCTGTAATTAATATAAATTAATTTCTAGAATTTATTTACTTCAGTAAAATATAACAACTATCAAAGAACTATAACTAGTCTTGGTGCGACATGTCCGTGTCAAGGTTGTTCATTGGTCTGGTATTGTTTTTGTACGTAAAAATATAGATATAATGCATGGAACTAATTCTAAACATCATATATCATTAATATAAATTTACACAAGATTTTATTCATGAAAAAAAATAGGAAAAGAAACAAAGTTGGAAAACTTACGCGATTGCGATTATGGCAGGGACCTTTTTTGTGACTATGACCAAACAGAGTACCAAACAAACTCCAAACCTTACAAAACTTGAAGAGGCTCTTAGGAACTTCAATTATGATGTAAATCTTGGATTTTTAGGGGTTTTTTGTTGTGGAGGGGTCTGAACTGCTACTGCAACCAACAGCCAATATTTTGCCAAAAAGGGGTTCAGTTGTAATTTTTATGGAGTTGTGGCCTGTGGGAAAGGATAGAGGAAGAAAAAAAGAATTAGAAGAGGGAGAGAACATGATGAAGGAGTTTTTTTTCGTGAGGGAGAGAAAAAGGCGGGCCGAAACTAATAATTAGGTTTAAGTGTTGGGGAGTTGATAAATATATGTAGTTTAAATAGGTAGGTGGTTAGGATTTGATTTAATATTTAAAAATATGTGGATAGATTTTTTTGGAGTCTTAATATGGTAAGGGGATGAAATTTAAAATAGGGGATTGCCACAAAAATATTCACTTAGGATTTAGTTTGATCCAAAGATAAGAATATGCAACAAACTAGGGGTTTCCTAATTTGAAAATGTGGGATTTAAATCTTTAATTAATTTGTTCAGATTTTGTGGATATATTTTATATGTGAGATGTGTTGTAGAATATAAAAAAGGTGTGGTTTTATTTGTTAGGATTGTGATTTGGTTGGTTAGGATCTTGGGTAGTTAGGTAGTTAGGCCAACTATGATGACACCTATGGCATTTTCTATAAATAAAAACAAATTAATTTAAGTATAATATATATATATATAATATATAATAATATATATATATATATATATATATATATATATATATATATATATATATATATATATATATATATATATATACACACACACATGAGGTATTTGGGTTTACTACATGCCTACATGTGTTTGGATTTGACTTTGGTCAAGTTCTATTCAAAAGGAACCAGTTTTACGGTAACCGTGGTTCTAGATATTTGTCAATATTTTTGGAGCATGGGGGGGGATCAAACAAATACAACATCCATATTCCAAATATATTAGGTACAATCAAGATTAGTAATATAATTATTTTTGGAAGAAAAAATGTTGTGCATTGCTCCAAATATCTAAGCCATGGCAAAGTATCATATATAAAAAAATAATTTTATAAATTAATACTTTAAAATATTAAGTAAAATAAAATAAATAAAATAAATTGAAAAGTTCCAAATTATCCCTATTCCAAAATGAGGGGGCTTACAAGATCCACTTGCATCCTATTGGTTTAGCTCCTTCCGGTAGATCGACCAACACCCAAGTGTTGTTGGAGGTTATTGGGTCATACTCGTCATTGATAGCCTTCCTCCAAAAGATAGCGACTCTGGTCTTCATCGTGTCATCATAGGTAAGCGGATCTGCTTCCACATGATAGGTGACAAAATCTTCTCCGAAGTTCTTCTGTCTCCTCACCCGCTTAGTTCTTGGTTCTACGAGTTCTGGTTCGAACGTTGTCTCTGGAATAAAAACCTCTTCATGTACTACATATTCTTTGGAAGCTTCAACCTCCTGTGCACCCACACTATTCTCCGAAATATCCGCGATAATAATGTTCTTATGCCATGCAAATTTATCTTCAAAGATTTCTGCATCGCGAGATTAAATGATATGATTTGATTTTATATCAAGAAACTTCCGAACATCACTCTTCTCTGCATAACCCAAGAAGATGGTCTTCGTTGTTCTCGTACCCAGTTTCTGAATCTTTATGTCCGGGAGCTTCACATACGCCAGACACCCCCACACTCGAATGACATTCAAGTTAGGTCTGAGTTTGAACTAGAGTTCATGAGGAGTGACATCGGATTTTGCGTACGGTACTCTATTCAGGATGAACGTAGCTGTCAACGCAGCTTCTCCCCAGAAGCAGTTTGGAAGACCCGCAATTAACAACATTGACTTTATTATTTCTGTCAATGTCCTGTTCTTCCTCTCAGCTACTCTATTTAATTGAGGAGAATATGGAGCAGTCGTCTCATTGACAATTCTATTTCTTTGCATAACGATGCGAATTCAATAGACCTATACTCTCCGCCTCGATCACTTCTAAGTCTCGTGAGTTATTGCCCTGTATGACGTTCAGCTTCAGCCCTGAACTCCTTGAACTTCTCGAATGCTTCTTCCTTTGACTTGAGAAGATAGACAAAGGCATACTTCGAGTAGTCGTCGATGAATATAATGAAATACTTCATCTTGGCCTTTGTGGAGAACTGTTTTAAGTCACAGATATCTGAGTGTACAAACTCCAGAAGATTTGTTCTTCGGTTAACCCGCTTGAACGACTTTCGGGTGATCTTTGTCTGTGCACATACCTCACACTTCTCCACCTCCTTACCCCCACATTTGGAGATATGCCCTAGACTAGACATCTTGTTTATTCTTTTATAATGAACATGTCCTAGTTTATTGTGCCATAACTAAAGTGAATAACCAGAATGAGCGACTGTATTTATCATTGTAGCAGGAGTTGCAAGTTGAAGTTTGAACATCCCTTCGGTACATATAGCTTTTTCGAAGTATATTTCTTTGTAAGACATCACCATTTGTCCAGCATTAATGTCTATCCTCAAGCCTGTGTTGCAGAGCAGACTTTCTGAGACCAGATCCTTGGCTATCATTGGTACATTCTTCACATCCTGAAGCATCATCGACTTCCCCGAAGTCAGGTTTAGTACCACCGTTCTGATCCCGAGTACTTCAGCTTATGCCTGGTTCGCCACCATAACCTTCTTAGATGTAGTCTTGTAGGTGGTGAACAACTCATTCTTTGAGCAAACATAACAGGATGTGCCAGTGTCCACCCACCAGTCAGAGTCGACACCAGTCGTGACAACCTGCACAATCATAGCAACCTTGTTAGGCTTACCTTGCTCTGTCTATTTGGGCTTGGATCTGCAGTCACTCCGGTAGTGGCACTTCTTGCCACAATTGAAGCAAGTCACTTCAGACTTGGGCTTTGGCTTGAACGAAGCCGGCTTCACCTTCAAATGGTTGAAGTTCTTTTTTTCTTGTTATGAGAAGCCTTTTTCTTCCCCTTGTAATCACCAGCATGCAACAAGTTGGCTTTTGCCAACCGTTTAGACAGGGAATCCAACTTCAGTTGTCCCTGGCCTCATCTTCAATGTGAATCTAGTGAAGAAGATCTTCGAGCTGGATCTCTATCTTCTTACGGTACATATCAGTCTTAAACTTGATCCAGCCTGGAGGAAGCTTAGTGATGATAGTCCCCACCATGAACTTATCTTCCTGCTTTATGTCCTCTTTCTCCAGTTTCTTTTGCATCTTCAGAAGTTCCTTGACTTGCGGCAGCATTACCTTCTCATCTTCAAATTACAAAGTAAAAAACTTTTCAACGAGATGGATTTTAGACATCTTTTCGTCAGTTTTGTAATGCTTCTCAAGAGCTTCCCATACGTCTTTCGCCTTATCTTTCTTGTTGTAAGACTCTGCCATCGAGTCCTCCATTGCATTGAGGATCAATAGCCTGCAAAGGTCGTTGTCTTCTTTCCGCTTGTTGTGTGCATCCTGCGCCACACCAACTTTAAGTTCTCCTCCATCTTCAGGGATGGTAGGTTCTGGATCAACCAACACATAAGCAACTTTGTCAAGACATAAATTCAGAGAGATCTTCCTCTTCCAAATATTGTAGTGTTCGCCATTAAACTTCTCAAGCTTGTGAAAGCTAGTATCGAGAATGTTTGATCGGTTCTCCATCATACTCGGATCTTGCTTTGAGATTGTTAGTCCCGAGACTTAATCAAAGATGATAGAATAATAAGTTGATGTCGAGATCAGGAGTTCACACAAGAGTTCCCTTCCTGATATCTCTCGATCCAACAAGAAGATTATATATAGGATCTGATTACAACTTGAAACAAGATAACAAAAGAATCAGAGAAAACTATCTTCTCGTTCTTCCTTGCAATCACAGTTGCAAACAGACAGAATAGAGTTTACAACTTGCAAAAGAGAAGAGGAAGTAGAAGAATAAACCCTGCTTGCTGGGGTGATAAAAATCACTGTTGCTCAAAGCAAGATTTGTGTCATGCCCCGCTCCTAGAATACTGGATAAATACTGGGACTAACATGGCCAACCGCACCTTACAGAATACCGGAGTAAGCCGCAATGTGTTAAGGTTGTCAAGAAGACAAATGGGTGAACTCTAGCATGCTATAATGTTGGTCCTAAGGCCGACAAATCCTATTATCTTAATACAGCAACATAAGTACAAGAGTATATCATACATGAAAGTAAAAATGTATCCCAAATTGTATGTCACATATGATCATATAGATAGTGAATATAAAATTCTGCACTATCAAAGTCTAATATTACATGATCAAAATATACTAGCCATGGTCTAATATATACATCATATTGACCGTAGTCTCAAAAATATAAGGAGATAACTCTGCCCCTTTCTATACCACCACAAAAAGTAATCAAGACGAGGGGTGGAAGAAGAAAACCCACTCGCGAGCTTCGGCCGCAGTCCTACAAGTGCGAGACATCTTACTGGAAGCTCTGTGGATTCAGGTTCTCTTCGTGGTAACCTGGCCATGCAAAGCCAGTAGGCTCAGAACCCCAAACAACAAGTACCACAAATAAGCTCGAGGTGATAGATCAGACACATCACAACATAAGTAGAAAGAGACATATATGAAATAAATGCAGATCGAGACTTGTACGGTACCAACTACTTGCCTCTGGAATAATACAGGAAGAATAGGTAATAAGTACAGAAAAAAATTAAGGCGGCGAGCGACAAGAGAGCATAGGAACTACTCTGGATCGGGACCACAACCCTTAACTAAACAAGGACCGGAGTTGCAGGCCTTCACCCTAGCAGAACATAGCACCCTCACCACACGCCGGAAGAAAATGAAACTAGAAGAGCGAGCTATACGAATAAAAAAACATCCAATCCATGTCCAAACATGCCTACAACTTACTATAATTAACTAACTAGGTTTATCACAAGCCCTAATTACTAGAAATGCATTACTAAGAATATTGCTACCACTGGTACTGCAGTCAATCCGGATGGCCAAGGGCACGCTTGTCTAGTAAATTTAAATGCACAGTCAACCATACAATAACATAACTTGCTATTTATCACAAACAGAAATTGAACTTATAAGCATAAACTTGAACTTGTAATTATAAACTTATTTTACAACATAAACTTGTATATAAACTTGTCTTGTAAGTGCCGTAGCATGCGTAAACTTGGTCAGTCATGGGGCCCTTGCCTAGTAGGGTTGTCCATGCCGCATGGGATCCTTGGGGATCGGGGTAGCCGGTAGGGCAATATTCTTTCCTTAAAAAATGCTCTAGGTAAATATTATCTTGTTTAATCATTACTAAATTATTTCAAGTTCTCGAGCTGTGGACACTTGAGAACTCCCTAAAATGACGAATCGTGAGTACGAGCTATCTATGAGATATCGTATTCGCGACACGCGATACATTGGAAAATGCTCACACTTGATTGCCCGATGCCAAATGCAATAGATTTCATACATAATCATTTCCACGGTGTCGTGAGGATTATGAACTTGTACATAAACTTGTCTTGTGAACTCATAAGCAAAACTTGTCTGGTATCATAAACTTGCATCAATATAAGGAAGAAAACAACAATAATCACTAAAGAGGAATTACTAATCAACAGGGAACACAAAGTGCACCAAAAGAATTTTATGGCCGCATGCGCCCACTGGTCGCATAGACACTTATCGTATGAGGCGGGTGCCTCATAGGGGTCGGTGCCGCATAACATCTAGCTAAAGTCCACTCCTTGGGACATGTGCCGAAGTGACGTACATTAAATACGTGTCAGTGAAGTAACATAAAGTGAGATGTGGCATAAAGAGTATCAGGAAGAAAATACAAAACCATAGAAAGATGCGTCAAGGATGCGCCAAAGTTTAGAGTCATGCGTCCAAGGGAAGGTGGCCGCATGCTCTGCTTGCCGCATAAGTTCGATGTCGCATGGAGTTTCCTTTGGACTTTAGCAAATTTCTCATTCGTTCAATGAGTGAATGCACAAAGTGTTCAAGGACACTTGTGTAGACTAATAGTCATGCGTCCAACAAGATGGACGCATGCTGGTTGGCTATGCGGTAAAGAGTCCAGCCGCATGAGGGTCATGCCGCATGGAAGTCTCGGTCGCATACTGCGCTGGACGCATGAGAACTTCGTCTTTTCAGACAACAAGTTCAACCATGGCAAAAAAACTCCAAAAAAATAAAAAAATATTTTCTTCATAAAACTTTATTTTAAGTCCAAATCAAGTGAAACAAAAGCCAAAATGCTCGAAATAAAATGCTCTAACATAAGAAACAACTAGTTTTCGAAAACACTAAGTTCTAGTAGATCAAAACCAAGAAAACACATAAAAATCCAAATTTTGAAACTCAGATCTACCAAAATCTATACATCAAAATCTAAAACTCCAAGAACTAAACATGATCAGCAACTCAAGGAGAACATTTTTCATCAAATACTTTTTTTAAAACAACAACATATGTAAAAATCCAAAAATTCATGATTTCAATATTGAGCAAGATGTACTTGCCTTGGGTGGCTCCTAACCTCTCCTCTCACGGTCCAAGTCACAACAACTTCTTCTTAGGGTTAGGGTTAGGGGAAGCTTGAGGGAGATGAGGAAGGAGGGAATAAAATGAAGAAGGAGAAAGAGGGAAGAGAGAAAAGCCATATATATACTAAGAGAGAAAAAGAGGGTTTAGTCATGGGTTCACCCAAAATGAACCAAACCAAGTGTCCATTCTACATGCGGGTCCTAAACCGGGTCTATGGCAATACAATGGGTATTGTAATGGTCATCGGGTAGTCTCTCTCAACAACAGGAAAATAAAACAATAAATAAATGACATGAACCAACATAAAAAATACAGCAGAAATACATTATCAGGAAAAATTCAATTCTAGAAATACAAGAAATACCAAATCTGGAATCGGGTGTGACAATTCGTCCCACAAGATCTGCTCCCAGGAACCAGCAAGTTCACGTAGAACTTTTGGAACGCTCGCTGTCACCTCCTTGATTGGACTCGCACGAACTTCCTGAATTGCAAAGGCGGCTGCTGCAACTCTCTTCGCCTCCTCTATTTCGAAGTAAGTCCTCTATGTAGGCACGGAGATAGTATTTATAGAGAAGCATGGCCGCCCATTAGTTATAAAAAGATTGGAATGAATTTAATTCGTATCCCACAAGATTGGAATGAATTAAATTAAAATCACATATGATTGATTTGAATTAAATTCAAATCCCACGTAAATAAATTTAAATCCTACAAGATTGGAATATATTAAATTCAAATCCCACATGATTGATTTAAATCCTACATAATTGGAATGAATTAAATTCAAATCCCATAAATATCGTATTCAAATTAATGACTCAATCTTTCCATAACTGATTAAATCGATCCGATAGCAGCGGACCAGCATGCAACCGCTCATGTGGCCCTGCATGCTGTAGCGCATGCGGCCGCGCAAGCAGCCATCCATGCTACCGCTCATGCAACTCACACATAACCGAGCGCATCAAATGCGCACCATGCGTCTATACCGAGCGCATCAAATGCGCACAAGCGCCAATGCTGACGTGCTAAGTGCAAAGTGCGCCAACAAAGCGCCCTTGAGCCTGAGTCCGAGTCCGAGTCTTTGGGGCTTAGCTCCTATGGAATAAATTTTAAGAGAATGACAAAAAGCATAAATGCTTTCATTAAGGAGTTAATCCTTCTTCGTCCTAATAAAATACCCCCACATGGCACCCATGTTCCTCACCACACCCCATGTGCACACCTCAACACAAGCAAATCATTATATTGAGATACCCACTTAGTGGTGTAGCCAATGTGGGACTATCTTATATAGTCCAAAGGCAAAAATACCAACAAAAATGTCACCAAAAATAATTAGTGACACTTTTGGTACACTTTTGGTGACACTTTTGAACAATTAGTGACACTTTTGAGATCTAAATACTAATTATGTATACTATGGAGACTCAAACACAAATTTCGGAACTTATCTGACACCCAAAGTCTAAATATCCCTTCTTCTTTTTTGTATGAATCATGTCCATACTTGGTTTTATTAGCGTTACTGAGGACATGGGTCTTAACTGCTGTCTCCCACGCTGTGAACAAACAATAACTTTAGGATGCTGATAATAACAAGACATAAATAATTGAACAATGTACTTTTATTTTTCTTGCTTTGAATTACTTACTCTCGATTTCTTTTCGATACTTAGTTAGAGAAAACTTCTTTTTTATCAGGACAATAGGGAAGAAGAAGTTTAAGTTTACATATTAGCAATATCTTTAATTTACATTTTCCTTAAACTTATCTAATTTGTCATAATCAAAAGGAGATGATTGTTACTCCCAATGACTTATATTGAGTATGTTGATTAAGTCTAATAAAATAAGTTTTTCCTTATAATAAATATATAATGATTAATGCAACTTTCTTTATCATGTGTGTTCTCACAATATCTACTTAGTGCCGGAAACAATTTAACTTAGATATGTTACATGTGTTCAATGAATCTATCACTATTAGATATCGTAGAGATATGTTAGTACAGTTCTGTTATATATATATATATTAAAAAATTGATTCAAACAGTCCATGCCAAAAGTTTAGGATAAATCCTGAACTTATGGGGAGGGTTTCCTAAGCTGTAAGAACCCAATCAAAGTTTCATTTCGATTCTGTTTCTAATAACGGAACCTGATTTTTTTATTAAAAAAACCAAGTGGCATGTTATACACTAAAAAAACTTCAATTTTTTTTCATATTTAATCAAAATTCAAATTTGATCTGAAAATAATTCGGATTTCATATGTTGTACGTCAATCCCACATGAAATTCATTTTTCTTTTACACCCCAATTCAAATTTCAATTAGGAACCGAAATTATAATATATATATATATATATATATATATATATATATTAATTAGAGCAAAGTTAGTCGTACCGTAGAATTATCAATTTATCATTTTTGGTAACTACAGGCTAAAAAAACATTTTTCATAATTTGGGAAAATGGACTTTCTGAATCAACAAGTTGTGATACCTGTAATTTTATTTTATTTTATTTTATTTTATTATTATTTTTTTTTTATGTGTGCAGGTGGAGATGAATGTAGTTTGGCAGCAGAAGCAACTTACTGAGTACTGCAAATCAAAGGGTATACACGTCACTGCCTACTCACCTCTAGGTGGCACCTTGGGGACAAATAAAAACAGTGTCATGGGCTCCGACACGATACGTGATATTGCCGTGTCCAAAGGGAAGACTGTAGCTCAGGTGCTAGCTAGCTGCTTCAATCCTCCACGAAAACGTCACATTTCAAAGTTTTTGCCGAATCATTATTCTTATTCTTATTCTTATTTTTATTATTGTAGGTTTCATTGAGATGGCTACATGAACAAGGTGTGAGCCTGGTAGCGAAAAGCTTTAACAAGGAAAGGATGAAGCAGAATATGGAGATCTTCGACTGGGAGCTGAGCCACGAAGACCGTCTCAAAATAAGTGAGATGCCTCAGAGTAGGGCTGTTACTCTAACAGTAATGCTTGCCAACAAAGAGGGCTACAACCCACTTCCAGAGCATGAACTGTAAATGTCGAGGATTATGTTACCGGAAAGCAGTTTAATTCCGTACGTTCTTTGCTTCCCAGTGCGTGCTTATGCACTACAAAAAATTATTCTAGTTCTTTGACTGCAGTAGGAACTATTTTAATGTTTGGATAGACAATATTTTGTAATTAAAAGTAAATAAATTCGTACACTGTGATATATATATATATATATATATATATATATATATATATATATATATATATATATATATAACGAGGGATCAAGATTTCTCTATTTTTGTATTTCCGAAGCATCTACTACTCACATCGTTGGATGATACTTTAAGTCATATAAGGATTAAGACTAGATAATTGAAAGCACATCTAACGGGTGTGAATAGAACGATGCTATATATATATATATATATATATATATATATATATATATATATAAGGTCTCATCCCGGTCCGAAGGCAGCAACCTAGTCCGAAAGCACCAACTCAGCCCGAAGCTCCATTCGACCCGAAGGCCTCACGTAGCGGTAACCACACCACACCAGTTTCGCACTTGCACCTGCATCGCATCCGCGTACCGCACCTCATCTGCACTGCACTCAACCATCATCCGCCAGTTTTTAATTTCCCCTAAGGAGAATTAAATGGCACACCAGGGCTCGAATCCGCAACCTCCTGGAGGGGAGTGCATCGGTCTTAACCGTTAGACTATACTTCATATATATATATATATAT
Source organism: Iris macrosiphon (assembly GCA_036927795.1). Taxonomy (NCBI): domain Eukaryota; kingdom Viridiplantae; phylum Streptophyta; class Magnoliopsida; order Asparagales; family Iridaceae; genus Iris; species Iris macrosiphon. The sequence goes on along the minus strand of JAYESA010000006.1, from coordinate 189,221,323 downwards.
ATATATATATATATATATATATATATATATATATATATATATATATATATATATTATACTACCAAAATTTGCACTATTAGCGATATTTTTAGCGACTCCAGATATTGACGTCGCTAATTTGTGTAATATTAGCGACTACAATAAAACGTGTCGCTAAACGTCGCTAGTGGCGACGTTTAGCGACGTTCAACGACTCTATTGTAAAAATATACGTCGGTACAGGTTGCTGAACATCGCTAAAGTTTCAATATATAACGACTTTTTTGAACATCCAGAGACATCATTTCATTGTAAAATAAATATACGCTGGCAAAGGTCGTTGAACGTTACTAATTTATTTATCTGCGACGTTTAGTAACATATATTTTGGACGTCGCTAATTTTTTTAATATTGGGTTTGGCCTTATTATTTTCTTCCATTCGATCGATCACCAGAAATTTTGAACCGAGCTAACCCCCCCCTCCCGCGGCTGCCCCCCTCTCGCACAACTCTCCTCCCCCCCCCCGAGCGCCCCCCTCCAGCTCCCTCCCCTAGCGTGACTGCCCCCCTCCGGCACAGCTCCTCTCTCCCCGAGCACCCCCCTCGGCACAGATTCTCCCCTCCGATGACCTCTCCACAGCTCCGGCCATCTCTAGGTAAACCCTAAACCCCCCCCCTCTCTCTCTCTCTCTCTCTCTCTCATAGACACGGACACGACATGACACACACAGACACGACACTATGCATGGTGGGTGTAGAGACACGACACACACATATACGACACTCAAAACACACACACACACAATTGCCCTAAATTGGTTCATGGATTTGTCCTATTTTTTGGGGTTTACTATAATACTAAAAATTGGATTTTTCTAGTATTAAATAATGAACAAGTAATTAGTATTTAATTATCATTTTAAATATAATTTTTTTAATTTTTACTTGGTTTAGATGTTAGTATAGTAAAAAATATATATTAATTTTCGTACTTAGATTTGGACTTATGTTGCATGACCACGAATTTACGTATATGGTTATGTTTCAGAGAGTAGGATGTGTATCAAGGTAGGGTATCATGGAGTGTAATATCAATTGCAAGTTAGGGGCAGTACGAGTGTTTAAGTATCAGATATTGCATAAGTGTACATGTTCTATGGATATATTCATGATGTAAGTTAGTTTATGTTATCTTTTAGTTATCAGTTAGATACATTAGTGTGTGTGTGTTGAGTGTTTGCACTATAGTGTATCAGTCTTTGGGTGTTCAAGAGTTGGTTGGTTTGTGTGACTTAGTTTCAGGCAGTATAGGAATGAGGGTTGGTATCAGATTATTTCCAATAAGGGTGTGCTCAGTACAAGGACTGTTACTGTAGGTTGGAATTTGGTTTGTGTGTATGTGTGCCAGATAAAGAGGGGGAAGCTCAGGTATAGGCATTGCAAACAGTTAAGGGAAATATTCTTAGTATTTATTTAGTACGTGTATAGATATCTGTTGGTGAGTGTTTATATATGTTTAGTTTGAGAGTGTGTTTAGTGAGTGGATGTAGGAGTGTTCAAACCAAGTATTAGTGAGTGTCTTAGTGTCTGTGCTTTAGGGGTATATATATAAGTTTATCACTTATTAGTTATATATATATATATATATATATATATATATATATATATATATATATATATATATATATATATATATATATATATATGTGTGTGTGTGTGTGTGTGTGTGTGTGTGTGTGTGGCTATGTGATGCCTATACATATAGTATGCAAGTTATGTATCTAGATAACTTGGAAGTAATTGATAGTAATGTGATACCAAGTCATGAGTGTAGTGTCATAATGTAGGATATGGGTAGGTTTGTACCAAGGCTATAGTACTAGCTTTGTGATATTAGATATTAGTATATTGATACTAATGCAACTCTAGTATTATCTAACTTGTATGAGATGTCCATTTACTGGAGTTTGAAATCTTTGGCTCTACTTTCCGCTTTGGTACCGGCAGCCATGAGACATAAGTCTTCTCTTTTCCTTCATATTTCAGTCTCATGGCTTTCGGCACCAGAGCGTAAGGTAGAGACAAATGTCTCATGGCTTCTAGGTTCATTTACCTATTTTTTATTAGGTATCGAGCTAGCACTACCAAAATATGATAAAATAGTAACATTTTTAGCGATATCATAATAAAACGTCGTTAATATTAAAGACTTGAGCGATTCCTAAAATAAACGTCGCTATACGTCGCTATTGGCGACACATTACGACGTTTAGCGACTTTAGTTCATTTTTTTAAAGAATAGTCGCTATAAGCTTCTTTAACGTCGCTAATTTTTATGATTTAACGACGTTTAGCGACGTGATGTTGCTTTTTGATTTTTAGTGACATTTTTAGCGACGTCTATAACGTCGCAAACTTTTCAATTAGCGACGTTTAGCGACATCTATTTATGACGTCGCTAATTTTTTTTAATATAGGTTTTAGGGTTTCATTTTCCCCCATTCTCTCATCCTAAAATTTTGAAAAGCCCCTCTATCCCCCCCCATCCGGCGAAGTACCCCCCTACCCCCTCCGACGAAGTACCCCCCTCCGACATCCTTCTTCTCCCCCCGTCCCTACCTCCCCCCCAACCGGCTCTCTCCCCTCTGTGCTTCGGCTCCCCCTCCGGCTCCCCCCCTATGTGCTCCCCCCCTTTGTGCTCCGACTCTCCCTCCGCCTTCGGCTTTCAACCAGTTAGTCCCCCTCCTCGGTCAGGTAAACCGTAACCCTAATTCTCATGTATATAATTTTTAAGTGTATATATGTGTGTGTGTGTGTCTGTGTGTGTGTTTTAGCTTTGTGGTGTTGGTGTTGTGACATGGAGGTGACGAGAAGGGGATGTGGTGCTCGGGTTTCAGAGCAGTCCAGTACTTGTGGAGAGTGTTATTAGCAGTGGAGGTGAGTGTTCTCAGATATTAGGGGTGATCGGGCAAGTTATTGGTGAAAATAGCTGTTGTAGTACAAATAATTAGAAGAGCAGCATCAACAACAAGCATTAACAACAATAGTAGCATGAAAGCATAGTAGCAGCAACAACATTTAGTTGCAACAGTAGCAATAATTTGCAATTAGAGCAGCAGCAGACAATAGGGAGGCAAGGCATCGGTTGTTTGCAATGCCTACATATGGCATCAGCCTAGGCCGCACCTGATGGGGGTAGCAGCATCTAATGCATGAGAGAAATGGTGGGCATGGTATGGGGTAGAAGCAATTATATGTGAGTTATATGAGGAATATTGAGTAGGACAACGGTAGAAAATCTTGTCCAGGGAGCAGTTAATTGCATTGCCTTTATAATTCATAGCCGTTGATTTGGGGGGGGGGGGGGGTCCTTTCATATTATATATAGGATGTGGTCGGAATGTTGGATTATATGAGAAGTGCTGTAGGTAGTGTGGGAGAGTGACAATTTGGTTATGACATGACACAGAACATGACACATACCCTAATCCAAAGCCGAGATACGACATAGACCCTAACCTTATATGAGTTAATTAGACGCAGTCTTGGGTATCAAGTGAGGTATTGTGCAGTACACACTTATGCACAATGCAGTGTGTGTGTGCATGTGTGTGTGTGTGTGTGTGTGTGTGTGTGTGTGTGTGTGTATGTGTGCATGCGTGGATATCTCGGTGCTGCGAACACTAATCCTATCCTAATCCTAACTCGGACACACACACACACACACACACAATGACACTAACACTAACCCAAACTCGGACACGCGGATACACTAACATGCATACACCAATCCTAACACGGATACGAACACACCCACATGTTTGTATCATGTCATCTCATGGTACGTATGATAAAATTGTAGGACACATGGATATGAAAGGTTAGGACACGATATCGAGGACAAAGTTGTAAGTATTTTATCAGACACGGATATACGCATACATGTCAAGTGTGGATATCCAATAGTGTATCAGTGAGTGTCAACTATGTATCCTGGACCCAAAAAAATTGACACTGGATATCCATGACTTGACTTTTCAATTAGAAAGTCATGGCCTAAACAAATATCAAGTGTGGATATCCAGGATACAGAGTTGACACTCACTGATACACTACAATATGAGTATCCAGGATACAGAGTTGAACAAAGAAGTATCTGTGCTAGGACTAGGTGTATCAGTGTATGTACTGTATTCCTGAGTATTCTTATGTGTGTGTAGACGAGTAGACTTGTGACATGTACTCTAATTTAACTATTTTTTTGAATGATGTCTATTCATCTTTGCATATCTGGAGTGAGTTTCATTTGGATAATATACACTACCAAATATTCACATGAGTATATACTTGAATGATGCCTATTCATCTTTGCAGAAGTATCTAGAAATATATATGAATTACTATATACGTTATCGTTCGTGGATATACAACCATCATCCTGATGATATATGCGACGTGCGAGATGAATTTATAGAGGGTGTACAACAGTTCCTGCAGTTCGTCAAGGTATTTCCTCTGTACATGGACGGTATCAAAATTAAGTATCCGTGTGTGAGATATCATAACTTAAAATATCATCCAGAAGTGGAAGTCATATATCATTTGTACTCGAAGAATTTTATGCCAAAATACTATCAATGGACTGCGCAAGGAGAACTTGTGTCTTTAGCATCGAAGTCGGAGCCTTATATAGAGCCGTATATGGATGTCCACGACCACGCTGCTTACGACGACGGGTGGATGAACATAGTTTTTGATGCGGCGGGGCCTAGTTTCGATCCGGACAATCATGATGTAGCTGAGGATACACTGAATATCGATGCTGTAAAGTTCATGGAGTTGCTGGAGAATGCAAGGACTCCTTTATATCTTGGTTGTGAGGATCATTCACCGTTGGAGGAGGTTATAAGATTGTAGAGCATTAAGTCTGATTTTAACATGTCGCAAGAATGCTATAACCGACTGATGGATTTGATTATAGAGATCTTGCGAGAGGGTGCAAAGTTGCCTAATGACTTCTACCGATCTAAGAGGATGGTGAGATCGCTCTGGATGGGATATGAGAAAATTGATGCATATCTCAACGGGTGCATGTTGTAATACAAAGACGACAATGATGAAGACGCATACAGATTTTGTGGGGCTGATCGCTACCAAGACACTGGTAGAGGAAAGTCTGTCGGTGCAAGAAAGTCTATCGATTCGATGCACTACTTGCCTTTGACGCTGTAGTTGCAGATATTTTTTATGGTGAAGGAGACTGCAGAAAACATGAGTTGGCACAGGCAGGAACAGATCGAAGAAGTATTGGATCATCCATCCGATGGAGAAGCATGGAAGCACTTTGATATAGAGTATCCAAATTTTACTTCGGATCCGCATAATGTCAGATTGGGGCTATCCTCCGACAATTTTACCCCATTCGGACTTTCGGGCTACCAGTATTCATGTTGGCATGTAATCGTCACTACGTACAATCTACCGCCTGGATGTGCATGAAGACTCTGTATATGTTTCTAACCATTATTATCCCGGGTTCGAATAATCCGAAGAGGAACATCGATGTGTATTTACAACCGTTGATAGATGAGTTGAATCAGCTGTGGGAAGTAGGTGCCAACACGTACGATATTTCTAGAAAGCAAAATTTTTAGATGAGGGCAACACTCATGTGGGCCATCAACGACTTTCTGGCCTATGGAATGTTATCGGGATAGAGCACTCATAGTCATCTCTCATGTCCGTAATGCATGGACCGCACTAAGGCTTTTCGTTTAAAATACGGAGGCAAACCGTACTTCTTCGATTATCATCGACAATTTCTGCCGAAGGATCATCCGTACCGGAGGAACATGAATGCTTTTCGTGCGGGCATTGTGGAGAAGGCCAATCCACCGCCAAGGTGGTCCAGATACACGATATGGAAAGAGGTAAAAGATTTACCAAGTGCTACTGAAGAGCCTGCTAAAGGGTACAAGTGTGGCAGATTTGGTCATACCCATAACTAGACGAAGAGGAGTATATTCTGGGATCTTCCATATTGGAGCACCAATCTGATTAGACATAATCTTGATGTCATGCATATCGAGAAGAATGTGTTTGATAACATAATTAATACTGTAATGGAGGTAAATGGGAAGACGAAAGACAATCCGAATACCATTTTGGACTTAGAAGAAATATATAGACGTCCTGCGTTGAATTTGATAGAGGAAGGGAGTGGAAAGTTAAAGCAGCCTAAGTCAATTTTCTCACTGGAAAAAGGAGGATAAAGGGAGACTTTGTAGGTGGATTCAGGATCCAAAATTTTTAGACGGGTACTTGTCAAACTTGAGAAGATGCATCGACCTCAAGGCGAACAAACTGGCGGGTATGAAGAGCCACGATTGTCAAGTATTCATGAAGAGGTTAATTCTGATTGCATTTAGGAAATGCTTGTCGAAGGTCATTTGGGATCCATTGACAGAGCTCAGCATATTTTTTAGAGATCTTTGTTCTACTAAGTTGCTCGTCTGTCGTCTAGAAAAGTAAGAGAAGGACATTGCGGTAACACTGTGCAAGCTCGAGAAGGTGTTTCCTCCTGGATTCTTTGACTCCATGGAGCATTTTCTAATTCATCTTTCCTATTAGACACGTGTTGGTGGTCCTGTCGATTATCGGTGGATGTACCCGTTCGAGCGGCATCTGAATTACCTAAAAAGATAGGTAAAAAATAAGGCACGGGTTGAGGGCTCTATTTGTGAAGCTTATGTTCTCGAGGAGATTATAAACTTTTGCTCGACGTATTTCAAACCTCGTGTTGCTACTAATAGAACGAGAGCTCCGAGAAAATACGACAGATATCAGAAATCTAATGATACAATACTAAAAGTTAGGTTCAAGTCAACAAATGCTCTGGTCAGAGACAACTTTCTGGATCTTGATTCCACGAAAAATAGTTATTTGTGTATCAAATCTTTGAACTACAAAGATGTCGATCCAGGCAATAATTTTTTTGGCATCTTACGAGAGATTATGGATTTGACATATAATTATGGCATAGAACCTCCTAAGATCGTGCTATTCAAGTATGAATAGTTCAATCCAATTCAAGATCAAGGTTTAAAAATTGACAAGCATGGTCTTGTGGATATAAACTACAAGCATAGATATCAAGGCTACGAACCATTTGTCCTATCAAGTCAAGCTCAGCTCGTGTATTTCACAACTTATCCAAGATAGAGGACAACGAGGTCTGATTAGTGGGTAGTATGCAAGACTAAAGCTAGAAATACCATTGACGTTAACGAAATAGCTTATCAGAAGGATGAGCCATCTCTTGTAACAAATATTGTAGATGTGGACTCAACGAAAGTTACTCATTATACGACTAATAATGTAGAAAAGGTAGAATTATCCGAAGAGGAAGACGAAGACGAAGTAGATGAAAGTGAAGATGAGGAGGAAGAGGAAGAGGAGGACGAGGAGGGCGAACAAGATAAATTTTCTGAAGATGATTAAAAATAAAATAAATTCATTTGGACTTGTGACATGTATTATATTTTAAATAATATTAACTGTAGAATGTACTATCAATTTAGACTTGTGACACTACTAGTTATTTACTGTGCAATTCTATTAATGCTGTAAGATATGCATACTATTTTAACTGTATATACTATATATTTGTTTATTTGTTCTATCATCATATGTTGTTACCAGGTATGACAGGACGACGCGGAACATTCGGCTTGTCCCGAGGTAGACAGAGTGCTCCTCCGGTACTGCCTACTGTTGGTTCTGGATCCCCGGGGCCAAGTACTCCAGTATATCGATCAGTCACATATTCGACTACGACGACGTTACTTGGCAGCACTCCTGGGATGAGTAGTTCCAGGCCTGATACTACTCCCTCATCCAGTGTTCCTCTTATTGATAGAACCATGGAGACATATGAGCATATGGTGGAGGTTGAGCCAACGTCGTTCCAGCATAAATGAGATCCTCCATGTGCACCTTCGGACGAGACGAGGGCTGAGATTTGGGCCGACGGTACAAAGTAAGTCAATTAGTTGGTTTAGCATCATATATATCGTGTATTTATTTATTCCTCATATATTCACTTTTTTGATAAAAATAATTATCTCTGTCTAGATATCGTCCATCGTTGGTACAGAGATGCCTGTGCCACTTTCTGAGGTACAACTATGGTGGTCCTTGGATCAACTACTCTGATGCTCCGGATGAGAGAAAGGCGTTCTGGTTTGCACACTTCAAGGTAAAAATATATTATATCAATCATCTAATTTATGCATATTATATAACTTACTAAATTACTTCTTATAGCAAACATATTTTTATTCACCGTACCGGGCCGAGTTGATCGATCAGATATTTTCTACCGTTGCCGCCAAGCTAATCCGTGTTGCTCTGGATGACCAGAAGGCTCGTGATCGCGAAGGAAAACCGATCCAAGGTTGGATCACGCCTGAGAAGTAGAGTGCGATGAGGGCTAGATTCGATGATCCGAGGTACAATAAAAGGTCTGAGAAGGCCAAGGCGGCTAGGAAGAAGGCAACAAAATGGTGTGGTGGCTCGATTCCGATGACTGAACATTTCCGTCGTTTGGTATATTTTTTATTTCAGATATATTATTTTAATGCAAGTACGATAAAATGGTAGTAGGATAAAATATTTAATTTTAGTACTAAATAATATATTTTTAACAGGTACAGAGAGGTGAGGATACCAACATGGTGACCATCTTCTTGGCCACCCATCGAAAGGGCGAGAATCTCATTTATGAGAGGGCCTCGTAGACCTATGTAAGTATTACTTTACTTTGTGTTAATTTTAATATAACTTAGGAAATATGCAAATAAATATCCATGTAGTTAGTAATATGTACCTTAGACACATTAGCAATTATCGAGTATCCAAACTTTTCTAGGCTGAGTATCTTAGGCTGCGTGAGCGGGCGACTGCTAGTGCACCTACAGCGGGAGAGGCTGGTACTTCCTCGCAATCCTCTCCAGCTTTGTCGACGGACGAGCTGTGGGTGACCACTGCTGGTGGTCTCAAGAGGGGTACGTACTACGGTACGGGATCCTATGGCGCACTTATTATAATGTAGCCCTCTAGGGCCTCCACTGCAAGTGTGCATTCCCTACAACCCTCGCAGGTGTTGGCCTGAGTCCAGGAGATCGTTGACCTTCAGATTGTATCTCTCCGTGATGAGTTATTATGAAGAATGGAGGGGCAGCCCATGTCCCAGTCGCAGACGGATGATGCGACACTCATCGTACGATTTGATACGCTTGAGAGCAGCATCATGAAGCTCATGGATATGACAGCTGATCTTAGAGCGTCGACAGAGCGCAACGTGACGGAGCTGCAGGCATCACAGCTGTCCATGGGCGAGAGGCTGACAATGATGCATGATTAAATGGTTCATAGCAGTACGAGGCTATTATCTACCATGGATTCATACAACCATCGACTAGCAGGGTTGGAGCAGATAAGTCCTCCTGGTGCGCCTTCATCAACACAGACTCCACCGACGTTACTGCCTTCTCCATCAACATCGGTGTCAATTTTACGGAAGCAGTATAATTTATTCTTATCCCTGATACGCGACGGTGATCATCCTCCTACAGATCTGCAGTAGTCAAAGTTAGGAGTTTACTGATTGTTTGTGTTTTGACCTATGATATTTGATCATTTATGAATATTCTTAATTTTTAAGGCTTTCAGACTTTATTTCTTGCAATCAGTTGTGTGGATATTTATTGTATTCTTTACGATGAGATTTTCCCCAAACTCGATTTATAATCCCTATGTTTTATTTTCTTCAAATTTTACTATATTATTCATATTAAATGTATATTACTTTATCGGTATTGAGTATTCCACCGAAGGGGTCCTCGAACCCAATGAATTCAACGGAGGGTTGCTATAGCGACGTTTTACGATATTAGCGACGTTTAGCGACACAAAATACGTCACTAATTTAGCGATGTTGTGTCGCTAAACGTCTCTAATATAAAAAAATATTAGCGACGCAATTACGTTGTTAGAAAATTCGCTATAGCGACGTTTTACGATATTTTTTCTGTCAGCGACTAGCTTAAGGCGTTCCCTCAGTACATGGACGGCACCAAAATTAAGTGTCCGTGTGTGAGATGTCGCAACTTGAAATATCACTCTGAAGTGAATGTGACATATCATTTATACTCGAGGCGTTGCACGTTGAATTACTATTAGTGGACCTCACACGGAGAACTTTTCTCTTTAGTATTGGATCCAGAGCCTTATATGGAGCTGTATATAGATGACCACGACCACGTTGATTACGACGATGGGTGCGTGAAGATGGTTTTCGACGTTGTCGGGCCTAGTTTCAATCCAGACAATCATGATGTAGCTGAGGAGACACTGAATGCCGATGCTTTAAAGTTTATGGAGTTAGTAGAGAATCCAAGGACTCCATTATATCCTGGTTTTGAGAATCATTCACCATTGAAGGTGGTTACAAGACTGTTAAGCATCAAGTCCAATTTTAACATGTCGAAAGAATGCTACAACCGACTGATGGTGTTGATTATAGAGATCTTACCATAGGGTGCTAAGTTGCCTAAAGACTTCTATCGATCTAAGAGAATTATGAGATCGCTCTGGATGGGATACGAGAAAATTGATGCATGTTGCATTAGGTGCATATTATACAACAAAGAGGATAAGGATGAAGACGCGTGCAGATCCTGTGGTGCTGATCGCTATAAGGCCACTGGTAGAGGAAGGTCTGTCGGAACAAGGAAGCCTACCGATTCGATGCGCTATTTGCCTTTGACGCCGTGGTTGCAGAGGCTATTTATGGTGAAGGAGACTACAGAAAATATGAGTTGGCACAGGAGGGAACAAATCGAAGGAGTATTGGATCATCCATCCGATGGAGAAGTATGGAAGCACTTTGATCAAGAGTATCCAAATTTTGCCTCAGATATGCTTAATGTCAGATTGGGGCTCTCCTCCGACAGTTTTCTCCCATTCGAACTTTCGGGCTTCCAGTATTCGTGTTGGCCTGTGATTGTCACTCCGTAGAATCTATCACCTTGGATGTGCATGAAGACTCTGGTTATGTTCCTAACCGTTATTATCCCAGGTCTGAACAATCCGAAGAGGAACATCGATATAGATTTACAGCAGTTGATAGATGAGTTAAATCAGCTATAGGAAGTAGGTGCACTACCAGAAAAAGTCAAATTAGCGACGTAAAAAACGTCGCTAAATGACCAATAAACGTTGTTAATCACTTTTAGCGACGTAATTAGCGACATTTTACAGAAGTCGAAACTCAGCTAGTCGCTGAAAGAAAAAACGTCACTAAACGTCGCTATACCGACGTTTTTTAGCGATGTAAATGTGTCGCTAGATTAACGACGTTTAGCGACGCAACGTCGCTAATTAGCGACGTGCTCATCTGTCGCTTAATGTCGCTAATTAGCGACTTATATAGCGACGTTACAGCGACGTCTTTAATGACCTGACAATACTGCCATGTCAGTAAGTTGCGACATACATCGGCATTTTTAGCGACGTCATTAGCGACTTGTAGTAATGTCGCAACTTAGCGACGTATTTAGCGACGTATAGTAACGTCGCTAAACGTCGCTAAAAACGTCGTTAATTGTGCAGTAAAAAAATAAAAAAATGAATACTGAATTATTTCTAAGCTATTTCTAAACTATTATTCCTACAGTTTATTAATTCATAATCTGTACAAATAGACCCGGAGCAACCCTCCATTGAATTTCCTGGATTTGCCGACCCCCTTGGGTTGAACACTCAATACCGGTAAATTAACATATATTTAATATAAATAATATAATAAAATTTGAAGAAAATAAAATATCCAACAAATATCGTCGTAAAGAATACAGGAAATATATATATCCATACAATGAGTCTCATCCTAAATAATACAAAGAATACAAATATCCAGCAAATATCCATGCAAATATCTATACTACTGCGAATCTGCAGGAGGATGACCACAGGTGCGCATGAAGGATAAGAATAGATCATACTGCTCCCATAAAATCGATACCGATGTCGATGGAGAAGGCAGTAACGTCGGTGGAGTCTGTGTCGATGTAGGCGCACCAGGAGGACGTATCCGCTCCAACTTTGTGAGTCGTTGGTTGTAAGAATCCATGGTAGATAAAAACCTTGTACTGCTATGAACCATTGAATCCTGCATCATCGTCAGACTCTCGCCCATGGATAGCTGTAATACCTGCAGCTCCGTCACGCTGCACTCTGTCGAGGCTCTAAGATCATTTGTCAAATTCCGGAGCTCCGTGATGCTGCGATCGAGCATATTGAATCATGCGATGAGCGTCGGATCGTCCGCCTGCGGCTGAGACCGGGACTGCTCCGCCATCCTTCGTAGCAACTCGTCACGGAGAGACGCAATCTGACGGTCAAAAGCCTTCTGGACTCTGGCCGACGACTGCGAGGGCTGTGGAAAATACGCACTTGTCGGGGAGGTCCTATATGACTGCGTCACAACCAGGTCCCATAGGATCCTATACCGTAGTACGTACCCCTCTGGAGACCACCAGGGGCGGTCACCCACAGGTCGTCCGCCGACGGAGCTGGAGCGGGCTGCGAGGAAGTACCAGCCTCTCCAGCTGTAGGTGCACTAGCAGTCGTCCGCTCACGTAGCCTAAGATACTCGCCTAGAAAAGTTTGGATACTCGATAATTGCCTAAGTTATATTAAAATTGCAACAAAGTAAAGTAATACTTACATAGGTTGCGAGGCCCTCTCATCAATGAGATTTTCGTCCTTGCGATGGGTGGCCAAGAAGACGGTCACCATGTTTGCATCATCATCCCTCTGTACCTGTTAAAAATATATTATTTAGTACTAAAATTAAACATTTTTTCCTACTACCATTTTATCGTACTTATATTAAAATAATATATCTTAAATAAAAAATATACCAAACGACGAAAATGTTCCGTCATCGGAATCGAGCCACCATACCACTTTGCAGCATTCCGCCTAGCCGCCTTGGCCTTCTCAGACCTTTCCTTGTAGCTTGGATCGTCGAATCTAGCCCTCATCGCAGTCTACTGCTCTGGCATGATCCAACCTTGGATCAGTTTTCCAGCACGATCACAAGCCTTCTGGTCATCCAGAGCATCACGGATAAGCTTGGCGGCAACGGTAGGAAACATCCGCTCGATCAACTCGGCCCGGTGCGGAGGATAGAAATACGTTTGCTACAATAAATAATTTAGTAAGTGAGCATCACGGATAAGTTATATAAAATGCATAAATTAGAGGATTTATATAATATACTTTTACCTTGAAGTGCACAAACCAGAACGCCTTCCTATCCTCCGGAGCTTCAGAGTAGTTGATACAAGGGCCACCATAGTTGTTCCTCAGAAATAGGCCCAGGCATCTCTGAACCGACGATGGACGATATCTATACAGAGATAATTATTTAGATCAAAAAAGTCAATACATGATGAATAAAGAAATACACGATATATATGATGCTAAACTGTAAAACCCCTAATTTTAAAAAAATCTTTTTAATTATTTAATTAATTAATTTATAGTATTTATTAGTTAATTAGAAGAAATAAAAATTATTGAATTTTTATTTCTAGGTAATTGTGCATTTAGAGATTTATGGAGCAATTATTATTTTACCTTAATTTATTTCATGTAGGAGACCTTGTAGAAGGATAAAAGATTGGTTTTATGTACAAATATAAATTTCTAGAATTTATATATATATATATATATATATATATATATATATATATATATATATATATATTGTTTAATAAGAATAGAGAATGAAAAAAGAAATATAAGAGAAAAGAAAGAATAAAAGAAAAGAAAGAAAAAGAAACGATAAAAAACTCTAACCCAAACCCTCTAGCTCTAAACCCATACCCGCCTAATCCCTACCCAAACCCACGTAGAAATACCAGCAGCAGCAGCAGTAATTTCCTCCGACCCGTGCGCGGAAGCCCCTCCCCGCTCCATATATATCTATATATAGATATAACCTATAAACTCTAAATCCAGACCCTGAGTGCCGCCGACCTTACCACCGGAGACACTGCCGCCACCGACCGGAAGCCGTCTACCGCCACCGACCGGAAGCCGTCTACCGCCATTCGCTCCGCGTCCGCGATCGCGCGCACCGCAGAAATTCACAGCAGCGTACCCCTGTTCACTCCCGATTTTTGTTCCATCTCGCGACCAAATTCGATCCCGTCTTCACCGGTATATTTACGACCTATCCCTCTTCCAACTCTACGTATTAGTTTACTCCTAACAGCGCGTAACCCTAGGCAAAAACCGAGACCAAGTTGAAGAAAAACGATAACTTTTAATCTCAGAAAACTACTGTAACCACCCATGTTTACGGACTCGTTTCTCCCAACAAAGAGATCCAAACTTAGAAATTCCTTTTGCTATGTGAAGACCACCTAACATAGATTATTTTTTGTCAATTATATTATTTTATTTGATGCTGTATGCAGGATTAAACTGAGTTAAAAATCACTAAAAAACCTATTTTTGAACCTTCAAAATTTGTGATATGGAGCGCACCCCGCCAAACGGGACTGTCCCATCGCATACCAATTGCACCAAAAGGCGCGTATGGTATGTCCAGACGTGTGAGCTTTCGCGAAAACTGATTCGGACGTGTGTGTGCATCGCAATCAGCCCATATCCGTAACTTTTGTAAAACCCCGCACCATTTATTGTACGCCCGTCAGAATGCGACGAAACTTACGCCACTGGACTCGTGGTATCGCGCTGGTCCTGTGACCCAATTTTCACACAATTCTGAGAAAGTTGACCAAGCCGCCTATTTGTGAGCCCCACGGTTGACTTTTAGGACGAATTTGTGTTCGGCTCACCGGAATCCAAAACTGGACACACCATTGAGTTCGTAATGACATTAAAATTTTTTTTTACCTATAATTTATCCCATTTAGAGACCTTTACCTTTAGCACACTTTTTGGTGCAAAGTAGGCCACATGTGGACCCCGTTTTGACCCAAAATTATTGTTTTGCCCTTGTGTCCAAATTGGACGAAAGGGTAGTATTTTCTAGTTATCTCGCTGATTCCGAAAACGATGGTGATATTTATTTCAGCATCCAGAGACGTTTATTCGGAGGCATTAGTTTATGATCCCGTGTCCTTGACATCTGGACGCTTACACTTTACGGATTGCTTGCCAGGCAAGTATACCTTGCCATTGTACTGTTATTTATCTTCCATATGTTGCATGCATCTTTATTTTTGTCTATTTAGTTTATTTATTTTAACTGCTATATAAACTGCGCGTCCAAGGAAACTTGGGTGCAACGACGGTGACGTCGTATTCTATTTTTATTATGTATATGCATATGGACCTACTCTATGAGACCGCCCCATTATTATGAGGCATTCTTATGTTTTATTGGCCATGACACTGTTCTTACGCGAGTGTGAGTCACATGTAGGACACGAATTTGCGTACTCGGCTGGCCACTGGTACGTATATGTCGTACGACGGATAGGGATAACTGCCGATAGAAAATTTGCATGCTAGTAGACCTGGCAGTTATTTAGAGGTATCATCGTGTAATGGATGTGACATGCTTAGAGAATGGGGTGGGAAGAACAACAAGTAAGACATTTGGGCTCCTTTGTACTTTTCTTGTGTAACCCGTACGCTCTACCGGAGATGCGCGGTCATGATGACCACTACATATTATATATTATTAGGAGGCCTCTGGCGTTCAAAAGACGACATACTTTTTAGGCCCCTGAATCTCCAAGAGAATCATGCCAATCCTATTTTAGCCAGATAGCCCACTTGTTGGAAAGTTATTCTCAAACTGCATGCACATAGATGGTTAGGTGATCCATTGGATGTTTATTTTTTAGTACATTATTGGCATATTTATATGTATCTTGTTACGTCCCTCTGAGGACCTGGTACCTTTTCAGATATAGACGGACAGGAGTATCCACAGGAGTACGGACCCGGACCTGACGTTTCTTATCAGACTGAGGAGGTCTTATCTTCAGAGTCTCTTTGATTCATCGCAGCCGATGGATATTCTAGTTGCTTTTCTTTTATAGACATTTATCGTATCTTAGAGTCGATCTCTTTTGTCATTTAGTAGTTTTAGTATAGTCGATTTGCAATGGATTTATTTTCGTTCGACTATCATACTTTGAGACTTCCTATTTGATATTCAGTTATTTATTTCCTATTAATTTTTTTATTTGTGTTGTGGATGAGATATAGATTGCGTGTGACTTGTTGACGGTATATTACCACTGGTGGATATGATATTCATGTACAGCGTACGTGTTTTTATGGTTTTCATATATTGGAGTTTGTATACATACGTCTGGCGTGTTACGTATTCCTAATCCTACGTATTTTGGAACTGGGGCGTGACATGTTTTTAGTGGTGGCCCATGCAGGTCGAGAATATATTGTCTCGATTACGTTACTGTACCGAGCTAGCCTGCGTATAGGAATAGAGTATAGGATCTCATCCACGCTTGACTAAAACTCATCCTTCCTTTCAACTTCCTATTTAAATGCTTGCATCCTGTTTGATTTCCTATACTTCTTCTAATCGTTTTGTCCACCACCTGCAGAGAGATGTATATGCGTAGTGGATGTACTGCTGCTGATGGCGACATACCTTCGGGAGTCAATGGCCAAACTCGAGAAGACACCTCGACGACTCCTAGAATTCTGGGGCCGGATGGACAGACTTACAATCCAGTTCCATCTAATCCTTCCGCATCACCTAATGGGACCCTTCCAGCTTCATCGATGCCATAGGATGGCTAGGCACAGTTGATCCAATTTTTCTAAATGATGATGCAGGAACAGAGATAACATGCAGCCGTACTAGCTGCAGAGCAGAGGCAGCAAGCGACATAACAGAGGCAAGAATTTTTGGCAGTACTTGAGAGAATGGCTGCAAAAGCTTCTGTACCTGCTCAGGCACTAGTTCTAGTACCGTGAGCTTGAGTTGGTTCAGTCAAGGACTTTATACAGATGGGTCTGAAGCCATATAAAGGCACTAAGATCCCATAGGAGACTACAAATTGGATTACCCACACTCAGAAGTTATTAGAAGAATCGCAGCTACCTACAGATCTATGGATGGTAGGCGTAAGGATACTGCTAGATGGTATCGCTCATCTTTGGTGGAAATCAATGGAGCGCCAATTGGGTACATATCAGACTTGGGAATAATTCTTGGAGTGCTTTGAGAGAAAGTACTCCCCGGACACTGTCAGGAACGCGTTGTACGATCAGTTTCTCCATCTAGAGCAGGAGAACTAGACAGTTGACGAGTATGTCAGAGTTTAGTTGCCTCAGTAAATATGGCGCTGCCCTGATACCAAATGACTTGGTGAAGGCTAAGAGGTTTCACCGTGGGCTGACTCAGGAGCTCCAATATTATACTAGCTCACAGTTCTGGATCTCTTATGCCAAATTACTGACAGAATCTAGGTTACACTGAAGACACAGCAAGGACCAGCAAGGACACAACAAGGAGGGCCTATTAAACGTCCTTTGGCACAGCAACAACAGTATCAGCACATAGCAGGACCGTACCAGAATTCCCTACTGCAGTTATTGTAGGAAATGCGGGCACATTTCGAGAGACTGTTGGACTCGTTTGGGACAAGGTATGAGATGTGGTTCCGGACAGCACATGGCGAGAGACTGTCCAATGCAGCAGACATTGACACTTCCACCTCCAGTACAGAGGCTAGCACTTCCAGCACCGAAGCCAGCTCAGCAGATGACTAGAGTATGAGCACCTCGACCTCCAACAGCAGGAGGATTTCAGCGAGGACCACTGCTACCTACTCAGGAGGATCAGTACATGAGGGTCAGTCATGGATTACCACAGAGGAATGGGCAAGCTTTTGTACTAGAAGTGGATGACATAGAACAAGAGATTGATGTCATAGCAGGTATTACTCTTGCTTTTACTTTTCCTGCTGTGACATTGTTTGATACAGGAGCCACCCACTCGTTTATATATTCTAGTTTTATTGCCAAACACAATATTGCCACTACACCTTTATCTAGTTGTGCTAGAATTCTCACCGGAGGAGGAGTTGTACTTGTTAGTCGAATTTATAGATCGTGTCCTGTAGTAATTTGTGGCAGAGAGATGAGTGTGCCCGACTCTTAGTCCTTCCTATGCCAACTTTTGATATTGTGCTTGGAATGGACTGGCTAAGCAAGTACCATGCTTTCTTCAACTGTTTTGGAGGAAGCATTCTTTTTAAGGTACCAGGCTAGCCTGAACTTGAGTTTGTACGAGGATCCACAGAAGCCCTTGATAGTGTTTAGCTTGCAATGGACGATGTTATTTATCACCCTATTATTTTAGAATTTTAAGACATCTTTCCAGAGGAACTGCCAGGACTACCACCAGACAGAGATATAGAATTCTTAATTGAATTAACACCGGGAGCAGCACCCATAGCATCGCATGTTTATAGGTTGGCAAAGAAGGAGATGGATGAGCTAAAGGCACAGTTGAAATAATTAGAGGAGAAAGGTTTTATTCGACCAAGTGCATCACCCTGGGGAGCACCAGTATTGTTTGTACCAAAGAAGGATGGGTCAGTGCGTATGTGCATTGACTATAGAGCCTTAAATACAGTGACCATAAAGAATAAATACCCATTGAGGCGCATTGATGACTTATTTGATCATCTTAGTGGAGCCAAGGTATTCTCGAAGATAGATTTGAGATCAGGATATCACCAGGTGAAGGTACGGAAGCAGGATATTCTGAAGACCGCATTTCGGACAAGATATGGGCACTACGAGTTTCTGGTCATGCCATTTAGGTTGACCAATGCTCCATCTATCTTTATGGACCTAATGAATTGAGTATTTCATCAGTATTTGGACCAGTTCGTGGTCATCTTCATAGATGACATACTTGTCTATTCGAAGAGCCACGAGGAGCACGAGAAGCACCTGCGGATTGTTCTAAAGACATTGAGGAGGGAGCAGTTATATGCGAAGCTCAGTAAATATGAGTTCTTCTTGGACAGAGTCTCATTTCTCGGGCATGTCGTTACGGGAGATGGTATTTCTGTTGATCCAGAGAAAATCTCGACAGTCGAGACATGGTCCGTTCCTAAATCAGCATCAGAGGTGAGGAGTTTCCTTGGACTTGCGGGATATTACCGATGATTCATGGAGAACTTCTCAAGGATAGCAGCACTTATGACTCGGTTGACATGCAAGGATCAAGATTTCATATGGACCGACGAGTGTCAAGCCGCTTTCGAGGAGTTGAAGAAGCGACTGACTACAACACCAGTATTGACTATTCCATCAGGAACATGAGGTTATATAATTTATAGTGATGCATCAGGAAAAGGCTTGGGATGCATGTTGATGCAGCATGGCAAGGTGATTGCATATGCATCTTGACAGTTACGAGTGCATGAGAAGAATTATCCAACTCATGACTTGGAGCTTGCAGCCGTTGTTTTTGCTACATTATCACCCAGGCAAGGCTAACGTTGTGGCAGACACGTTAAGCCAAAAACCAGCAGCTTATTTCTTGACGACATAGAGAGAATTATTGGAGGACTTACAAAAGCTTGGCATAGAAGTGATATTACCCGGAGCAAATGGGATATTAGCCAACTTGCAAGTACAATCATCACTAGTAGAGAGGATCAAGGCAGCCTTGCCTACAGACGCCAGATTCAGGAGATTAAAAAAAAGGACAGAGGTCGGAGAGCAAACAAGATTACGCATTCATGATGACAGGACATTATGATGTGGTGATCGTCTATATGTTCCCAACGGTGAGATTCGACAGGAGCTGATGGTAGAAGCTCATAGTTTGATGTATTTTATTCATCCTGGAGGCACCAAGATGTACCGTGACTTACGACAACACTTTTGGTGGCATGAGATGAAGAGAGAGATAGCTCGCTTTGTAGCCAAATATTTAGTATGTCAGCAGGTAAAGGCGGAGCATCAGAGAATAGCAGGGTTATTACAACCACTTTCGATTCCAGAGTAGAAGTGGGAACACATCACTATGGACTTCATCACGGGTTTTTCCAAGAGTCCAAGTGGAAGAGATGCAATATGGGTAATAGTGGATCGACTCACCAAGCCAGCACATTTCTTCTATTTTAGAGTTGGTCAGTCTATAAAAGCTTTGGCTGACTTATATATGAGGCAAATTGTGAGATTGTACGGCATACCAGTCAGCATTATATCAGACAGGGATTCACGTTTTACATCACACTTTTGGAGAAGCATGCAAGAGAGTCTTGGGACTCGTTTGAAGTTTAGTACATCTTATCACCCGCAGACAGATGGATAGTCTGAACGTACTATTCAGACACTGGAGGATATGTTGAGGGCTTATATATTAGACTTTAGAGGATCATGGGAGGACCACCAATATCTTGTGGAGTTTTCTTACAATAATAGCTATCAAGCGAGCATCCAGATGGCTCCGTTTGAAGCATTGTACGGAAGAAAGGGTAGGTCTCTCGTGTGTTGGAGTGACATGTGAGAACGTCAGATTCTGGGACCAGAGTTGGTAGTCAACACCGTTGAGACAGTGAAGAAGATACAAGGACACTTGCGAGCAGCGCAAGACAGGCAGAAACAGTGGGCAGACCTTCATCGTCGTCCCTTGGAGTTTAAAGAGCGCGACCATGTCTTCTTGAGGATATCACCTACTAGAGGCACCATTCGATTCAGAGGGCGTGGCAAGTTGAGTCAAAGGTATATTGGACCATTTGACGTGCTAGAGAGAGTGGGAGAAGTGGCATATCGACTTGCTCTACCACCTTCACTTGAGGGAGTACATGATGTATTCCATGTGTCGCAGCTTAGGAGATATGTGGCAGACAACAGTCATGTTCTCGACCATTCTGAGATCACCATCGGGCCGATCTTGTCATACAAAGAGCAACCCGTGGAAATCCTTGATTATCGAGAGAAAGTGTTGAGGAACCAGTCTATTCCCTTGGTCTGCATGGCATGGAAGCATGGCGCGCCAGGAGAATCCACTTGGGAGCGCGATGATGACATGCGCAAACATTTTTTGTACCTATTCGTAGACCAAGGTATAAAATTACTTTCTAAATTTCTATCTTATACCATCATTGACCTTCTATCGTGGCTTATTTTTAATTTCGAGGACGAAATTTTTATAAGTTGGGTAGAATGTAAAACCCCTAATTTTAAAAAAATAGTATTCATTATCTAATTAATTATTTAATTTATTTATAGTATTTATTAGTTAATTAGAAGAAATAAAATTATTGAATTTTTATTTTTAGGTAATTATGTATTTAGAGATTTATGGAGCAATTATTATTTTACCTTAATTTATTTCATGTAGGAGACCTTGTAGAAGGATAAAAGATTGGTTTTATATACAAAATATAAATTTCTAGAAAATATATATATATATATATATATATATATATATTGTTTAATAAGAATAAAGAATGGAAAAAGAAATATAATAGAAAAGAAAGAAAAAGAAATGATAAAAACCCTAACCCAAACCCGCTAGCTCTAAACCCATACCCGCCTAATCCCTACCCAAACCCACGTAGAAATCCCAACACCAGTAGCAGCAGCAATAATTTCCCCTGACCCGCGCGCGGAAGCCCCTTCCCGCTCCATATATATATATATATATATATATATATATATATATATATATATATATATATATATATAACCTATAAACTCTAAACCCTAACCCTAAAACCTCTACTCCATGACCCAAACCCTGAGCGCCACCGACCTTACCACCGGAGACACCGCCGCCGCCAACCTGAAGCCGCCCACCGCCATTCGCTCCGCGTTCGCGACCGTGCACACTGCATAAATTCACAGCAGCGTACCCCTGTTCACGCCCGATTACCGTTCCATCTCGTGACCAAATTTGACTCCGTCTTCACCGGTATGTTCACGACCTATCCCTCTTTCAACTCTGCATATTAGTTTACTCCGAACAACGCGTAACCCTAGGCGAAAACAGAGACCAAGTCGAAGAAAAATGACAACTTTTAATCTCAGAAAACTGTTGTAACCACCCATGTTTACGGACTCGTATCTCCCACCACAGAGATCCAAACTTAGAAATTCCTTTTGCTATGTGAAGACCACCTAACCTAGATTATTTTTGTCAATTACATTATTTTATTTGAGGTTGTATGAAGGATTAAACTGAGTTAAAAATCACTAAAAAACCTATTTTTGAACCTTCAAAATTTGTGATACGGATCGTGCCCCACCAAACGGGACCGCCTCGTCGCGTACCAATTGTACCAAAAGGCGCGTATGGTATGTCCAGACGTGTGGGCTTTCGCGAAAACTGATTCGGACGCGTGTGCGTGTCAGAATCAGCCCGTATCCGCGAAATGTCCCTATATCGCAACTTTTGCAAAATGCCACACCATTTATTGTACGCCCGTCAGAATACGAAGAAACTTGCTCCACTGGAATTGTGGTATTATGCTGGTCCTGTGACCCAATTTTCACGCAATTCTGAGATAGTTGACCAAGCCGCCTAATTGCGGGCCCTACGGTTGACATAGGGCAAAATTGTGTTCGGCTCACCGAAATCCAAAACTGGACACACCATTGAGTTCGTAGTGACATTTAGAATTTATTTGACCTATAATTTGTCCCATTTAGAGCCCTTTACTCTTGGCACACTTTTCGGTGCAAAGTTGGCCATATATGGACCCCGCTTTGACACGAAATTACTGTTTTGCCCCTGTGTCCAAATTGGACGAAAGGGTAGTGTTGTCCAAATTGGTGATATTTATTTCAGCATCCGGAGATGTTTATTCGGAGGCCTTAGTTTCTGATCCTGTGTCCTTGACATCTGGACGCTTACACTTTACGGATTGCTTGCCTTGCAAGTATACCTTGCCATTGTACTGTTATTTATCTTACCATGCAAGTATACCTTTATTTCTTGTTACGTTCCTCTGAGGACCTGGTACCTTTTCAGATATAGACGGGCAGGAGTATCCACAGGAGTACGGACCCAGACCTGACGCTTCTTATCAGACTGAGGAGGTCTTATCTTCAGAGTATCTTTGATTCATCGCAGCCGATGGATATTTTAGTTTCTTTTCTTTTATAGACATTTATCGTATCTTAGAGTCAATATCTTCTGTCATTTAGTAGTTTTAGTATAGTCGATTTGCAGTGGATATGTTTCCATCCGACTATCATACTTTGAGACTTCCTATTTGATATTCAGTTATTTATTTCCTATTTATTTCTTTATTTGTGCTGTGGATGAGATATAGATTGCGTGTGACTTGTTGACAGTATATTACCACTGGTGGATGTGATATTCATGTACAGCGTACGTGTGTATATGGTTTTCATATATTGGAGTTCGTATACATACGGCTGGCGTGTTACGTATTTCTAGTCCTACGTATTTTGGGACTGGGGCGTGACATAAATCATCTAATTGACTTACTTTGTACCGTCGGCCCAAATCTCTGTCCTCGTCTCCTCCGGAGGTGCGCATGGAGGATCTTGCTGATGTTGGGACAACGTCGGCACGACCTCCTCTACATGCTCATCTGTCTCCATGGTTCCGTCAGCAGGAGGAACGCTGGATGAGGGAGTACTATCACGCTTGGAACTACTCGTCCCAGGAGTGATGCCATGTAACATCGTCGCAGTCGAAGATATGACTGATCGATATACTGGAGTACTTGGCGACGATGATCCGGAACCATCAGTAGGCAGTACCGGAGGAGCACTCTGTCTACCTCGGGACCTGCCGAACCCTCCGCATCGTCCTGTCATACCTGATAACAACATATGATGAATAAAGAAATACACAAATATATAGTAAATTCTACAATCAAAATGTTATGCATATCTCACAGCATTCATAGAATTATACAGTAAATAACCAGTAGTGTCACAAGTCTAAATGGATAGTACATTCTACAGTCAAAATATAATACATATATTCATCAAAATAGTATATTCTACAGTCAAAATATTGTTACATTTTACAGGCAAAATATTTTATTTTCAATCATCTTCAGAAAATTCATCTTGTTCGCCTTTCTCGTCCTCCTCTTCCACTTTCTCCTCCTTGTCTTCAC
This sequence comes from Iris macrosiphon, assembly GCA_036927795.1. Classification (NCBI taxonomy): domain Eukaryota; kingdom Viridiplantae; phylum Streptophyta; class Magnoliopsida; order Asparagales; family Iridaceae; genus Iris; species Iris macrosiphon. The sequence continues at coordinate 189,197,131 of JAYESA010000006.1, read as the reverse complement.
TTTCATCTACTTCGTCTTCGTATTCGTCTTCCTCTTCTGATAATTCTACATCTTCTACATTATTACTCGTGTAATGAGTAACTTTTGTTGAGTCCACATCTACAATATTTGTTACAAGAGGTAGCTCGTCCTCCTGAGAAGCTATTTCGTCAATGTCAAATATATTTCTAGCTTTAGTCTTGCATACTGCCCATCAATCCGACCTCGCTGTCCCCCGTCTAGGATAAGTTGTGAAGTACACGAGCTGAGCCTGACTTGATAGGACAAATGGTTCGTAGCCTTGATATTTATGCTTGTAGTTTATATCCATAAGGCCATGCTTGTCAAATTTCCAACCTTGATCTTTAGTCGGATCGAACCATTCACACTTGAATAGCATGATATTAGCAGGTTCTGTGCCATAATTATATGTCAACTCCATAATCTCTCGTAAGATATCATAGAAATTATTGCCTGGATCGACGTCTTTGTAGTTCGAAGATTTAATATACAAACAACTATTTTTCGTGGAATCAAGATCCAGAAAGCTGTCTCTGATAGGAGCATTTGTTGACTTGAACTTGAACCCATTCACACAGAAACTTGGCCATATTTTAACGGCAGTAATTGGTCCCTTGGCAAGAGTTCTAATAGATTCAGTCTCGGGTGTTATTAGACAATCGACCTAAATACCAAAGTAGCGATAGTAAGTTATTTGTTTTGCAAGTGCAGAAATAAAAAGTAATTACCAAGCACCTTACATATGCGCTCAACCAAGAAGGAAAATGGCATCTCATTTCTTGTTCTACTTTTTCGTCTGTTATGTAGGGTGTAACCGACCTCAACTCATCATTATATGTGCTAAAAAACAATAAAGCAATTGCTGATTAGTAGCATAATAGTAGCTTATACTATTACATTGACATGATGTAAACGTGGACGTATTAATTACTTATCCCTCTAGCTTCTCCACCTCATCCTCATCGCAATTGAGTAATATATACAACTGAGCAGCCCTTAGCTCGTCGTCATTCAAATATCTCTTCTTTATTTTCTCCAAAGACTTTTTGGACGCATTAAATACTTTGAGTATTGCATCATTAGATTCCTGATATCCACCGTCGTTTCTCAAAGCTTCTGTTCTATTAGTAGTAACATGAGGTTTGAAATATGTCGAGCAAAAGTTTGTAATCTCCTCGAGAATATAAGATTCATAAATAGAGCCCTCAACCCATGCCTTATTTTTCACCTTTTTCTTTAGGTGATTCAGATGCCGCTCGAAGGGGTACATCCACCGATAACCGACAGGATCACCAACACATGCCTCATAGGAAAGATGAATTGGCAAATGCTCCATAGAGTCGAAGAATCCAGGAGGAAAAACCTTCTCGAGCTTACATAGTGTTACCACAATGTCCTTCTCTTGCTTTTCTAGACGATCGACGAGCAACTTAGTAGAACAAAAATCTCTGAAAAATATGCTGAGCTCTGTCAATGGATCCCAAACGACCTTCGGTAAGAATTCCCGAAATTTAATCGGAATTAACCTCTCCATGAATACGTGACAATCATGGCTTTTTATACCCGCCAGTTTGTTCTCCTTGAGGTCGACGCATCTTCTCAAGTTCGACGTGTACCTGTCTGGAAACTTTAGACCCTAAATCCACCTACAAAGTCTCCCTTTATCCTCTTTCTCCAGTAAAAAAATAACTTAGGTTGCTTTAACTTTTTATTCCCCTCCTATATCAAATGCAATGCAGGACGTCTACATATTTCTTCTAAGTCCAACCTGGCCTTCGGATTATCTTTTGTCTTCCCCTTTACCTCCATTACAGTATTAATTATGTTATCAAACACATTCATCTCGATATGCATGACATCAAGGTTATGTCTGATCAAATTGGTGCTCCAATACGGCAGATCCCAGAATATACTCCTTTTCGTCCAGTTATGGGTGCGACCAAATCTGTCACACTTGTACCCCTTAGCAGGCTCTTCGATAACACTTGGTAAATCTTTTACCTCTTCCCATATCGTGTATCTGGGCCACCTTAGCGGTGGATTGGCCTTCTCCACAATGCCTGTACGAAAAGCATTCTTGTTCCTACGGTACGGATGACCTTCGGCAGAAATTATCGATGACAATCGAAGAAACACGGTTTGCCTCCGTGGTTCAAACGGAAAGCCTTAGTATGGTCTATATAATACGGACATGAGAGACGACCATGGGTGCTCCATCCCGATAATATTCCATTGGCCGGAAAGTCGTTGATGGTCCACATAAGTGCTGCCCTCATCTGGAAATTTTGCTTTCTAGAAACATCGTACGTATTGGCACCTACTTTCCACAACTGATTCAACTCATCTATCAAAGACTGTAAATACACATCAATGTTCCTCTTCGGATTGTTCGGACCCGGGATAATAACGGTTAGGAATATATACGAAGTCTTCATGCACATCCAAGGCGATAGATTATACGGAGTGACGATCACAGGCCAACATGAATACTGGGACCCCGAAAGTTCGAATGGGGTAAAACCATCAGAGGAGATCCCCAATCTGATATTACGCGAATCCGAAGCAAAATCTGGATACGCTCGATCAAAGTGCTTTCATGCTTCTCCATCGGATGGATGATCAAATACTCCTTCGATCTGTTTCCGCCTGTGCCAACTCATATTTTTTGCAGTCTCCTTAACCATAAACAACCGCTGCAACCGCGACGTCAAAGGCAAGTAGTGCATTGAATCGGTAGGCTTCCTTGCACCGACAGACTTTTCTCTAACAGTGGCCTTGTAGCGATCAGCACCACAGAATCTGTACGCATCTTTATCCTTGTCGTCTTTGTAGTACAACATGCACCCGTTGCGACATGTATCAATTTTCTCGTATCCCATCCAGAGCGATCTCACCATCCTCTTAGATCGATAGAAGTCTTTAGGCAACTTTGTACCCTAGGGCAAGATCTCTATAATCAAATCGATCAGTCGATTATAGCATTCTTGCGACATGTTAAAATCGTACTTGATGCTCAATAATCTTGTAACCACCTCCAATGGTGAATGATCCTCACAATCAGGATATAGTGGAGTCCTTGCATTCTCCAGCAACTCCATAAACTTTGCAGCATCGACATTCGGTGCCTCCTCAGCTGCATTATAATTGTTCGGATTGAAACTAGGTCCCGCCGTATCATAATTATCCGGATTGAAACTAGGTTCCGCCACATCAAAAACCATATTCACCCACCCATCATCGTAACATCGTGGTCGTGGACATCCATATACGGCTCCACATAAGGCTCCGACTCTGATGCTAGAGACACAAGTTCTCCGTGCACGGTCCATTGATAGTAATTCGGCGTGAATCTCTTCGAGTACAAATGATATATGACTTTCACTTCTGGATGATATTTTCTGTGCGATATCTCACACATGGACACTTAATTTTGGTACCGTCCATGTACTGAGGGAACGCCTTGGCGAACTGCAGGAACTGCTGTACACCCTCAATAAATTTATCCCGCACACCACACATGTTATCAGGATGACGGTTGTACATCCACGAACGATGATGCAGATAGTAATTCAGATCCATTTCTAGATACTTCTGCAAAAATGACAGTATGTATCCTATAAATCATTACATACAGTGTGATTCTCTAGAGGAAGGTAAGAACTGCTCTAACTTGATACACAATGCCCTATGTGTGTGTGTGTGTGTATATCATCTGACTTGTCAATTGGTAGTGAGTATGTCCAACTGCAGGGCATGGATGGCAAATAATATGGAAGAGAGTTTCAGAAAGTAGCAGTCATTCCCCGTTTGGACAAGGTCACAAGCCATCTCATATTTAGTGTAAAATATATTAATTTTATGCACTTATTTAACTAAAGAACTTATCAATGCAATGGCCAAGTGACTGATTACTGCTCTGCTTTGGTAATCACAAGGTCTTATGCAAAGTAGCCATCAACCTTTTTAGACAGTGAGCTGGATGACACACACATCACTCATTATTTCTTCTTAAATGTCACTTCGTTTGGGTGGTTACTGCTTCTGCCATTTTGTCAACCCACAAAATTTCAAGTTAGTTGTGTATTGTTATGCAATGATGAGAGAAATTAGTTCTCGTTGGTTAGAGGGTGTAAATTATAATGTCTTGCGGAGAGCAATTTTTCCAAACATATGCCTTTCTAGCAAATTATACTGAAATTTGTTACTTTATAGTAAATTTTTTGTATATATAAATTTTTTTGTGTATAATTTAAATAACAGTTAATTGTTCAAATGGTGTCTGAAAAATATCATGATCGTTGTTTTAATAATTAATTTTTTTAATTAATTTGTTAAGTTTTGTACTTTTTATTTAAAGAGTATCTGAAAGGAGAACATACTCTGAAGGAGTCGCACATGTTTCACGGGAGGTCTGTGCTCGACGTTGCTGGATCGTCAGATGGTACACGACCAATCTCATCTTACCATGAATTAGGATTATAATTTTTTCATTCGATTTTATTGAGATCACATTACAGTGAACCAAACGGATCCTTAATTAATGCTTGCGACGTAATTCGAATTTGAAGCTAGCTAGCTAATTAACGAGGGTTATATATATATATATATATATATATATATATATATATATTGCTCAGGAAGTAGTACTAGCAAGGAGGAGGCAAATTACGAGATCGACGAGGACGACAGCTACTACATCGGCATTATAAACATGAACCCTCACATAATGGAGACCAGATTGAAGATCAATGTTACGTCCAAGGCGTACGACACAAAGGAAGCAACCAGCGAGTGTTCTACCAGCACCAGCAATGGCCTCCTCTGTAAACAAAATTACTATAAAGTTGGTTGTGTGTTGTTTCTTCTCATCTAAACCAGTCCTATTGATATCAACAGGATCATGGATCCATTTTGGTTAAATCTCCCTAAATTTGACCTCAAAGAGTTGGTCAAGGTTATGACTGTAGTTCAAAAGGGATAGCAACATTAAAGCTTGTCGTGTCGTATCGTGTACCAACTTTAATTCGAGTGTACCAGCTTTAATTCGAGTTAGGGTTAGTGTGTGTCCGCGTGCATGTGTGTGTGTGTGTTCGAGTTAGGGTTAGGGTTAGTGTGTGTCATGTCGTGTCATGTCATGTCGTGTTGTGTCATGTCTGTGTTAGAGAGAAAGAGAGAGACAGAGAAAGGAGACAAAGAGAGGAGCTCACCGAGGAGGGGAGCAGGAGGAAGGACGCCGGAGGGAGAAGGGGAGCCAGAGGAAGGAGAAGTTGACGACGGAGGGGGGAGGACGCGGCCGGAGGGGGGTCGCCGGGAGGGAGGAGGGAAGCCGGAGGGGGAGGACGCGGCCGGAGGGGGGTCGCCGGAGGGAGGAAGGAGGTTCGGGTTTGAAATTTGGGAGAGGGAGAGGGAGAGATCGAAAGAAATGGGGGGAATCAGCCCTAAATAAATAAAATTTAGCGACGTTTTAGCGACGCCAATAAAGACGTTGCTAAGTTAGCGACGTCTTTAACGTCACTAATGACGTCGCTAATTGTCTAAAAGAGATACGTCGCTAAATACGTCGCTAAACATCACTAAATGAAACATATTAGCGACGTTTAGCGACCTTAATTGAACTTATAGCGACTAATCTTTTAAAAACTGAATAAAAGTCGCTAAACGTCGGTAAATATCGCCAATTAGAGACGTCTAGTGACATTTTTACATGGAGTCACTAATTTATATTTTATTAGCGATATTTTCCTTTGACGTCGCTAAAAAATATCGCTAATACCGCTTATTCTAGTAGTGGTGCCAACACGTACAATGTTTCTAGAAAGCAGAATTTTCAGATGAGGGCAACACTTATGTAGACCATCAAAGACTTTCAAGCCTATGGAATTTTATCGGGATGGAGCACTCATAGTCGTCTCTCACGTCCGTATTGCATGGACCGCACTAAGGCTTTTTATTTGAAACATGGAGGCAAACCATGTTTCTTTGATTTTCATCGATAATTTCTGCCGAAGGATCATCTGTACCGAAGGAACATAAATTATTTTTATGCCAGCGTTGTGGAGAAGGCCTATCCACCACCAAGGTGGCCCGGATACACGATATAAAAAGAGGTAAAAAATTTACCAAGTGCTATCGAAGAGCCTGCTAAGGGGTACAAGTGTGACGGTTTTGGTCATACTCATAACTGGACGAAGAGAAGTATATTCTGGGATCTTCCATATTGGAGCACCAATCTGATCAGACATAACCTTTATGTTATGCACATCGAGATAAATATATTTGCCAACATAATTAATATTATAATGGACATAAAGGGGAAGACGAAAGAATATCCGACGACCAGGTTGGATTTAGAAGAAATATGTAGACGTCATGCATTGCATTTGATAGAGGAGGGAAATAGAAATTTCAAGCAGCCTAAAGCAATTTTCTCACTGGAGGAGAAGAATAAAGAAAGATTTTGTAGGTGGATTCAGGACCTAAAATTTCCAGACGGATACGTGTCGAACTTGAGAAGATGCGTCGACCTCAAGATGAACAAACAGACGAATATGAAGAGCCACGCTTGTCGGGTATTCATTGAGAGGTTAATTCCAATTACATTTCAGAAATTCTTACCGCAGGTTATTTGGGATCCATTGACCGAGCTCAGCATATTCTTCAGAGATCTTTTTTCTACTAAGTTGCCCGTCGATCGTCTAGAAAAGTATGAGAAGGAAATTGAGGTAACACTGTACAAGCTCGAGAAGGTGTTTCCTCCTTGATTCTTTGACAACATGGAGCATTTGCCAATTCATCTTTCCTATGAGGCACATGTTGGTGGACCGGTCGGTTATCGGTAGATGTACCCGTTTGAGCAGCATCTGAACCACCTAAAGAGAAAGGTAAAACATAAGGCATGGGTTGAGGGTTCTATTTGGGAAGGTTATGTGCTTGAAAAGTTTACAAACTTTTGCTCGACGTATTTTAAACCTCATATTGCTACTAATCGAACAGGAGCTCCGAGAAACAACGACGGATATCAGGAATCTAATGATGCAATACTGAAAGTATTCAATGCGTCCGGAAAGCCTTCAGAAAAAATAAAGAAGAGATATTTGAATGACGACGAGCTAAGGGCTGCTCAGTTGTATATATTACTCTATTGCAACGAGGATGAAGTGGAGAAGCTAGAGGGGTAAGTAATTAGTACATCCACGTTTACGTCATCTCAATATAATGGTATAAGCTCGGTAATATTATGCTACTAATCGGAGGTTGATTCGTTGTTTTTCAATACATATAATGATTAGCTGAGGTCGATTAGACCCTACATAACAGACAAAGAAGTAGAACAAGAAATGGGACATCATTTTCCTTCTTGGTTGAGGGCATATGTAAAGAGCTCGGTAATTTCTTTTTGTATATGCACTTTACACAATAATTAACAGAAAATTGAACTTTATTTCTTATCTTAGGGTATTAAGGTCGATCAGACGCAATACTTGAGAATGAATCTATTAGAACTCTAGCTAAGAGGCTAATTTATGCCGTCAAAATCTGGCCAAGCTATTGTATACATGGGTTTAGGTTCAAGTCAACAACTGCCCCGATCAGAGACAACTTCCTAGATCCCGAGGACACCAAAAACAGTTATTTGTGTATCAAATCTTTGAACTATAAAAATGTTAACATAGACAATAAATTTTATGGCATCTTACGAGAGATTGTGGAGCTGATATATAATTATGGAACAGAGCCTGCTAATATCGTGTTATTAAAGTGTGAATGGTTTGATCCGATCGAAGATCAAGATTGGAAAATAGACAACCATAGTCTTGTGGATATTTACTACCGGCTTCGATATGAAGGCTATGAACCATTTGTCCTATTAAGTCAGGCTTAACTCATATGCTTTACAACTTATCCTAAAGGAGAACTACGAGATCGGACTGGTGGGCAGTATGCAAGACCAAAGCTAGAAATACCTTTGACGTTGGCAAAATAGTTTATCAGGAGGATGAGCTACCTCTTGTAACAAATATTGTAGAGGTGGACTCAATGGAAGTTCCTCAATACACGGCTAATCGTATTGAAGATGTAGAATTATCCAAAGAAGAAGACGAAGTAGATAAAAGTGAAGAAGAGGATGATGAGGTCGAGGAAGAGGAGGATGAGGAAAATGATAAAGATAAATTTTCAGAAGATGATTGAAAATAAAATTAAACCCATTTAGTCTTGTGACATGTACTGTATTTTTCTGGCTTAGACTTCTTGGATATTATTTCCAAAACTCTAGACTTTTTGGTTATTTAGACTTTTTGTATACAATTAACGGAGGGTTGCTCCGGGTCTATTTATACATTTTTCTGGATTAGACTTTTTTGTGTGCAATTCCATTATGACTGTGAGATTTATTTGAATTTTCTTCTTCACTTAATTTTGTTCGTATTATATATATCTACGTATTTGTTTTATTATCATATGTTGTTATCAGTTATGACAGGACGACGCGGAGGGTTCGGACGTAGATGAGCATTTAGAGGACACCGTGCTCCGAGCGGCAACACTCCTTCGATACCGGGTACTAGGGCGGGACTACTTGCATCTCCTCATGACAGTACTCCTGGAATGAGCACTCCTGGGACGAGCAGTTATCCACTCTTCCGACCACTTGTACCTTCTCATGACAGTACTCTTGGGATGAGCAGTTCCAGGCTGGAGCCTACTACTCCTCTGTATACCGTTCCTATTGTTGACGGTACCATGGAGATCGAGGAGGAGACGGATATCAGAGACAGCTTGTAGAGGCATCGAAGTTTGAGTAAAATTTTCTTTGTTTTCTTGTACTCTTTCTGCTCCTACTTCTTTATTTCTGCTTCCGCGTGTAATTCTGGTATCAGAGCCAGGTTGTGAAAAAAATTCTCTATTCTGTGTACATATTACTGGTACGTGATTTTTATTTATTATGGTAGCTTAAATATTAAGTTCTTGGATATCTAACGAGACTTGCAAAGTATTTCTTCAAATATCTTGTGTTTTAATTATTACGCATGGGGTAGGAAATGATCCATTATTGTGCTCTAATTCTGTGAAGTGATAGCTTAAGCTTGTGTTCTTGTTCGAAGCTTAACCCCCTCATAAATCCACGAGAGGTCATCGACTATATGTCTTGATAATATGGGAAAGCCATGTACTGCCACAGAATTATGGGTCAAATTTAATTGAACCAGTTATTTTGGGGAATATTTTCTTGTTATCGGTTTACATATTCAAGAACGATCATCTTATTTAGATGAACGATACCAATACTCTCGCAGGATATGCTTATATTTATACTGACACACACCAATATCATTTTAAATTAGATAAATCACATGATCACATTATTCATCATCCCACTAGTGTCAAAATTGATAATGGTATCTATAACTATATTATTGATGTTCTTCAGCAAATCAAAAAGGATATAAATAACATCCATAATGATATGAATAATATCAAATTCGATGTGAATAACATCAAAAATAGCGTAAATAACGCAAAAAAATGAATAATCCAAGGGAAATGATGAATAATCCTGAGGCACACAATATGATAAACCCTGAGCCAAGTCTTTATTAAAATATCAGGATGATAAAATATACGTCTTAAGAAAAGAATAAGATAGATGCTCAAAATGTTCAAGAAGAATATTATAAGACCTTTATACAACTCCAAAAACAGGAACTTTTGGGAGAAATAAACAGCAGACATATTTATGCTTACTATGAAGAGCATTCTTCTGCGATCAATTTCTTCAAATAAAAGTATACGGAATACTCAGACGATGATTCAGAAAATAAATATTACCTTAATTATAATATATTTAATAATGAAAAGGGTGACCCAATTGGATTATTGGTACTACATAAATATGAAGATCTTCCAATGATAAAGGAAGAGTTACCTGAAACATCAGCTGAATCAATAGTAACTAATCTTAGAGAAATTCCGAGAGAAAGTTATTATGAGTTCAGAATCTATATGAACAAATTCTCATTAGAAGAAACTACCAATTCTAGCCTTAAAAACAGTAAAGGAGAACATTTAAAATTTTCTGATGAAGATTTATAAAATCTCAAAGAATTAATTCCTCATTCTGATAAAAGGGAGGTTTATAAACCGATCTATTTTCAGTCAAGATTTTTAAATAAATATATTTACATATTTGAAAGAATGCAAGAAAATACAGAATTAAAAGGAGATAAAGATTTTTCTTCATTACAACTCCTAGATAAAAGAAAAATAGAGAGACTGAGGAAGAAATATCCGAAGATGAAATATCTTTATATAGGATTAATTCAGCTAAAAATTATCGGTTTATTTCGATCAGGAATCGATACTCCTATAATTTTTGTTTGTACGGATGAAAGAATTATAAATAATTCTCTAAACAGTATCTTTGGAGGTGCCAAATCCAACCTAGTAAATAGGTTATTTGGTATAAATATCCATCCAGACTTTTCTATAAGTCTAGATGATCAAAATATTGAAAAAAACCTGAACTCTATCTATTAATTTACAGGGTATTGAGTTGTTACCTGGATCCAAAGTTATCGGAATACAATGGGAACATATGATGGCCCTAAATGTTACTCCGACATTTAAATCCATTACACCAAAACAGTTTGATAAACTATTCGAAGTTAGGATGGGAAAAACCATTCAGCCTAGATTAGTAAAGCTAGAACATTTGAAAATGGATAATAAAATGCAATTATTCGTCAAATCTTTAAAACCTAAGATTGAAGTCCCCACCGAATATTTTATTGCTTCTGGAAATACCATATCTACCTTTGTACATGGAAAACAATATAAACTAGACAGAGATTTAGAATCAAGCCAAGGATCTAGTTCCAGATTAACTAGAGCCAGATTTATTGATAATTTTGTAAACATAGAATTATCACCCGAAAATATATCCAACATTCAACAAAGAATGAGTGTTAGTACTCCCCCATGGAAGGAAGAATACACCAAATTCTTGAAAAAGAACGTCTTAAAGACCGACGGGATATGATCCTAAAGGCCCCCCTCTCCCAAATTCGTAATAAACAATGAGTAAACCTTTGATAAAGGAAAGAAAAGTGTTAGGTTTGCCCCTGAACCAGACAAAAATAAGTATTCTGACTGGTATGTAGACCATATGAGATATTATGAACAAAATATAGCGGATGCTCATCATATGATTCATTTGGTAAAAAAATTCAAAAGCATTATAAAGGATACTCACTTAAGTAACTATAGAACCATTGTCATGAGACACTTAGATAGAAAAACCCAAGTTCTGTCTAAGCACATTACTAGATATTGTGGAGATCATCTGGATATTAATGCCATTACTTCCAATCCTTGGATTCAAGACATACTAAATTCTGAAAACATTCTTGATATGGAAATCGCTAGTACATCTCTAGACCATATTGACTTATCTTTAGAAGCAACTGATCACCCCATTGATTTTAATATCTGGAAAGATCTTCTTAATAATGAAAATAACTCTCCTTGTAACAAGGAACAAGATATTTTTCCTAATATAAACATGGTATGTTCTATAGATTTACAATCCAAAGCACAATTATATATTTACGTACCATTAAATATTTGTATTCCCGGCTATCATGAGTTTACTATTCATGCTCTCCTTGATATAGGAGCGGAAGTTAGTTTACTCCTGGAATATTTTATTCCTGAAAACCTTCGCCTGCAATTAGACAAAAAAGGAAAACTTAATGATTTTATGGGATGTCAGGTCCAAGTAAATCATAAAGTAAAAATTTACATATTTATTTTTCAGATATACATGGTACAACAAAAGCTTATGATTTTGATTTTGTACTCCTCCCAAAGGAATTTGACATAGATTGTATTATTGAAATGGATAATCTGAGACATTATCCACCATTTAATACTCATTATATTAATTTTGATAATATTTTAATTCCTACAGTTTCTTTTATTGTACCACTAGCCAACACCTTCCAATATGCAGCACAGCGCGGTAAAATCTCACCACCTGTTAATATGATTGATAAAATCTCTAAACAGAATAAAATCGATACATATAATATTTCTGTTACAAATAATTTTAATAAAATTATTCATGGGATGCTGGAACCACTCTATACGGATAATCCGTTAAAATAGTTTAACAAAGCACATCGTTTTTGTAAAATAGAACTCATAGATATTGATAAAGATTCTAAAATTTGAGTAAATAGCATCATGGTTACTCCCACTAATAAACAAGAATTTGTCAAACAAATTAATGAATTACTTGGATTAAAGCTTATACAAAAGAGTTTCAGCCCTTATTCTTCTCCGGCTTTCTTAGTTAGAAATCATGCAAAAATTAAACGGGGAAAAGCTAGAATGGTTATCAACTATAAAAAACTAAACACTTATACGAAATTTGATGGTTTCTTTATTTTTTCTGCTGAGAACCTGATTAAGAAGATCCAAGGAGCTAAATTTTACAGTAAGTTTGATGCCAAATCAGGGCTTTTGGCAACTCAAACTACAAGATAAAACTTCTATTAAATTAACAGCTTTTAGCTGTCCTCAGGGTCATTTTAAATGCTTAGTTATGCCCTTTGGGTTAAAAAATGCTTCACAAAAATGGATGAGCTCTATCTTTGGACACTTAGATTATGTTGTTGCACTAAGTACTTGATAATGGTATTGCACTAAGTATCAAAAAATAGAACTCTTTAAAACCGAGTTTGACTTCCTTGGTAAATTTATTAAGAATGGACAAATTGAACTCCAACAGCATATATATACAAAAATAAGAGACTTTCTAGATACCTTTAAAACCCTAAAAGAATTGCAAAGTTTTTGTGACCTTCTTAATTATGGAAGAAAATTCATTCCGCATCTTTCTGCAAAAATTATAAAATTGCAAGATAGATTGGCTAAGGAAAAATCTAATTATAAACAAATTACAGGTGAACAACCTCGTAAATGGGATACTAGTAAAATATCTATTTCCTTGCTACCTGAGGAGCAAATTGAAATTTCTATTATCAAGGAAATGATTAAAGATAAAAACAAATTCTATTTTCCTTTAGAAAGTGAAAAGGTAATATTACAGACCGATGCCTCAGATAATTTTTGGGTCGGTGTTCTTATTACCCAAAATAAAGAAATTATTGCCTATACTTCTAGAAAATTTTCCAAAACCAATCTTAAATTTGCCACTTATGATAAAGAATTACTAGTAGTTAAACTCGCTATTAAAAGTTTAAAATTTTACCTCCTTATAGAAGTTTTTATATTCAGACTGACAATAAATCTGTTTTCCAGTTTCTTAAAAAATGAACCATCAATAATCCAGAGAAAAATCTAAGAAGAATCAGGATTGTTATGTATTTGGAAATTTTTAATTATGAGGTAGAATATATGCCTGGTTATACTAATTATCTGGCTGATACTCTTACCAGGTTATGAGACATGGACGAGGACGAGTTGGGACTTTTCAAAAAGATGCTTGAAGCGATAGAACGGGAAGGAGAATTCAATGAGGTTAATTCCAAGAAAAAGAAGGGAATTGCCAGCACAAGCACCGATCAGGCTGGGGCGAATAGCCAAAAACCAGCAATCCCTAGGGTGAATAACCCCCAAACATTGATGAATAACCAATCTAGGGTGACTAACCCACAAAATATGGTGAATAACCAACCACGGGTGCATAACCCACAAAATATGGTGAATAACCAACCTCGGGTGAATAACCCAACAAGAATGGTGAATAACCAGATTAGGGCTACAGCCAATGCCCAAGCCTTTCCCATGCAAAGGCAATTTGTAAATGTTCTGGTCAAAGACTGGTATAACAGAAATATGAGAAAAGATGCTTGGGAGGTTTTTAATAACTGTTACTGAGCGCTTTAGTCTGCTGATATAAAAACCACTAGCTACTGGCTCTCTCAAGTAGAAAGATCCTCTTTCTCAATGAGGAACATATGAGCCAAGTTTCGGAGGAAAAAAAATACAAAAAGCAACCAAGATGCTTAAAGATTTGGTGGAATTGTTTTCTATATCAAAGTCTAAAGCTCACGCTGTAAAAGAACAATCTCTTGTACAGGACACTAAGTCGGTATAATTGAGATTGATCCTCCAGACTTTAGAAACAAACGACATGGTGAACATCAGAATGCAGGAGCTGGTTGAACTCCTTAATTTGTTAACAATACAAAATGAACAAGTACAGGAACTAGAAGCTGAATTGATGGTTCAACAAATGTTAACTATGTTCCAACAAAATATCATAAACGAAGGTCGGCTCATCAAATTTTTCAAGAAATTGGAGGATACTGATATTACTCAGCTCCTGGACAACGAGGATCTCATAAGGAACCCAATGGGTAGGCTCTGCATCATCGCCTACTTTCAGGAGATTCCTAAATACAAGTCCCACATTAAGAAGGGACTTGTACATGAGATCTATCTTAACACCAAAAATTCGGAAGAATATGAAGGAGTTATTCCAGATATTTGTGTTAATGATGTGGATACCCATTCCACAAAGTTTTAAACTATTTTTAGGTATCGTATCTGGACCATTTGGGAAGAACGTCAACACATCAAGCTTTTTCCTTCTGTTCAAATCTGGGAACTCCATAAAGTCATTGAGGACCCTTGCCTTACTTATGTGAAGTTTCAGAAGCAGAACATTTCTGAAGATCGTGACAGAAGGCTAGCCGCAAATGAGTTCTTCTCCAGAATCGCCATCATCTATGCAGAAAGGATTGGGACGATCACGACATCCCAGAATATTTTGCTTGTCGATTATATTTCCAGAAATCAGGATTATGACGACAAGTACAATTTTACTGTTAATTTTTCCTGCAACCTTCGCCTGGGTGGACTCGAATTACAGGTATACGAAAGCAGAATAACAGAGAGGGATGATCCTATTGATCCCAATGACCCCGATGATGACATCGAGGGAATGGAAGGGAGCACATAGAATCACGGTAGGCCCATTCTCCTATTCTCTATTGTTTATGATAAAGATAATATCAAGATCCTTTTTACGGTTCCTTTCTAAAAAAATGATGGAAAAAGCGACAGGGCAACAAGTTTAAAAACTTGAAAAGAAAGCACCATCACAAGATAAGGGACTTGAAAGAGATGGTGGAAGATCTAGAAAAGCAAAAGGACTACTTGTTTCGATGGGTATAAGACCTAGAAGATGAGGTGGAGGATTTGCAACGAATATTAATGATGTATGACCCCAATCAGGGGATCACTTTCTAAAAAGAAGTCTCCACTACAAAAAGAAAATCCCACTGAAAAGATCCTGTAACTATAACCGATAATAACCAGTAGTAAGAGGTCACATTAGACCTATAAATAAGCCCAGTATGACAGTTTGTAGAGGCAACGAAGTTTGAGTAAATTTTTCTTTGTTTCCTTATAGTCTTTCTGCTCCTACTTCTTTTGTAATGTGTTCTGGTTAATTTAAGAACTTCAAGGTAAAAATATATTTGGTTTTAATCTCGATCATCTAATTTATTTATATTACATATTTTACTATATTACTTCTTTTAGGACAAGTATTTCTACCTACCACACTGGGCTAAGGTGATCGAGGAGATATTTCCTTCCGTCGCCGTCGAGCTAGTCCGGGATGCGATCAATGATCAGAAAGATTGTGATCGTTTAGAAAAACCAATCCAAGGTTGGATCACAACTGCACAGTAGAATCAAATGAGGGATAGATTCGATGATCCCAGGTACAAGAAAAAGTCGGAGAAGGCGAAGGCGGCCAGGAAGAAGGCAGAAAAGTGGTGTGGTGGGTCGATTTCGATGACGAAACATTTTCGTCGCATTGTAAGTATTTGAACGTATATATATATTATTTTAATCATAGTAGGATAAAATGGTTAATTTTAGTAATAATATATCTATTTATAATTAACAGGTCCAGAGGGGTGAAGACACTAACATAGTGACCGTCTTCCTCGCCACACATCGGAAGGGCGGACAGCTCATCAATGATAAGGCCACGCAGACTTACGTAAGTATTACTTTATTTTTTTATTTTAATATAACTTAGAAAATATGAAAATAGATATCCATGTAGTTAGTAATAAGTTGCTTAGATAATAGGGTTATTTACACTAACTATTCTTATATTTTCGGTTTATAACACCGGGTATCCCTGCTTTTCAACAACTTAGAAAATATGCAAATAAATATCCATATAGTTAGTAACAAGTATATTTATCGAGCGATTCATTTTTTTTTCTAGAATGAGTATCTACGGCTCCGTGAGCAGTCGACGTAATATGCTGCGTCTACACCTCCCGATGGAGAGACCGGTACTTCCTTGCAGCCATTGGCCTATCCAGTTCTGTTGGCTAACGAGCTATGGCAGACCGCCGCTGCTGGTCTTCAGAGGGGTACGTACTAAGGTACGAGATCCTCCGACGCCTATGTTGCAACGTAGGGCTCTAGGAACCCCTCTGCCCCTGCACATACCCCACAGCCTTCCCAGGAGTCTGTACGAGTTCAGCAGGAGAGATTTGACTATCAGATTACGTCTCTGCGTGAGGAGATGATTAGGCTGATTTTGCACCAGCCCCAGTCCCAACCACTGATGGACGATGCGAGGATCTTAGTATGTTTTGATGCACTCGAGCAAAACCTTTTGGAGCTCAGGACTATGACCGAGGCGACACAGCGGGACATTACGAATCGGTCATCATCGACACAACGTTCCATCACTCGGATTATAGGTGTCATGGATTCATATAATGATCGCCTATCATCATTGGAGCGGATACGTCCTCCTGGTTCGCCGGCATCGACACCGACTCCACCCACGATACTGCCTCCTAGTTCGACATCGGTGGCGCTTTCATAGGGCTATTTGGACTATATCGTATCTCAGTTGCGCGGCGGTGTTCCTCCTCCTCATCCTGATCATCATTAGTCTTAGGTTGGACAGATAGTTATGAGTTTGTGTAAATTTGGCCCATTTTTGAAAATTTGCGTGACATTGGCCCATTTTTTGGTCTGTGGTATATATATTCTTTTTGTGACATGAGGATATGTATTTCAGACTTTTATCTATATTTGAATATGTATGACATTGGCCAACATTGACAATATATTTGAATTTATCGGTGTTTAATAATTTGCTTATGTGTGCCAATCTATTTTTATAAACTATAAATATATTTGTATAAATCGTAGGCTGAATATTGTTATATAGATTATTATGTAACAATCTGTATTTTTTTAAAATTTTGTACAACAATTTAGCGATGTTTACCAACGTACAAATACGTCTCAGAGAGGTATCAGAACATCGTTATCCCTGTACCAAGACGTCACAAATATGTCGTTAAAAGTCGCTAATTTGCTGACTTGGCAATCTCTGCCATGTCATCAAGACGTAACTAAAATATGTTGCTAAATGTCGCTACATTCATAAAATATTAGCGGCGTACATGCGTTGCTAAAAGTCGCTAACGGAAGAATGTCAGCGACGTTTAGTGATACAGTAAACGTCACTATGTATAGAAATATCAACGATATTTTGCGCCTAAATTTGCGTCGCTAATATACCGA
This sequence comes from Iris macrosiphon, assembly GCA_036927795.1. Classification (NCBI taxonomy): domain Eukaryota; kingdom Viridiplantae; phylum Streptophyta; class Magnoliopsida; order Asparagales; family Iridaceae; genus Iris; species Iris macrosiphon. The sequence continues at coordinate 189,179,530 of JAYESA010000006.1, read as the reverse complement.
TGTTGTGCCGAAGAACGCCGCTAATTGGTGAAAATTTTGCGACGTTCATACGTCACTAAGATATGTCGCTAGTTGCGACGTATAGCAATATATTTTCAGTCAGCGACTAGCTAGACTGCGCCAATTATAAAATGTCGCTAATAACGTCGCTTTTTTATTTCAGCGAGGTAATTTTATAATTTAGCGACGTTTTGTAGCGTCGCTAACCCCACAATTTTTAGTAGTGTATATTCACGTGCTTTGCATGTATTTTATAGATTTTTTTTGAAAGACATATTTTATAGATTATTATTAAAGTATATGCACGTGTAAAAGCATGTTGTTTATAGACTATTATTAGGAAAACTAAAAAACATTTTAATTATTCTAACCTTTATTAAGACTACGTAGGAAGACTAAAAAATAAACATCTTAATTATATATATATATATATATATATATATATATATATATATATATATATATATATATAAGACTATTTAGGAAGAGCACACGACAGCCTTACTGATTACCTAGTCGTCCCTATTAACTTTAATGAATAATTTAATTAGTAAATATATGCAAGAGTATATTAGGAAAGTAAATTTTCACAATGAAACTAAAAAATTTCGGTTGTTATATAGTAGTATAGAAAATTAATTACTAATACTAATTATTATTTAAACTAATTGTCTAATTTAAATACTAACAATTAATATCATAAACTATTTTATTAAGTAATTATAAACAAATCTTTCCCTAATAATTAATATCAAAACTCTCCAAGCAATTTCCTCATCACCATATCTATCTAGACCCATATGATTCAATATAAATCTCCATTAGCATCATCCACACTCAAAGATAAGCATAGCTAGAGTTCTAAGTACGGCTAGACATTCCATCTCCACCCCCACGTAACACCTTTAGGTTGTCAAAGACCAGCTGCTCATTTGTGTTGACAACCTACACACAACTTTTGTGCTGCCAAACTAGTTAGGTAATGCATGCCTTAGATGTTAGTTGGCACACACAAATCGTGCCAACAACTTGCGTCTTTTTTCAATCTCATGTAGCCAGGATTAGAAGACGTACACATTTTCACCCGTGGAGGGGACATGGGCTTACCACTGTACCAAAGTTAGGAGGCTGCTAACAACCTAACAACCTACATTAAATGTCACTACTCCCATCAGTAACTTAATAGCATATCAATAGTAAGACTCATCCAATTCAGAATGTAGAAGCTCATTATTTTGTAGAGTAGTAAAATTTAATTGAAGTTCCATGATAATTCTATCTATAATCTGACATTTAGAATATAGGAACTCATTTTATAGAATAATAAAATTTAATTTAAAGTTCCAATATATATATATATATATATATATATATATATAAAAATAATGATTGCATATGGGTCTATATCCACTTATGTCATTTGCGTGTCTTCCAATCCATTCTACATTTAATATTTATTTATTCCAAACTTAGAACACAATCGCATTTATTTTTGAGCTCCATCTACTATTGTTGTCACCGAGTGACATATAAGCCAGGAAGACCTCGTATTGAACTAGGACCCATGTTACGGAGTTCACGCATCCTATAATTTGAGTTTGGTTGCAAAAAGGACACGCAAAAGAATGTCTTAATTGGTCGTTCTTTGTACAAGAAAACTAAGTTATAAACCAGGTGCTAATTAACACGCTAACAATCTTATTTTGTGAACCCGATCAAGATGGAGAAAGGGATGATCCCCACAGTGACCCTCAACTCCGACCACGCAATGCCGGTGATCGGCCTGGGGACCGCGAGCGACCGCGTGCCCTCCGAACTCGCCTCGACGTTCATAGACACCATCGAGGAAGGCTACAGGCACTTCGACACCGCCGCACTATATGGCACCGAGCAGCCCCTCGGCCATGCCATAACCCAAGCCCTCGACCGGGGCCCCATCATCTCCCGCGGCGAGATCTTCGTCACTTCCAAACTCTGGAGCACCAACGCCGACCCCAACCTCGTCTTCCCTGCTCTCCAGAAATCTCTCAAGTAACAACCATAAAAACACACACTTTGTAGGTAACATGTATATATATGATTATTTAGTAATATGATCTCATATAATAAGTTGATATTAGAGTTTGTATTTTTATATTATCCGACGTTATTGTTTGAGTCTTAAAATTACTATTCATAAGCCTACGTGAATAGTAATTTTAAGACCAATACATTAATGTCGGATAATATAAAAACCAAAATTCTAAAATCAACTATTAGAAGAGACCCTATTATTAAATACCTCTAACATATATACCACTCGCGTGTCTCAAATATTTCGTTTGAACATATACAAAAATCTTGGTCTAGACTACTTGGACTTGTATTTAGTTCACTGGCCCGTGAGGATGAAGAAGCGTGGAGAGATGCTATCGATGCAGGTTTTCAGCAAGGAGGATATTCTTCCCTTTGACATGAAGTCGACATGGGAAGCAATGGAACAGTGCTGCAGGCTGGGGCTTGCCAAGTCCATTGGAGTCAGCAACTTCTCCTCCAACAAGTTATCTCAGTTACTGGAGCATGCTACCATTCCTCCTACAGTCAATCAGGTTATTGTGAAAAAGTAGTAGGTCTTTCATTCATCATGATATTACATATATATACATCCACATATTAACTTGAACCTAAGCCACATGGGCCAATCATCATATATACAATTTAATTTCAATACCCCCTCAAGTTGGAGCATGCAAGTCACAAATATCCAAGTTGTGTAAAAGAAACTCAAATTATCGTTTACCCAAAGCTTTGGGGAAAATATCCACCAATTGTCTATCCGTCAGCACATGAGATGGACGAATAACTCCATCAAGAACAACATCTTTCAAAAAGTGACAATCCAGCTCAATGTGTTTTGTGCGCTCCTGTAAAACTGGATTCTGCGCAAGATGTAAAGCAGATTGGCTATCACAAAACAAATCCACAGCACCCGAATATTGTGCCCCCAAACTGTCAAGCAACCCTTTGAGCCACTTAAGCTCATATGTATCCATCGCACGATATTCTGCTTCTACCGAAGCGCGGGACACCATCACCTGTTTCTTCGTCTTCCAAGAGATAGGAGAATCACCAAGAAAAACCAACCAGCCAGACAAAAAATATCTCATGATGGGATAACTCGTCCAATCGAAATCACACCACCTCCGGAACCGTAAATCACAGTCAGAACGAAGGAAAATTTCTTGACCAGGACAACCTTTCAGATATCTAACAACCCTCAAAGCTGCATCCCAATGATCACGTCGGTGCTCATACATAAATTGCGACAAGATGTGAACAACGTAGGCCAAATCCAGCTGAGTAAATGAAAGATAGATCAACCGCCCCATGAGTCGTTGATATGCTTCCCCATCCGACAACAGTAGACTTGTAGAGCGTGCCAGTTGATGATGTTGTTTCATGGAAAAGCTTGTGGATTTTGCCCCCAATAATCCTGTCTCAGAGATAATGTCAAGTGTATATTTTCGTTGGCACAAAATAATTTCCTCCGCACTTCAAGCTACCTCAACTCCAAGAATAAACTTCAACACCCTAAGGTCCTTCATATGAAAGCATATACTCAAATAATTTTTAAAGGCAGTAAGAGCAGCAGAATTATTCTCAGAGAGAACAAATCGTCGACATACACAAGAATATTCATCTGAACATCACCCTTATGAAAACTAAAAAGTGAGTAGTCAGAGTACGATTGGCAAAATTTGTACTCCCGCACAGAAGATGCAAACTTCGTAAACCAACAATGAGGCGCCTGTTTAAGCCCATAAAGAGATTTTTGAAGCCGACATACATGATCATGATGTGTGGTTCGAAAACCAGGTGGTAGTTTCATATACACTTCTTTGGTAAGATCTCCATGCAGAAAAGCATTGTGAACATCCATCTGATGTAGTTTCTAATTTTTTGTTGCAGCTACAGCTAGAAAAGCACGAACAGTAACCATTTTCTCAACCAGAGCAAAAGTATCAGTGAAATCAACCCCTTCAACCTGATGATTGTCGAAAACTACCAAATGGACTTTAAGGCGCTCAACACTCCCATCAGAATTATACTTTATCTTATACACCCACTGGCTCCCTAGAGCAAGTTTTTCAGCAGGAAGCGTCTCCATTATCCAAGTATCATTATCCTCCAATGCATGTATCTTCTTCAGCATAGCTTCACGCCATCCTGCATCTTTAACCGCCTATTTAAAGAAGCCCGGTTCTGTACCTGCTGTTACAACTGCAAGAAAATTTCTGTGATCCAGAGAAAATCGATCACAATTTAAAAAATGTGCTATAAGATAAGGAGTACCTGAGGAGTGGTTGGACGTGGTAAAACATTGGAAGAAAGAAGAATATCTTCGATACTTCAGTCTTATCAATCAACAAACACCCAAACAACACAAAAAAATTATCCACAATTGTCAAAAAATATCGAGCTCCACACGAAGAGGGCATAGGATACGACCCCCAAAGATCACAATATTTCAAATCAAAAATTACAACAGCCCGAGAGTCACTGATAGGAAAAATACCTCGAGTGTGCTTTGCCTGATGGCAAACTTCACATACCTTATTTACTGAACTACGAGACCTACTAACAACAGGAAGAGACTTTACTACTTTATCAGAAGGATGCCCAAGTCGCTGATGCAAAATATCCAAAGAAGTAGTCCCAGTCACTGCCAAGGCCGGAGTCTTCGGTAAAATACGAAAGTAGTAGAGTCCGTCCCGCCGTTCATCGACGCCAATCAGGGCCCTCAAACTGGGGTCCTATTTCACGCATAATTTTTTGATGAATTATACAACATAATTTTGAATCATCAATAAGATGGGCCACATAAATTAAATTATAGTTGAGGTACGAATAGAATATTCGTGAGAACAACACCCGGTACAAGATCAACACGCCCGTAGCACGAGGCAACCGTAGTCCGTCCGTCCGGGAGTCCAACCGGACATTCCTTCATTTTTGTCACCCCCCGACAATAAATCTAAAAAGTGGTGGGGTATACACATTTTAATCTCAATCATCCAATCTCAATCCATTCCATGATACACCGAATGGTTCTGTAATATAAAAACATCTGGATGATTTTAGAACATTTTTGTATATATATATATATATATATATATATATATATATATATATATATATATATATATATATATGAACTATAGTGTTCGTATTCTTACATGAGTCACGTACATGTGGACCAATAAGAATAGAGTATACTAATGAACATGAGTGCACATGGGATGTAGGAGTCTATTCTTATTGTTCCACATGTGCATGACTCATGTAGGAATATGAGCATTATGACTTATATCCCGTTTATCATATATATATATATATATATATATATATATATATATATATGGAACTGCCAAAATCCAAACGTGATATGAGCCATTGATTTATATTCTTAAGCTAGTAAAGTTCACGTGCGTAAAAGAATTGTTAAATTTGTTATTGATATATAAAATTATTATAAAAAATGTCATTTCTAAGAATCAAACTCAAGCAACCAAGAAAAATATCTTCCACCTTAACCACTCGAGTTAGAATTGTTTGTTTGTAAATAAGTAATATTAAGTAGTTAAATAATTACTTTAAAAAAAGAGAGAGTTAGTGGAGTATTTACATATGGCTTAAACGACTCAGTTTCGAGTCGTTTTCAAGTCCCATTATAAGAGTAGAGATGAGTCATATCGTGTGCACTCCCACATAGACCGATGTTAATTTCAATTTGAGTGATAATTGTAATGTTATTTTTTAATTTTAATGTTAATATTAAAACTAAAATTAAAATTAACACTAAAACTAACATTAAAATTAAAATAAATTAACATCAACATTAAAATTAAAATTAAATTAAAATAAATTAACATTAACATTAAATTTAATATCTACATTTTTTTTAAATCACTTGATTCCTATTGTTCATGGGAGTCCACATGGCATGGCTCATTGGTTCATATCCAATTTTTTTCTATATATTAAAGAAGGTAAATGTGTTACACTCTCTTTGACTGAAGGCCTACAAACTGGACCCGAATGTCCGCACCCACATCGTACCCGACCTGTACAATCAAATGTGGTCCCCAAGTTAATTCTCCACCACATGGGAATTAACTTGTTTCCTCGTTGCTCTTGAACCGCAACCTATGGGGGGATGCTTTCCCTCTCTACCACTTGGACTAGAGGAACTTGGCATATATATATATATATATATATATATATATATATATATATATATATATATATATATATATATTAGGAGGAGCACAATTTTGATTTTGTAATTGGCATAAACTCATATCGACCTTGGTTCTGTCCTCAAGGGGACTCATTTCAAGCAAGAGACTAGATCAAGTCAATTGCTTCTCTGTTTTCTCATTGGACAATACTTCCAAAAATAGAGGCAAAGAAACACCATATATCCTCTACAAATATTGTCACTCAGACCACTAAATAAAAAAATTTGGATTATTTATACTAACTTTTCCTAAGTTTTAAACTTATTATATAGAATATATCTATTTTTAAACTAATTACACTGACCATTCCAATATTTTATATTTATTACATAGGGTACCCCTACTTTAAGATAAAAAATAAAAAGTTATAACACTAACTATCCATAGTTTTAAAAAATATGATCGCCTATCATCGACACAATGGGACATTACGGATTTGGCATCATCGACACAATATTTCGTCACTCGGATTATAGGTGTCATGGATTCATACAATGATTGCCTATCACCATTGGAGTAGATACGTCCTCCTAGTTCGTCGGTATCGACACCGACTCCACCTACGATACTTCCTCCTAGTTCAACATCGGTGGCGCTTTCACAGGGCCATTTGGACTATATCGTATCCCAGTTGGCGGCAGTGTTCCTCCTCCTCGTCCTGATCATCATTAGTCGTAGGTTGGACAGATAGTTATGAGTTTCTGTAAATTTGGCCCATTTTTGGAAATTTGTTCGACATTGGCCCATTTTTTGGTCTGTTGTATATATATTCTTTTTGTGACATGAGGATATGTATTTCAGACTTTTATGTATATTTGAATATGTATGACATTGGCCAACAGTGATAGTGTATTTGAATTTATCAGAGTTTAATAATTTGCTTATGTGTGACAATATATTTTTATAAACAATGAATATATTTGTATAAACTGTAGGCTAAATATTGTTATATAAATTATTATGTAACAATCTGTATTTTTTTAAATTTTTACAGCAATTTAGCAACGTTTACCGACGTACAAATACGTCGCAGAGAGGTATCAGAACGTCGCTATCCCTGTACCAAGATGTCGCAAATATGTCGGTAAAAGTCGCTAATTTGCTGAATTGGAACTCTCTCCCATTTCATTAAGACGTAACTAAAATATGTTGCTAAACATCGCTACATTCAAAAAATATTAGCGACGTACATACGTTGCTAAACGTCGCTAACGGAAGAAGGTCAACGACGTTTAGTGATACAGTAAACATCACTAAGTATAGAAATATCAGCGACATTTTGCGACTAAATTTGTGTCGCTAATATACTGACATTGCGCCGTAGAACTTCGCTAATTGGTAAAAAATTTACGACGTTCATACGTCACTAAGATACATCGCTAGTTACGACGTATAGCGACATATTTCAGTCAGCGACTAGCTTAACTGCGACAATTATAAAATGTCGCTAATAACGTCGCTATTTTATTTCAGGGACGTAATTTTTTAATTTAGCGACGTTTTGTAGCGTCGCTAACCCCACAATTTTTAGTAGTGTATATTCACGTGCTTTGCATGTATTTTATAGATTTTTTTTTTGAAAGCCATATTTTATAGATTATTATTAAAGTATATGAACGTGTAAAAGCATGCAGTTTATAGACTATTATCATGAAAACTAAAAGAACATTTTAATTATTCTAACCTTTATTAAGACTACGTAGGAAGACTAAAAAATAACCATCTTAATTATTATATATATATATATATATATATATATATATATATACAAGACTATTTAGGAAGAGCACACGACAGGTCTACTAATTACCTAGTCGTCCCTATTAACTTTAATGAATAATTTAATTAGTAAATATATGCAAGAGTATATTATGAAAGAAAATTTTCACAATGAAGCTAAAAAAATTCGGTTGTTATATAGTAGTATAGAAAATTAATTATCAATACTAATTATTGATTAAACTAATTGTCTAATTTAAATACTAGCAATTAATATCATGAACTATTTTATTAAGTAATTATAAACAAATCTTTCCCTAATAATTAATATCAAAACTCTCCAAGCAATTGCCTCATCACCATATCTATCTAGACCCATATGATTCAATATAAATCTCCATTAGCATCATCCACACTCAAAGATAAGCATAGCTAGACTTCTAAGCACGGCTAGACATTCCATCTCCACCCCCACGTAACACCTTTAGGTTGTCCAAGATCAGCTGCTCATTTGTATTGACAACCTACCCACAACTTTTATGCTGCCAAACTAGTTAAGTAATGCATGCCTTAGATGTTAGTTGGCATACACAAATCGTGCCAACAACTTACGTCTTTTTTCGATCTCATGTAGCTAGGATTAGAAGACGTACACATTTTTACCAGTGGAGGGGATACGGGCTTACCACTGTACCAAAGTTAGGAGGCTGCTAACAACCTACATTAAATGTCACTACTCCCATCAGTTACTTTAGAGCATATCACTAGTAAGACTCATCCAATTCAGAATGTAGAAGCTCATGATTTTGTAGAGCAGTAAAATTTAATTGAAGTTCCATGATAATTCTATCTATAGTCTGGCATTTAGAATATAGGAATTCATTTTATAGAATAATAAAATTTAATTTGAAGCTTCAATTTATATTTATATATATATATATATATATATATATATATATATATATATATATATATATAAAAAGAATGATTGCATATGGATCTATATCCACTTATGTCATTTGCGTGTCTTCCAATCCATTTTACATTTAATATTTATTTATTTCAAACTTAGAACGCAATTGCATTTATTTTTGTGCTCCATCTAATATTGATGTCCCCGAGTGACATATAAGCTAGGGAGAACCTCGTATTGAACTGGGACCCATGTTACGGAGTTTACGCCACCTATAAGTTGAGTTTGGGTGCAAAAAGGACACGCAAAAGAACGTCTTAATTGGCCGTTCTTTGTAAAAAGAAAACTAAGTTATAAACCAGGTGAAAAATAAACGCGCTAACAATCTTATTTTTTGAACCCGATTGAGATGGAGAAAGGGATGATCCCCACGGTGACCCTCAACTCCGGCCACGCAATGCCGGTGATCGGCATGGGGACCGCGAGCGACCGCGTGCCCTCCGAATTTGCCTCGATGTTCCTAGACGCCGTCGAGGAAGGCTACAGGCACTTCGACACGGCCGCACTATACGGCACCGAGCAGCCCCTCGGCCGCGCCATAGCCCAAGCCCTCGACCGGGGCCTCGCCGCCTCCCGCGGCGAGATCTTCGTCACTTCCAAGCTCTGGTGCACCGATGCCGACTCCAACCTCGTCCTCCCTGCTCTCCAAAAATCTCACAAGTAACAACCATAAAAACACACACTTTGTACTAACATATATATATGATTATTTAGTAATAGGATCTCATATAATAGTTGATATTAGAATTTGAATTTCTATATTGTCCGACGTTAGTGTTTGTGTCTTAAAATTATTATTCATAAGCCTATGTAAATAGTAATTTTAAGACCCATACACTAACGTCGGATAATATGAAGACCAAAATATTAAAATCAACTATTAGATGAGATCCTATTACTATATACCTCTAACATATATACCACTCGTTGTTTCAAATATCTTGTTTGAACATATACAAAAATCTTGGTCTAGACTACTTGGACTTGTATTTAGTTCACTGGCCAGTGAGGATGAAGAAGCGTGGAGAGATGCTATCGATACAGGTTTTCAGCAAGGAGGACATTCTTCCCTTTGACATGAAGTCGACATGGGAAGCAATGGAACAGTGCTGCAGGCTGGGGCTTGCCAAGTCCATTGGAGTCAGCAACTTCTCCTCCAACAAGTTATCTCAGTTACTGGAGCATGCTACCATTCCTTCTACAGTCAATCAGGTTATTGTGAAAAAGTAGTAGGTCTTTCATTCATCATGATATTACATATATATACATCCACATATTAACTTGAACCTAAGCCACATGGGCCAATCACCATATATATAATTTAATTCCAATACCCCCTCAAGTTGGAGCATGCAAGTCACAAATGTCCAAGTTGTGTAAAAGAAACTCAAATAATCGTTTACCCAAAACTTTGGGGAAAACATCTGCCAATTGTCTATCCGTCAGCACATGAGATGGACGAATAACTCCATTAAGAACAACATCCCTCAAAAAGTGACAATCCAGCTCAATGTGTTTTGTGCGCTCCTGTAAAACTGGATTCTGCGCAAGATGTAAAGCAGATTGGCTATCACAAAACAAATTCACAACACACGAATATTGTGCCCCCAAACTGCCAAGCAATCCTTTGAGCCACTTAAACTCACATGTATCCATCGCACGGTATTCTGCTTCTACCGAAGCGCGGAACACCATCACCTGTTTCTTCGTCTTCCAAGAGATAGGAGAATCACCAAGAAAAACCAACCAGCCAGACAAAAAATATCTCATGATGGGACAACTCGTCCAATCGAAATCATACCACCTCCGGAACCGTAAATCACAGTCAGAACGAAGGAGAATTCCTTGACCAGGACAACCTTTCAGATATCTAACAACCCTCAAAGCTGCATCCCAATGATCACGTCGGTGCTCATACATAAACTGCGACAAGATGTGAACAACGTAGGCCAAATCCAGCTGAGTAAAGGAAAGATAGATCAACCGTCCCATGAGTCGTCGATATGCTTCCCCATCCGACAACAGTAGACTTGTAGAGCGTGCCAGTTGTTGATATTGTTCCATGGAAAAGCTTGTGGATTTTGCCCCCAATAATCCTGTCTCAGAGATAATGTCAAGTGTATATTTTCGTTGGCACAAAAAAATTTCCTCCGCACTTCGAGCTACCTCAACTCCAAGAATAAATTCAACACCCCAAGGTCCTTCATATGAAAGCATATACTCAAATAATTTTTAAAGGCAGTAAGAGTAGCAGAATTATTCTCAGAGAGAACAAATCGTCGACATACACAAGAACATTCATCTGAACATCACCCTTATGAAAAGTAAAAAGTGAGTAGTCAGAGTACGATTGGCAAAATTTGTACTCCCGCACAGAAGATGCCAACTTCGTAAACCAACAATGAGGCGTCTGTTTAAGCCCATAAAGAGATTTTTGAAGCCGACATACATAATCATGATGTGTGGTTCGGAAACCAGGTGGTAGTTTCATATACACTTCTTTGGTAAGATCTCCATGCAGAAAAGCATTGTGAACATCCATCTGATGTAGTTTCTAATTTTTTGTTGCAGCTACAGCTAGAAAAGCACGAACAGTAACCATTTTCTCAACCAGAGCAAAAGTATCAGTGAAATCAATCCCTTCAACCTGATGATTGTCGAAAACTATCAAATGGACTTTAAGGCGCTCAACACTCCCATCAGAATTATACTTTATCTTATACACCCACTGGCTCCCTAGAGCAAGTTTTTCAGCAGGAAGCGTCTCCATTATCCAAGTATCATTATCCTCCAATGCATGTATCTTCTTCAGCATAGCTTCACGCCATCCTGCATCTTTAACCGCCTATTTAAAGAAGCCCGGTTCTGTACCTGCTGTTACAACTGCAAGAAAATTTCTGTGATCCAGAGAAAATCGATCACAATTTAAAAAATGTGCTATAAGATAAGGAGTACCTGAGGAGTGGTTGGACGTGGTAAAACATTGGAAGAAAGAAGAATATCTTCGATACTTCAGTCTTATCAATCAACAAACACACCCAAACAACACGAAAAAATCATCCACAATTGTCAAAAAATATCGAGCTCCACACGAAGAAGGCATATGATACGACCCCCAAAGATCACAATGTATCAAATCAAAAATTACAACAGCCCGAGAGTCACTGATAGGAAAAATACCTCGAGTGTGCTTTGCCTGATGGCAAACTTCACATACCTTATTTATTGAACTACGAGACCTACTAATAACAGGAAGAGACTTTACTACTTTATCAGAAGGATGTCCAAGTCGCTGATGCAAAATATACAAAGAAGTAGTCCCAGTCACTGCCAAGGCCGGAGTCTTCGGTAAAATATGAAAGTAGTAGAGTCCGTCCCGCCGTTCATCGACGCCAATCAGGGCCCTCAAACTGGTGTCCTATTTCACGCATAATTTTTTAATGAATTATACAACATAATTTTGAATCATCAATAAGATGGGCCACATAAATTAAATTATAGTTGAGGTACGAATAGAATATTCGTGAGAACAACACCCGGTACAAGATCAACACGCCCGTAGCACGAGGCAACCGTAGTCCGTCCGTCCGGGAGTCCAACCGGACATTCCTTTATTTTTGTCACCCCCTGACAATAAATCTAAATTTCCAGTAACATGATTCAAAGTGCTTGTATCAATAATCTAAGGTGCAATAGACTTATCCACCATATGATCCTCCGAAGATTTGACCGAAGAGTTACCAAGCAGAGAAATAAGTTGTTGTCATTAGTCCAGAGTTATTGCCAGAATACCGCCTGCACCATCACCTGCCATACGTGTCTGTGCCATAGCCGTCGTGCCAAGTCATTCCATTATCGCACGTACCTCCGTACCTTATCCACATCCACCACCAGCCGCGTGTCCGCCACCATGTCCGTGGCCAGCCCCTCGTCCATCGCCACGCGGCCTATCCCCCTACCAATCCGGAAAGCCATGTTTCTCGAAGCAAGGGGCTTCTTCATGTCCGTTGCATTTGCAAAAATTGTAAAGCAACTCCGATTTATCCCAAGCATCCAAACAAGGTGGCCCAGGGTTAACAAATTTTTTTTAACCATAAACGCCATAACCTCGTCCCATTTAGACGAGACTTGTATGGACTTGCACAATCGTTCCTCCTGTAGCATGGAATAATAAACACGCGCCAAAGTAGGGAATGGATCTTGTGCCAATAAAGTCGAGTGAACGTTACCATAGAGTTCATAATTGATCCCATAAAGAATCTAATGAAAGCGCTCATCATCAACCCGTTTCTACAGCTTCTTCGGGATATCACACGTATATTTGCCGCAACTGCATGTCGAAATAGGTTCATAAGTTCCCAACTCATCCAAAAGAGTCCGTACTTGGCCAAAATAGTCGACCATGGACATGGATTTCGTTTGGCGACACTCTGCCAAAATAGTCATTAGAACCACTTTCGAAATAGTCGAGCCCGTAGAGAAAATCGAATAGATCTCAAACATTCCTCATAATTTTTCCTACAAAATACCACTTTCGTAATTGTATTACCCGAATTGTCATTAGAACCAAGGTAATACGGGAATGTGGGATCGATCCTTGTTGCCGCCGCCACTTACTTAGAAAACTCGTCGTTGCTGCCACCGCTCGTTATACCGTCGGTCGAAGGGAGACTCGCCGCCGCCGTCCTAGAGAAAAAATAGCCGTCGCTATCATCGCTATGAGAAAAGAAATCGTGCCCTAGCCGTCATGCTCTGATACCATATGAAGAAGTAGTAGGAGAGAATAATCTAGGTCTTTCATTCATCATGATATTATATATATATATATATATATATATATATATATATATATATATATATATATATATATATATATATATATATATATATATATATATCAACTTGGGCCTAAGCCAAATGGGCCAATCACCATATATACTATTTAATCATACAATTTAATCAAAATAGTTATCATCTCAACTAATCAGCAAATGTAGACGATGATGATCATTGAGGATTTTAGTTCAATTTCACAAAGACAAACTTCATAGTTCAAATTTATTGAGTTTGAATGAATATTCAGATTCATTGAGGTGAGCGAATTTTAATATTCGGTTGAATTTTGGGTGTGACTATTCATTTGAAAAAGATATAACCATTCATAAAAATGTATTAATTTTTTATAAATATTTAAGTATTCCAAGTCTCAAATATAATGTAATCACAAGCATAACAAAAATTATTACTACTCAACAAGAAGAAATTAAAGATTCTGATATGTTGTTTGCATCTTTTGCTTAATGCTTTATTTTATTCTGGAAGAAGTATACATATGAATCGAACAATAACTTTTTTTTTGAGTAGGGATGAATCATTTTTAAAGAAAGTGTCAAAATGCATATAAGTCTCAAATCTATTTTATTTTATCACTATTATTTTTCCTAACGATGACTATTTTGACCATATGTACAGTTTCTGACCATGTACGTACATTATTGAATTTATAGGTAGAAATGAATACATCATGGAATCAGAAGAAGCTGAGGGAGTTTTGCAAGGAAAAATGGGTCCATGTCACAGCATGGTCACCTCTCGGAGCGAATGGAGCTGCGTGGGGATGTCTCTTGGTGATACAGAGCCCAATGCTGAAGAAAATTGCTACTGCAAAGGGAAAGATTGTGGCGCAGGTATAGTGATATTGAAAGAAAATATATTTGCCATATCTTTGAAGGAGATTGACTGACTAATATATTTTACCATATCTTTGAGGAAGATTAGCTTTGACCATTTGACCATATCTTTGAAGAGAATTGACTTTGACCTTTGACCATATCTTTGAAGACACTACCAGAATAATTAAAATTAACGACGCCTGAAAACGTCGCTAAATGGACTAATTACGTCGCTAAAATAAATTCGTGACATAATTAGCGACATTTTAATGAAGTCATATTTAAGTTAGTCGCTGACAGTAAATCCGTCACAATACGTCGCTATAGTGACATTTTCTAGCGACGTATTCGTGTCGCTATTATTTTTCTCATTAGCGACGTTTAGCAACTCAACGTCAATAATTTAGCGACGTATTTTGTGTCGCTAAACGTTTCTAAATTAACGACGTATTCAACAACGTATTCAGCGATGTATTTAGAGACGTATTCAGCAACGTATAATAACGTCGCTAAATGTCGCTAAATGTCGCTAAACGACGCTAAACGTCGCTAAATTTTCAGTTAAAAAATGTTAAAAATTACCAATCCTCCTACAATTTATGAGTGTCTAATCATAAATAGACCCGGAGCAAACCTCCGTTCAATTCTCTGGGTTCGTCGACCCCTTCAGTGGAACACTCAACACCGGTAAATTAACATACATTTAATATGAATAAAAAATATACAGACTTATAATAGTTCATAAAAATAGACAAACCCGGAGCAACCCTCCATTGAATTTTCTGCATATAAAATAACATAAAAGTATATAAAATATCACAGTCACACATTACACACAAAATAAAAGTATTACAGTCACACAAAAAGCATAATATAAAAGTATCACAGTCACACAATAACCACAATAAAAGTATATGAAATATCAAAGTCTTAATCTCGAGGATATCCAATACGCTTGGCAGATACTAGTCCCTCAGATACTTCGCATAAACATAATTTATGTGATTAATCTCCGCTATAGGTGCTGGGTGACTGGAACTCCCCCTCTGAGCTGGTGCCTGCCCAACAGTAGAAGTCACAACTTCCTCCTTAACAACCGCTTCCAATTTAACTGTAGGTGGTATGTCTTCCTCCTTAACAGAAACTTCCTCCTTAACGCATTGAGGTATCATTTCCTCCTTAACAGCAGGAGGTGCCTCTTCCTCCTTAATATTCACTTCCTGCTTAACAGTAGGAGGCATCACTTCCTCCTTAACAGTAGGAGGTATCTCTCTCAAGCGACGTACACGTGCTCGGGTCATGGGTGCCATCTGATAAAATAGATGAAAATAAAGAATATAATTGATAACAGATATAAATATATTATCTAATATTAAATATTGTGTAAATTTTAGCGACGTGAATGACTACTTCTTTTCTCTTTCCATCACTGTGTGCAGTGCAATATGCACAACCCGACCTTGCTTACTGTAGTGCAAGGGAGCTAATTGTCCTAGTGCAGTTTTAGCACAGTACAACAAGCCAAGGCTTGCACTAGCAGTCAGCAAGAACACAGAGCACGTGTCTGTCATATGTGTGTGTCATGTTTGTCACGTGTGTGTCGTATCTGTCACGTGTGTTTCGTATTTGTGTCTATTTTTGGGTTAGGGTTAGTGTCATGTGTGTGTGTCGTGTCTGTGTCAGTGTCTGTCACGTGTGTGTGTGCCGTGTCTGTGTCAGTGTCATGTCATGTCCTGTGAGAGGGAGAAAAAGAGAAAGAGAGAGTTAAGGTTTACCTAGAGGAGGAGGAGGAGGGGGGTGCCGGAGTAGGACGCTGTGGAGGACGTCTGTCGCCGGTCGCCGGAGGGGGGGAACGCGGGTTTTGAAAATTTACAAAATTTTGACAAAAGGGGGGAATCAGAATCGATCCCTAATTATTAAAATTTTAGCGACGTTTAGCGACGTCAACTAATGACGTCGCTAAAAGAAATATTTTGTGATGTTGCAGACGTCGCTAAATACGTCGCTATATATTTAAAATATAAACGTCACTAAATACGTTGCTAAAATTTTTCCATATATTTGAAGGAGATTGACTGACTAATATATTTGACCATATCTTTGAAGAAGATTAGCTTTGACCATTTGACCATATCTTTGAAGAGAATTGCCTTTGACCTTTGACCATATCTTTGAAGAATAAGATTGGGTTGCTATTCCTACATAATGTTAGATTTGACCATATCTTTGAAGAAAAAGATTGGATTTCTATTCCTACATAATGTTGGATTTACATGTATAGACATATGATATGCTATATAATGGGGCAAAGGTTTCTCCTTGGGAGATCTCAAATTGTGTTCAATGATTGTTGAATAATTTTGACATAAGAGAGAAAAAATTGTTGAATAAGTTCAACAAAAAAAATTTGAAAGAGTTTTTTGTAGAGAGTTATTGATAAAAATGAGAGAAGTTTTGAGATCAATTATATTCTTTTTTCTTCTTCATAGTGTAATTAGATCACCCTCGTCCGTGGAAGTAGACATCTTGGCTGAACTACGTAAATCCTTGTCTTTGTGGTTGTGAACTTTCTCTGAGGTATTTCTCTGATTTTCCTGGATCTATTTTTATTGTGCGCCTAACAATTGGTATCAGAGCTTTGGGGTTCTCTGAGAAAGTTAATTGGATAGATACTTGAGATGGCTCCATCAAGCAAGATTGAAAAGTACAAAATTGAAAAGTTCAATCAAAAGAATAATTTTGGCTTTTGGAAAAGCCAAATGAATGACGTTCTCATATTTCAAAAGCTTCACAAGGCTCTACGTAGAAAGTCGAAGAAGCCCGCTGACATGACCGATGATGAATGGGATGACATGGATCTCAAAGCATGTGCCTCTATTCACCTATGTTTGGAAATAGATGTCGTCTACTCTGTGAAGGACGAAACCACCGCCGCTGGATTCTGGCTAAAGTTGGAATCGGAGATATTTTTATACACCGTTGGATCGTATCCTATGGTCCAGGATTAGCTGCGAGATTAGAGAGTATATATTAGGTTTTTCTAACCATAATTCCAATAAAAAAGAACCATAACATATCATGTCAAAAAAGAGGAGAAAATGAGACATGAGTGCCATTGCAACTTTGGGAAGAAGAAAGAAGGATTGGAGGCCGTTTCGGAGGAGAAGATTATTTTGGATAATTTTTTGTTGTCTTCTATCTTTGTAGTGTGATCTATTTTCTATTCGTAAATGTTATGGTAATCTGTTTTGGATCAGAAGGAGCTTGTAGAGGGTGTATTCTCTTTATTCTATTAGTGAAGGTTCTTCAGGGTTGGACTCTGATCGTCCCGTAGTTTTTCTACAAGGGCTTTTCACGTCAAAATTCTTTGTGTCTGCGAGAATTATTTTTTTCTGTAGTTTCATGTTTGAAAAGGTTTTCGTACTTCTTTCCCAACAGTGTGGTATCAGAGCCAGGTTCTGAAATTTTCATAAGGGTATCAAGAGTTGACTGGCAAACCAGGGAGGAGAGATAGACGCGAAGCCGGTGCGCATGGTAAACCTGAACGGTACCAACTATCATTACTGGAGGAGCAAGATGAAGGATCTGCTATTTATCATGAAACTGCATCTATCGGTATTTGCTTCCAAGAAGCCCAGTGACAAATCCGAAGATGACTGAAATTTTGAGCATATACAGGTGGGTGGATACATCAGTCAGTTCATTAACGAGAGTATTTTTCCAGTATTGAGCACGTGAGGACACTGTGGAATAAGATAAAATCTTTGTATGCGAAGAAGGCCGGGTAAATAAATTATTCCTAATCCGGATGATGATGGGTCTGCGGTACAAAGATGGGACGTCTATTACGGATCACTTGAGTGAGTTCCAGGACGTGGTTGACCAGCTATCCTCGATGGGAGTCTAGTTCGACAACGAGATTCAAGGACTATGGCTATTGTGTACATTTCCAGAATCGTGGGGACCGTACGAGTGTCTATGATCGCTTCTGCTCCGTAAGGCATGGTCAGTCTAGAGTTTGCCAAGAGCGGGATACTGAATGAACAGATGTGGAGACATACTCAAGGAACTGCATCGACATCCCAGTCATAGGCGCTTGTTTTAGAGAGCCATAGAAGGAGTCAAATCGTGCACACGTTCAAGGCGTCCCTCAAACATATGCATTCAACCAAACTTAGAGATAGTGAAATCGGACAAGCTACTTCCGAAAATCTCAAAGGTTCGTTTATCAATCACAAGGATACTTCCGATAGGGTCAATCAAATTTCTATATCCTTTTTCTATTCCAACCCACTCAAGTGTTTGCACTACCGTTAAGCACGATCTATCTGGTTTACCGACTAGCGTTCATCCGTTCGGGTCAAACTTAGCATTCGTTACCGTTCCCAAGTCTAACCCTAAGTCTTGCTGCCATAGTTGTGAAGCTTTATTCAAGCAATGGTAAAGTCGGTAATACAGGTTCATTCACTCGGCACAGGGTCGTTCGCCTAATTGCTAGGTTAGATCACAAGGTCATAGGTACAAGATCAAGCACATTGCGATTCATCGTGCAAATTAGTTGTACGATGCCTGCCCCAATTCCTATGGTCAAATCATTATTCATTTGCATGGGATATCCTACCCATGCTCGTTTTACTCAGATTTATAAACATAAAGCACATATTTTTCCTACCCTCAATACGCGTTCGGTTGTATGGGAGTTCGAGTTCGTTCAGTAAAATCCATAATATATCCAAATTGCAGGACAAGTCTAGTAATTTCCATAGTCTATCCTTCCAAACATGTTTTGATAGAATCCCTATCCATTTCAAGCCTAAACTACCAAGCCAAGATTTTAATTCTAAACCTTTATTTATAACTTCCAGTCGTCCAACCTGATTTATGTATCCATTCACGAAACCATCAAGCATGATTTATTCCAGGTTCTAGGTTAACTTATCCATCGAAGTATTTTCAATTACTTGCATTTCCAAAAAATTTGTCTTATCGTATGGAACCAAAAGTCTATTACCTTCGAAACAATCAAGATATTTTATATTTACTTTTTGCTCCATCCATGTTGTATATATCTATCGAGTCAAGTCCATTCATGCAGTAATTATAGTCCGTCTAGTAAAATCATCCAACTTTAGAGTTACCGTTCGGTAATTCCATATCTACTTATATTATTCCTCAAGAGCTTAATTCAAATATTCAAAATCAAGTCTATTCCATCTTGATATGTTCCATTCATTGAGTTTGTTTAGAATAATCATCGAACATGTTTTCGTTGGAACTGATTTCGAGAGTTATCGTTTCAAACTTGATTTGAAGACCGTTCTTCCTAACTCCAAACAAAATCTATTTTTGCTTATCTCTTCCATCGAAACACAATATTCGTTTAAGGCTAATTTCTATTCGAGCGATATTGTATTCAAGTTCAATCCATTTGTTTCAATCCAAAATCTCTCGCACTATACTCAAGTTTCCAACAAGTTTTCTTAACCAGATATCGACTTCCAATTCCACGAATCCCAATTCGATATAAGCCTTATTGTTTATGTTCAAGATATTCTCAATTCCGTTTAATCCGACTATCGTACGAGACCTATAAATTCATTTAGACATTTCTAAGTGATCCATACGCCACTCGAAATTGAGTCATCCAATTAAATCCTTATTCGATAGTCATCTAAGCAATTATATTCGATTTGTATCTTCCGATATGAAACACCATTCGAGCTATTTCTTAGAATCCAAGAACGATTCTCTATATTCGCCTAAGCGATAAATTCGGAAATATTTCTATCGGTTTGCATTCTAAGTCTGACTTGTTTCATTCCTGAACGATATCCAAATCCGTTGTAACTTAGCTTACACCAAAGGGTCTTGGTGCGCGATACTCAACACAACTTAGAAGAAAGACTATGTACGGAGCTAACCGTTCGGGACAATATTCGTTTCTGTGTTAACCAGTTGGACAAACATGTATAGGCAATTCGGGTTTGCATGTAAGTCGCATCTTCTAGCATGAGTCTATTCCCGATGGAACTAGCACAGGTTGACACAAAGGACATCACATTCCAATTTCGTACAAGCAATTACATTATTCACATACACATTTTTGAAAGTATTTAGACTCATTATTGGAACATTCTGTTTGGGGCATTGAGACAGTGTGCACATAACCCACGAACGAGCTTTCGAAAATGAGAAAATTAAAACAAAGTCCAAAGGCGTATAGCCAAGCTCTGATACCAATCTGTCACGCCCCGATCTCCCGCAGGCTAATCGACCATCCCCGCTAGGCGAGAATCATCGCGCCAGCGCTCCCACGAGACGATCACTTTCATCCATCTGGGCGTGATGCCTCACGAGCGTGAGCCACCCCTGTGCAAGATCGTAGTTCATTAGCTGGCGATAAGAGGTCTAAGCCACAGAGTCGCACAGATTGTCCGAGTGCAGCAAAATTATAAACGCATAGGCAAGTTGGTAACGAGTTCACAGATTCGACAATAGCGAAAGCAATGGATAACACAAGATGAAGTAAAATAAACTCTTTATTGATATAAACAAGTGTTACAGGCGGCGCTTGGCCTAGATTATAATTCGCTTAGATCTCTCTCTCTGAAATAGCAAAAGCGTGCCAAGTGGCTACATTTGTGGAATAATTTATAGGTGATGTTCCAACAATATATCTTGTATATGTGCTTCAGTTCCGGACGCAACGCTCCAAGGCTCCAAAGTAAACTCCACGCCTTAGGACGCACGAGGGAGGCATCCGCACCGAACGAGGTTCTTCTGCACCCTGCAAACAACCTAGTAGATTATCAGTACACGAATGCACTGGTGGGGAGGCTACTCGCCCGCTCGACAAATCTAAACACGTAATATAAGTTCTGTGCACTAACTATTATGTTGTCTTTCTAGTTGTCTTAGGATCAGTTTCATGGCAAAGATTTGAATAGCCTAACTCGTGTGGCAGTGTGTCGTACGACATAAGAGAAAACACGACAAAACTTACCAACTTACCATTTGTCCTTTCCTGTCTAAGGCAAACCAAGTTAATTTAAGCACTAGCAGGTATAAACATTTAGGGGCAATATCATATGCAAACACTGTGTCATGAGCGAGACTGTATTTCAAACACACGAGTTACTCTGATTGTCAGGTGTGTTGCATAAGATGATCAAGTGCTCTTTATGCACAAGTTTTATTATACCATGATCGTCCAGGCGTTTTCGATATTCTTGATGCAATGCAATGACTCGCACGCAGATAGCCGCTAAGCGAGGATGACTTATCTATATGAACAATTATCGCTGGCATAGCCATAAATGACGGTTTATAGTCTATGGACGAGGATGCTATGCAACGAAAGCACTGGAGGCGCTGCATAATCCTGTCTGGAACATGAGACTATCAACCTTTAAAGCAAGGATGGTACGGCGTTTAGCGGAGATGCCACCCTGCTTGAACATGAAAGGCTGCTTGAGTTCCATCCGGATCGGATCGGCCCCGGTGCCCCGGAGACCGCCCGTGGAACTGAGATCCGAAGATCACCTTTTTTAAGTTGTCCACAACATGCAGGTCTGGGTCTTTCCAAATCCATAACTTGACGTGATAATCCATGATTCTTGTTCTGAACCGAGAATTTGCTCTACGAGCTGTGATTCTTTCTTTACTTGACATGATTCTCGTTCAGATATAAACTAGATGTGATTATCATTCAATATAACTTGACATGATTTCCTTTATTGATTCAACTTTACTTGATGCATTCCCCTGGTACGGGGAGTGCCTTGGAGACCTTACGGTCCCTGATACGTGCAGGTTCAATTGCACAGAAGGACTATTCGATAGTCTTCTGGCTGACTTAATGCATGAACGATAAGCGAGAGTGTTCTCGGTTGTGGCATAAGTTTCGTGTGGCAAACATTGATTCGTGATAACATTACTAGTTAACATATAAGCAGGCAAGCATAAATTCATAAGATAACTTAAGCATTCACTTTGGCTCGGGCCGAAGGTATGCCGAGGAGGGAAACCGTAAAGGGACTTCCCGAGTGACATGATCTAGGGTCGTGCAGTGTAAACAAGTGAACAATGCACTAAGAAGAGCATATATATATATATCGTTCTACTCGAGGCATAACGGGGTCTTATTGCACAAGACAAAGGTAGCATGCAAGGGTCTATATAAGTAATATTTTATTTTCATGTTCTAGCACAAGCAGTACAAGTTGGGATTATTTCCTTAGCTAGGTGCATTGGATTCTTATTAGCATGCAGGGGTGATTCACCTAGCGACTAGTATATATCGTTCCATATTTTAAGTGTGCTGACTAAGCAAAGACAAGTTTACCGTAGCTACCCACCTTAGCGATGATTTGTCGCGGTTGAGCGATACTCCGAGCGAGCCTCTGAAAGCCTAAGCTGAAGTCCTGTAGGGACAAGTATGGATATCCTTTGCCTCAAACGAGTATTCTCCCCTGAGCAAAGCGGGTCAGGACGTTGTACTTTTGATGTTTGAATCGGCAGTCCGCTTGAGCAGAACGGGATATTACACAAAGTAACACGGGTAATAATATGACTCCGGATATAGGATCTCTATGTAAATAAGAATATATATATATATATATATATATATATATATATATATATATATAGCGCATGCGAAGTAGCCCAAGCGTCTACTAATTGTCTTCTCCTTTCAATGTGGTCAACAAGATGCATCCGCTGCTCACTAAGCCTGAACTTCTATCTAACAGTCTCGTCATACTGAAGTATCTAGCACCAATCATGATCTGATAGTCATCACAGATTTCGTTCATGCTGATACTATCAGGATAAAGGAAGTTTGGCACGATGATAATGTCTGATTGTATCCTAGGATTCTGATGTAACCAATTAGGTACATAAGGATATCGAGAAACATCTGACAATAGATACTAGACGTTACCAACGAACGTCTACACCCGGATATGATCCGGATGCTAAGTAATAATTTTGATCCCAAGCACACACAATGTATAGATAAAATAAACCGTAAATTTGGAACTGAGTTACAGAGTGGCAAGGTACACTTGCTTGGATCAGGATGTTGAAGGCGGGGCTCCGGTACAACATCCACGTCCGAGGATCCCAAAGTACCTAGATATGATATATAAAATAATTAATAATCTAGCTCAAAACTATCTAAAATAAGAGATGACATCATGAACTAGCATAGATTTCTATCTTAGTTACAAAACTCATGTCTAAGGTACTAACTAGAGGGTTGACCCAAGTTGACTAAGAAAATGTTGCATTAAATACGAATTCACCCAAACACATAATGTCCTCAATTAATATCCTCAACTACTAATATTCATCAAGTGTGATTTCGTTATCTATATATAATGTTCATCCTCGACCATACCATCCCTGTAATCATAGACATAAATGCATAAATTCAATTTAGTTGTCACACTTAAATATGCATAATGTTCACATATAATATCCTCAATCATAACATCAAGCTATCGAACCAAAATTTATTGGAACAACATCCCCATCATTTATGCATTTCACATATATATATAATGCCAGACAAAAGTCATTAAACTAAACATGGGTATTACTCAGGGAACCCTAAATCCTAACTAGGGTTTCTTTTAACACATAAATAACTACAAAACAAGGACGAAAGAGGAGAAGTTACAAAGGTGGCTGCGGGTAGTGGCAGCGACGGTGCTGCGGCTTTGGTCAGTGGCGGCATTGACCGCGGGGGTGGTGCTCGTGTCGACCGGGGTGGTGGGGGTGGTGCTCGGTGGTGTGAGGGTGGTGGTGATGAGAATGGGGTAGAGGTAATGGCGATGGTAGTGGTAGTGGTGCTCGGAGGTGGCGATGGTGGTGGTGCAGGTGGCTGTTGGTAGTAGTGGTGGTTGTGCTCGTGGAGGAGGTATTTATGGTGAAGGTGGTGGTGGAAGTGGCTGTTGGTAGTAGAGGTGTTGGTGGCTGTTGGTGGTGGTGTTGGTAGCTATTGGTAGTGGTACGGGTAGTTGCGATGGTGAAGGTAGTGGTGTAGGTGGCTGGAGGTGGCACCGGTACTATTGGTGGTGGTGCTGGTAGCTACGCTAGTGAAGATGGTGGTGTAGGTGACTGATGTGGTGAGGGGGAGTAGTTTAGTCGTGGTGGAGGTGGTGATGGCATGGTGGTGTTGTCGGGGTGATGGTGTAGGTGACAGCGGTGGTGTTGGTGCTCCGGTGGTATTGTCGTGGTGGATATGGCGGCTCGTGGTGGAGGCGGTGGTGTAGGTGACGGTGATGGTGGCAGTGGCGGTGGTGTGATGAATGTGGTCTGACGTATTAGGAGAAGAAGAAGATGAAAGGAGAAGGAGATGAAGAAGAATAATGAAGAAGAAGAAGAAGAAGGGGAAGAGAAGAAGAATTCGGCTGAAGTAGAGGGGAGGGGAGGAGAGAGGGTGTGTTATGAATTTTTAGATTTTTCTTGGGATTAGGGTCGACCACATGGGGAATGGTGTGTATGTGTTAATATAGGGGAATGAGTAGTTGTGATGAGGGAAGAATTTGAATCAAGGGCTAGGATTTCACATGAGAGAAAGCACTATGCAAGGGGAGAGAGAGTGTGAGGTGACCGGTCGTGAGGATGGGGAAGGTTCTTCACTTGCTTTGCACCAATAGGAGTGTGAGACCTAGCAACCTCTTTGTATTTGAGTCCCCTAACATTTGGATGTTTACACATGAAGAAAAAAGAGTGAGAATTTGATGTAGAAAGTTGGTATTTGGTATTTTATAGGATGGAAGGGTGTTGGGTGTTTTGTATGAGCCTCATGAATGGATGTTGGGTTAAGTTTGGGTTAGGTTAAGTTGGTTCCTCCAATTTAATTAAATAATGTGTCATAGGTGCTCTTAAATTAAATGGGAGTACATGGGGGTCTCAATTGAGAATGACATAAATATCTTGGACGATGTAGGCTTGGTATTAGTCTTGGACCCTTTAATTGGTTAGGGGAAATATGTTGAGTTTGTGTTCCCAAATCAATGACAACGACATAGGTACAAGGCATAAGATTAAAGAATTAATTTTTTTGGCTAAAAATTTGTGCAACTAAAATAGAGCACAAGGGAGTATGTTTGTGAGTGACAGAAATGTCCAATGCCTAGATTGGCTTGTCTGGTCAAGAGCACAAAGATTTGTTGGAAAGTAAAGGTTATTATTGTACTCCAATTATTTTAGCAATGGTAAGATACACCAAGGGTTTAAATTAAAGAACTAGTCTACATAACCATAATTTTTAATCCTTAGACAACCTGAAACTAAACCAAAATTCTTACCATATCCAGTCTACCTAAAATTATTTTAAGGGGGTTTATATTTCAGGAACCAAAGTAGTTATCGAGATCAGAGTTTCACACGAGTCCTCATATGATATTCTCGATTCCAACGAAGCACGAACCAAGAACATGTTACAAATAAACTTCAAAGAAAATAAAGATTACAACAAGCAACAAGTAAAATGTTCTTCTCTTTACGTTTGCAGACACTACAATGAGAAAGAACAAAGCAAAGAAAAAAGTTAAAAAAAAGCTCCTTGCCGGGGTAGTCAAAACCACCATCGCTCAAAGCAAGATTCGTCGTACAGATGATCTACCCCCAGGAACCAGCAAGTTCATAAATGAACTTCTAGAACACTAAATATCACCTTCGAAATACTCAAAAATAGCATGTGGTAGAAGGGCACTATTGGCCGCATTTGTGATCTGGTGTTCTCAATTTTCCCATCTATTTTTTCTTTCTCTCTTCAAATGAAAGAAGAGGTTCTCTATATATAGAGAAAAACAACACCTATGCGGCCTAAGGAAACTCCACGACGCATATGTGCTGACCGACCAGATCTTCCAAATTCTGGGTATGAGAGCCTTAGGCGCCGCCAACGCCACCTTCACCGTCGGTCACGTTGTACTGTACGAGGCAGACAATCCCGCCAAACACCGAAAGCAGCCGCTTGTGCCAGCCAAAAGCAGACTCTGTCCCCTCCACAAGCAACTCGCTCATCCAAACATGGTCGTATAGCGCCAGGCCGTATACGTAATGCCTCACTCCTAACGGATACTTATGGAACACTTGTTACTTCGACTCGGTTGAGAATCGAGTCTCGGGGAAACCTTACCGCAAAATCAATACGGACGAAATACAATGAACCCTCAAATTGATGGAACTACTTCCATTAAAATAAGTTAAAAAGTTTTTATTGGTTGTTTTGCTTCTTTGTTTTGTGTTACTTTATGTTTTGTCTTGCTTTCGATGACTTGGTTTTCATGATTCACTTTTCTCGCTTGTGCGTTCTTTTCAAATCGTAAGGGAAAGAGATGGAATGATGCTAACCAAGTAATTATTTGTCATACCCTAGTCCCAAAATATTGAGGGACTAGCAACACAACTCCAATGGGCAAACCCAATTTAATGGATCCGTTAGAGTGTACTTAAGTTGTCTAACAATATAACGGTCTACGATACATGTCACAGTCTAATTGTAATCTCATCCACAGTAGGTAAACACAAATATCAAATGTCAGAATAATCAAAATAAAATATAATCCAATAACAAGTCTCAATAAAAGTAATTTCGGGGAACAACCAGATAATGAGTTTAGTACAGTAATCCAAGAGACAGAAAATAGAGAAACTAGAAACATAAATAACTGAGTATATAAAGCAAATACTCAGAAGAAATCCTCTGGCACCACCTCATCCTCTGGTACTGGTACTTCTTCAGCTTCAGCTCCTGTCCCGTTTACCTCGGGGTAGATCTTCTCTGCTATACCTGGGGACATAATCCAGGTTCTCAGGGGATATAGCAAGGTATAAGAATAACTCAAGCCAAATAAATGCAGTATATAAAAATATATCAGTAGGGCAAACTATGTAACCAGCTATGTGATATGCAAATGAGAGCATTAATCATACTCAGGCTGAAACTACTATAGGCTCTGGGAAACCCATAGCAGCATTTATTATCTCGAAGGGCCAGTACGTGTGCCAAAGCTCTTGTCAGAGTCTAAGGCACTCCCAGAATATCTATATATATAACATATTCTGCCTTTGGTATGGTAAGACTTTTTTTACCCAATGTAATCACACATCTCATGTCCACGACGTCTCATATCCATAACACGCAAGATCATGACCTCTAGCTAACACATCGAGTCATAATAATATCTATGTATATACAAGATCTATGTCACGAATCCTGGAAGCCTATACAAAATTACCATGAATAACTCAGAAAAGATTTTATCTTATGAATAGTGTCAAGTGTCCTATGGTATGACGTACTTGATAAAGCAAGCACGAAAATATAGGATCGTGGAATCAACTCTCTAAATAATGTTACACGACTCCGCGTAGGGCGTCGACACCCGAATCTTGTTCGGACGCTAAGCAACGTCTCACGGTCTTAGGTTGAATATATACATCTTAAGAGTATATATATATATATATATATATATATATATATATATATATATATATAGAAAGAACTCAAGCAAATAATATAACAGGAACTACTGCAAGTTGGCAAGGTACACTTGCTTGGGTTTTGAATTCCTCCAATTGCTCCGGTAACAATAAGATCTTCAGGTACGCCTTTAGATGCTGAAACAAATATTACCATCACTCTCAGAATACATAAAATAGGTAGGATTGACTACCCATAAGTCTAATTTTGATACAGGGGAATAATTGACAGTTTTTGGTCAAAGGAGGATCCACAGGTGGTCAACTTCGCACCAAAAAATGTGCCCGAGACAAAGTTCTATAAATTTGTCAAATTTAGTGTCTACAAATCCAGAACAATGATACAAACCCAATAGAATATCCAGAACAGGATTCTGATAAGCCGATCACAAAATCGCCTATCAACTGGAGCAGTAGGGCCCACGATACGGGGTTTCGTCAACGTTCTCCGAATTGAACCAAACTGGGGTCACAGGACCAGCGTAATGCTACGAATCCAATAGAGTAAGTTTTTTTTGTGAAACTACAAGCTCACACGAAGTTACAACGAGTGTCAGAACAGGTCCAATACGAGATATTTTCGATGGATACACGTTTATTTCGGTGTGCACGCACATCCAAATCAACTTCTGCAAAATCTCATACGTCTGTATTGACGATACACATCTTTCGGTATAATTCACATACGACGAAGTTGCCTCGTTTAGCGGGACGCACCTAGTTCTGAGAAAATTTGGATTTTAAAAACCAAGTTTTTGGTCGACTTTACCCGCGAATAAAATACAGTACACAGCAAATTAAATTAAACTAATTATAGGGTTTTAATCTCGGATAGGTTATCTAATTAACTATTCAAACAAAATCTAAAAATATTAACCAGGTTGGGAGTAAATCGACAATGAACATAGGGGTTCGGGATATTTTCCAGAACCAGAAAATGTGTTATTTGTTTCCTGTTTTGCGTCACGATTTGCGACCGACACAAGATACGATACCTCGAACTAATTATACAGGGTTCGAGAGGGTCATGTGGTCTTCGTATAGGATTTGACAGAACGAAATTTGGATAACTTTACAGGGAGATACGAGACTGGGAATGGGCATACCTCGCTGTTGTTCATGACAGGGCGTGTCCGCGGCGGTGTTCGTGGTCGACGTGCTGCAGCGTGCGGCGGCGTACGGCGGCATGTGGTGGCCGGCGATGGTCGTGGAAGTCTTGGGGAGCGGCGGGGTGGTCGTAAGGTGGGTACAAGTAGGGTATGGGGTAGTTGTTGTAATCGAAAAGGGGCTGTGGTCGTGATTGCTGCGGCGGGTCGGAGGAGTCGTGGGTGTGTGAGAGCAGGTCGGGTTGGGTAGGGCCCGATCCATTAGGGGGTTGGTTGGGTTCAGTTTGGTTTGTTTGGTTCGGTTTGGTTTGGTTCGGTCTGGTTCGGTCTGGTTAAATTAAAATAATATTTTTAGCTATTTAAAAATAGTTTTTGAGTCCAAAAAATTCCAAAAAATTATACAACATCTAATTATTAATCATACACTCAAAAATATAATTTTTATAATATTTTAATACTTAATTTAATACACAAAAATATTAATCCCTGAAGGACATTTATAATAATTAATTAAAAATCAAAGAAAAATCATAAAATTTTATTTTTAAAAATTTTGAAAAATCTGGGTGTTTACATTGTTGCAATTTTAGGACGCATAACTAAGGAGTGACCGTTGCATAAGGCTTCTCCATCCTCTCGGTGAGTGGCTTAGACCCTTCGATGAATTCTTCAGTCCATACGCCTTAATAAAAATAATTTCTAGTCTGTACAAGTTACTTGTTCCTATATAAATGGTTTCTCACTAAATAAAACAAGCTAAAAGAGATGAACTGCATGCTTGATTCTTTATACATATAGAACTATTGCAAATTCTTGTTTAAATAGATGTGTATATGTCCCTTACTCATACGCTGCATAGAGATGTTTATAGAAACCTCGCATAGGTTACCAAAGAATAGAGTAAAGATAAATGGAGATATTCTTTTATAGTCTAATATGTTGCATAGTAAGAGTTTATATGCTAGAGTTACATTCTATGCATCGATCTTTAGACAACTTGTGCACAAGGAGAGATCCTACGAATGATTTCTGGGGCACTGGGGATCGTTCATCCTGGGGGGATTAGAGGAACACCCTGAGGCAAAGAAGTCCTCGCGATCAGGGGGTGTTCACGTCTATAGAGAATGGGTTTTCCCATGGACTATCATGTAGTTAGGTCGCATGATAAGTCATCTCCTATGTACACTTGACACTTTATGCCAACACAGATGCATGAGTTATATACATATATGTAAATTGTTGCTAACTTGTATGTCTGCTGCAGGGATAACCGCTCGATCGTGGGTAAGAATTATCCTATGCATAGTCTATCTATTGTTTATGTATCATATGCAAATTGTTAAAGAAATTAGACAACTATAAAGTTCACTAATAATGCTAGCTTCACATGCTTACTTGGTGTGGATTTCTATGTAAGTTTGGCCACAGTTGCTCACCAGTACATATTGTAGTACTGACCCACGTTTGTGGACAAATCTTCAGGTTCTGGTAGCGAGAGCTTGGCGAGCATTTTGAATCAGTGTTAGCACATCCTTCAAGAGGGACCATGCTCATACTGCTTTCTTAGCTTTTCTCTCCTGTGGGCAAACTCCTCTTCTGCAAGATGTTTTGATTTTGGTCCTACTAAAAGGATATAATGTATGGACGTTGTGGCTAATTTTGGGAATGTAAAAAGAGTTGTAAGCCTTCTAAGACATATTTTGTAACTCATCCAAGCAAGTACTTTGTAATCCAAATCTTCAAGTATTCAATAAAGAAAGAATTTTGTGTTTCTATCAAATGTGTTCAACTTTGGTTCTCTGTATTTACATTTCGTACTTATATATGTATATTTTTGTCTAATTTGTGTCTTGTGCAGGTACTATGCCTGGTGCAAGCATAACTTAGGCTTGTATGGTATCAGCCCAAGCGAGGATGATCGGTTCCGTAGGGACCAAACAAAGACGATCGGCTCTTACGGGATCGGGGCGTGACATATCGCCCCTAGCCGTATAGCGCCTGACCACAAAGACCCTGGCCGTATAATGTATGGACGCATAGTTCCTTGGCTGCATAGCCTCAGGCCACATAGCACTTTAGTCGTATCTGCCATGAAGCATGCGCCCGAGTTAGCATCCATGCATGCAATTTGCGCATAAAAGGAGCATATGAGCGCCATACAACGATGCTGATATGCTAGGTACAAAGTGTGCCAACAAAGTGCCAATTTGCGCCCTTGAGACCGAGTCTGAGTCGCTAAGCCCCTTCAAGGCTTAGCTCCTAAGGGAAACATCCTATAGGTGATGACAAAATAAAGATTATAATAATAGAGTTAACACTTAATTCCTCTAGGAAAGTTAACCCACATAGGCCACCACCTTATATGCGTATACTAATACTAAGCATAGCTATATATTGAGATATACACATTGACGGTTTTCTAATGTGGGACTAAAACTCCCAAAGCTAAGTAGAAAATACCAATAATCCTCCATATATATCATAATATATGGTCGAGCGTGTAGAAGCATAAAAAATACGTTGAATAGCTATACGCATCATTTTTTAATGCGGGCAGCGTAAAATATGGCTTCGGAGCCATCAGCGTGTAAAAGAGCTTTTTCGTAAAGTACAGCGTAAGGTATAAGCTCGAGGACTATCCGCGTAAAGCAGTACGTCCAGGCCACTTTAGCGTAAAAAGGGTGCTATATCGCCTTTATGGCGTAAAACTCATCCGCTCTTAATGCAGCATTGAAGTGTACGAGGAACATTTCATATTCCCCGAAATAAACCTGTCAAATTATGCAGTCAACCTGACGTCTGACTCCTAACAAAGAGTACTGCACGACTACCCAGACGACGGCTATAATGATGGCAGATCTTCAAGATACGCCTCTGCATTTAATGTACAGGATGATGGCAGATCTCTGCATTTAATGCAAGGGATTTGATTAAAACTGTCGTTTAGCGATATCTCCTCAGCGTAAACCGCTTTTACACATACGAGGGAATACGCTGGCTAGTTTTACACAGGCAGATGTGAGCTGTTTACGCTTCACAGAAGACAAACCTGCTGTCACGTCAAAAGCTGCTCTTCGTACAGGGCTCGAGGCACGTCTCTGCATTTAATGCACAGAATGATGGCAGATCCTCGAGATACGTCTCTGTATTTAATGCGCAGGATGGGGGAAGATCTCTGTATTTAATGCAAGATATTTGATTAGATCTCCAAAAGACGTAATTTCGGCTAAAACGTTCGCATCATCACTTTTGTACGTTATGCCATCAGCCTATTTTCAGCTAAGGAGCACGCTGTACGCTATCTCCCTGAACTACGCCAACTCAGGCTACGTTTGCACTGGTGCATATTAGAGCTATTCGGTCCAAAATTCGCTCAAAGCCTCAGTCAAGGGAGGAAGATCAGCTATCTTTTATGCCCACTCGGCTTCTACGCCCACTTGGCTTCAATGCCTACCTGGCCTCTACGCCGGTTCGATAACTCTTTGGCTTCTATGCCATGGTGACAGTTATTGGCTTATACGCTAACCTTTTCTATGCGAGGGATAACTACCTATGTGGCTTTTATATCATGATCTTCGCAGCAGTTATACACATCGTCTCTTGATGGGACACGCGTCACACTCACATACAGAAGATCATTTATACATAGGTAACGGTTATTGTAACCTTCAGCATAAAAAAGTACCACACCCTCTACTGTACGACTTCTACGCCGATTGGACATGTACTGTCACTAAAAATCTATAAATAGAGACCTCTGTCCACAGAGGTCAAGGTCGAAAAATAGATCCAAGGTCAAAGATTTTAAAATTGGAGAAAGGAGGTCGAAGACTTGGAGCTGAAGAACCGAGAGTCGAAGAATCTCTGAGAGAGAAGAATCCAGAGCCTAGACAAGGAGTAGTGATCGACGACTTTGGCATCGAACATCCACTCTCTTTTGCAACTTTCGAAGCGCTCTCTTCTGTCTTCTACGGCACTTCTTCGTCGTCGTGTGGTACAAGGGACAAAGTAATCGACTGCAGATCAGACTCCTATAGCAATATTTATCCAGATTAAAAAATTGTACTCGACATCCTCGTAGAGGATTAATTGTACTGCTTGTTTGTAAACCAAAGAGCGGGTTTTCGTATAAAACCTCGTCTTATATCTTCTTTCGTTTATCACCATAAACAAGATGGCGACTCTGCTGGAGACATCTTTCTCTTCTGATGAGAAAGCAATTGCTCAACACGATGCGGTATCCGTAGGAAACGTGAAGAAGACCCTGGTCGTCCGGTTCGACCAGTCTGCCTACGAAGAGATGCTTCGAACAGGGGGTAGCTCTCACTCTCTCTCTGTCCAAGACAACAAGAAGCTGCGTAAGGTCTGGATGCCCAAGACATTCTCTACCATTCCTGCCGACTCTCCGATCTCTCCGACCAACGAGGTTGTAGCATCGCTCCCTCCGTGCCTTGCGCGTAAAACTCAGTCTCCCGTCACTGACGAAACAGACAAAACTTCTGGCAATGCCTCAGCGCTAGTCCAGAAGTCTGATCCGCGCCTTGCGCGTAAAACTCAGTCTTCCACCACTGGCGAAACAGACAAAACTTCTGGCAATGCCTCAGCGCTAGTCCAGAAGTCTAATCCGCGCTCTGCGCATAAAATCTAGTCTTCCGTCGATGATGTAGCAGACATAATTTCTGACAATGCCTTAGCGCCAAAACAGAAATTCTAAACGCGCTCCGCGCATAAAAATGCATCTGCCCTCCGCGGAGAAGCAGATGATCCCTGCAATCTACGCAGAGGAAAGCAAGTGGCGGACTGCTCAACTTCTCGGCCTTTATGCCAGCAAGGGAAGAATCTTCCCGCCCTCCGGATTACGCGAGAAGATGACGGCCGATTGACGACCTCCTCAGCTTTACGCCAACCTGAGCAGAGCTCTAAACTACGCCAGGTGAAGCCCCTCAGCGTAAAGAAGGCTCAGTTTACAGAAAGACACGCTCCTCGAGGATCATTCGCTACCCAGATGGCCAACCTGTTGTACAGGGTGGCACAGAAAGAACTATGGTTCCCAACATCCGCATGTCCACTGAGGTGAACAGAAGGAACAAGCGATCTTCTTCTTCTTCTTCTGTAAATCCTCCTGACTTGCGTGAGTATCTGATACAGAAATGCAAGGATAGGGGATCTTCCAGCATATCTATTACGCCTCCTAGCGAGCACTATTGTAATAGTCATAGGATTGTAGTTAATTATTGCTGTTCAGAGGCAAAACGGTCAATTTTCGACCGGTTAAGCTACTCTCCGTCTTTTCAGGAAGAAAAGCCCACACATGCATCAGTGAACATGGCTTCACACATACCTAGAGGAAGGTCGAGCTCAAGACGTCATCCCTCTAGAACTCCAAGCCAAAGG
The DNA here is from genome assembly GCA_036927795.1 of Iris macrosiphon. Classification (NCBI taxonomy): domain Eukaryota; kingdom Viridiplantae; phylum Streptophyta; class Magnoliopsida; order Asparagales; family Iridaceae; genus Iris; species Iris macrosiphon. The sequence continues at coordinate 189,144,885 of JAYESA010000006.1, read as the reverse complement.
AGTTTCAACGAACTCCTTAGAAACACTGAAGCTGGGGTGTTCCAAAATACCCGTTCGAGGTCATGACAAACGGCTTCGTACTCTTCTGATTCTGATAATGGGGGTCGCCAGTTTCCCGAATCAGACGCTGAAAGTATAGAGTCAACTTCTACAAAGACCTATACTAACCCTTCAATGACACCCAGGGAGATGGGAGTCTATGCCATTGGAGATGAACGCGAGGAAGCTTCCCCATCGAGGAGCGCTGAGCAACGCATTACTGTACTGGAGACATCTCTGAAAGAGATGCAATCCATGATGGAGAACATGCACTAGATGATGCTGACTCAACACACAGCTGCTATGGCTCAAGCATCGGTCCCTCCAACTCAGATACGTGTGGGGGTGGACTTACCACCATCTAACGCAATCCAAGAGCCTGCTCTAGATCAGGAGTCAGCAGTTCCTCCGCTTCCTCACTCGGAGAATGGATTACCTCCCGTTAAAATCGCGATGCAACCGATTCCCCATCACTCCGTGGTCCCACTACCGGCTAAAAATCCGATGCAGGCAGTACGAGAGTTGAAAGCCCAATTTGATGCCTTGAAGCACAAAGATCAGCTCAAGAAATTAGGAATCAACCAGCCTTACCCAGCTATCTGGGAAGAGGTCCCTTTCCCTCCTAGATACAAACCGTAGACTATAGCTTTGTTCAAGGGAAAAACATCACCGAGTCAGTACATGAACTACTTCAGTATGATGACGGTGCTATTACAGGGGAATAATGCCCTCCTCACTCGGGTGTTCAAAGGCTGTCTCTCGGGAGTGGTCTACCAGTGGTACCGTAGTCTGGCGGACAACTGCATTACTTCCTTTGAAGACTTCAAAGCTTTATTCTTCATACGATTCTATGAGGGAGGGATGGACATGTCTATGTTCTCCCTCATCGAAGTGAAGCAGAAGAAAAAAGAGGACGTTCGCACCTTTATCTAACGCTTTCGTCAGGCCATTTTGCAAATGCCTCCCGGAGTTCCAGACTCGGCATTGGTGGACATTTGCAGGAAGAACCTTCTTCCCATGATCTCGGTATTCACAGGACCATATCAGTTCCATGATTGGCCCTCGTTCATCATCTCAGCGGTAGCCGCCGAGGACAACAGTCGGAAGGCGCGTGATAATGGCATCATGATCTCTGTCTCCGATAGAGGCAAGAGGTCATCCACCAACAGCGACCATCCTCATAGTTCCAAGGGAAAAGAAGCTCTGACAATCAATACGTCCAGGCAAAAGACTGCGGCAACTACGCAGACGAAACCTGGGACTTCCAGGCCCATTGAAGTATACTCTTTTGACAATGACGATATTCCGAGCATATTCGAGTGTCTCGTCAAAAGCGGCAAGATTACCCTTCCTGAGGAGAAGCAGCCTAATGAAGTCGGCAGTACTAATAACCCTTAGTACTGCATCTTCCATAGATACATACACCACTCTACAAAAGCGTGTTATTTACTGAAGAGGAAGATCCAGGAGCTGATCGATGCTAAGGCCATCACTCTGTGCAACAACGAGAAGACGGTCACAGCCAATATGATCTTTCTGCAATTTGGCAATCTGCCTCCCCGAGAAATCCCGAACGGTGTTACACCTATTTCCCGGACAACGATGAACATCGTTAATCTTCCTCCAGCTAGGGGTCAAAATTATGACCTGGTACCCCTAACTACCCAGCGAGGCGAGATCATGTGGGTTCATCCTGATCTGGTGTCAAAGATCGAGAAAGAGACTCAAGCTGCTAAGGCTAAGGCTAAGGCTAAGAAGAACTCGAAGCGTAAATCGTGTCACATGATTACGGCACACTCGGCATCAGAAGACGAGGTTTTGGCTACTGCAACCCATTCAGGAAAAGCTTACCTTAAGGACTATGGAGCAAGTCAGGAAGATGCACCGGCAGACGCTTCAGCTGCCAAGCCTTCAGAACCAGAAACCGCTATACCAGAGGCCGGTCCTTCGAGACCAACTTCGGCGGACAAAGGGAAGCAAAAAGAAGTGCGCTTCGATAAACCTTTGAAAAACATTCAAAACAAAGGTTTAGAGAAGCCATACAACTTCGATATCCTGGCCCAATTGGCCAATACACCAGCCAAGTTGTACATCTTCGAACTACTCAGGCTCTCTCAAGACACTCATCAAGCCCTGAGTGAAGCATTAATACAGGCTGAAGCATACTTGACCCAGCTCAAGTCCCCTGACGAAGAACCCGTGGCGTGTCCTCAATGCCACAGTGTGATGGAGGTGGTCCCGAATATCACTTTCACTCAAGACGACATGCTGTTAAAATATAACAGGCATGACAGACCCCTCTATTACACCGGATACGTCAGTTCTATGGAGGTCGACCGGATTCACATAGATCCGGGATCATCAATCAGCATCATTCCTCATAGTCTTCTCAGACCGCTGAGGATTTCTACCAGCAAATTGGCGTACACCACCACTACAATCGTGGGTTTCAACGCCAGGAAAAGTAAGCCGTTAGGGAAAATTTGTCTGAGGCTCCAGATCGGTGACCTCAGATCAGTGGCTACATGTTACGTCATTGATTCAGAGGTGTCCTATAACATCCTGCTGGGTAGACCTTGGATCCACGACTACAACATCGTTCCTTCAACTCTAAATCAATGCTTTAAATATGTAGATGCCCAAGGAACAGTACAAACAGAATTTGCAAACCTGAACCCGTTTAGAGGGGTAGAATCCTACTACTCTGATGCCATATTATACTCTCAAGACTACATGAAAGAGGTGTCAGGCAAAGCAGAGAAGGACTCCCAATGGGAGCCAGAAGAACCCTTTGCCAAGCAACCTCTGTCAATCAAGGTGAAAGGACGAACTGCTCGTCAAAAAACTATGGAGCCAATGGCTATCCACCTGAACAAAACCAGGTCAGGAAGAGGAGGTCATCCTCTGGTGATCACTTTGAATCAGAAGCCTCCACCCTTGGTCATCAACCTTTGGCGCAACGGGCAGCCGATTGATGTAAACACAACCAGGAATGCGGGTTCAGATGATAATAAATATCCTCTTTTCCAGTATATTGACGCTCAAATTCCAAATCAGGAATTCCCTCCCTATGACGATATAGAACCTATAGCACAAAAATTCTTGGAAGCTATAGATTCCTATCATCCATATGTCTGGGAAGTAGCGTCATCATCCAATGTCGTCACGACCTATGGGCCGCACGAGGATTCCATCTTCACCGTCCCGCCTATTGGCAGCAGTCAGCGTCCAATAGTCTTCGGTCGCATGCGCAATGAACCGACTGTACAAGAAGATTCTTTCGATGACGATGCTGGTAAAATACAAGTTCACAGGTACAACCCGCAAGCTTTGAAGATCATGCAAAGTATGGGTTACGACTTGAAACTGGAACCAGGTCTCAACTACGGGAAAGGCAAACGAATGCCGCTGCACGGCGATCTCTACTATCAACAAACTCGTTTCGGGTTAGGGTATACCATCTCCCATGCAATTTTTGAGTCAAACGAGGATGCCTTTTCCTCTTTTCAAAATAGCTCGTCGCCCTCCGACTCATCTGATGCTCTCGAACAAACATTATCAGTAAATATGGTAGTGACAGATTCCTTCAAAGCAGACGAACAAGAATCTGAACCGTTTGAGAATGACCCTTGGGCTCAACAGATGGATACATAATGGGAATTTTGGTTCGAGCAGAGAGAACCCCCCACCGAAGATGAAGTTATCCAGATTGATGTTGGGGATAAACTTTCGCCAAAGCCGATATTTATCAGTAACAATCTTTCTGAAGAAGAAAGGGAAGAAGTTATCCAGCTGGTAAAAGAATATATCGACGTCTTTGCGTGGAATTATGAGGACATGCCGGGCCTTGACCCGAAGGTGGCTACTCACAAACTCAATATATTGCCCGATTCAAAGCCTGTGAAGCAGCACCAACGCCGATTCCGCCCGGATATGATGGACGCCATTGAAGCTGAAATCAAGAAGTTGATAGCCTACGGTTTCATCTGGGAAGAACAACATCCTGACTGGGTTGCCAATGTTGTCCCGGTCATGAAGAAAAATGGGAAAGTACGTGTCTGCATCGATTACCGAGATCTGAATGCAGCCTGCCCCAAGGATGAGTTTCCTCTTCCCATTACGGACGTCATGATTGACAATACATGCAGTTTTGAACGTATGTCTTTCATGGACGGATTCTCAGGATACAATCAAATCAAGATGCATCCTGAAGACGAGAAGAATACTGCCTTCCGAACACCACTGAGGGTATATTGCTATACGGTCATGCCCTTCGGATTGAAGAACGTCGGGGCTACGTACCAACGGGCTATGAGTAACATATTCCATGAGCATTTATGCAAAATAGTGGAACGTTACGTAGACAATGTAGTTGTCAAAAGCCTTCTCTAGGACAATCACATCCAAGACTTGAAGACAGTATTTGAATTGATGTGCCAACATTAACTCAAAATGAACCCTACAAAGTCCTTCCTGGGTGTATCCAGTGGCAAATTCTTAGGATTTGTCATTACCGCTAAAGGCATTCAAGTGGACCCTGATAAAGTCAAGGCCATCTTAGAAATACGACCACCCCGTAATCTGAGAGAACTCAGGGGATTTCAAGGTCGTCTGGCTTATATCCGGAGATTCATATCCAACTTCTCTGGGAGATGTCAGCCTTTTTCTCGTCTCATGAAGAAAGATGTATCATTCGCATGGGACGAAGCCTGTCAGCAAGCGTTTAACGATATCAAACGCTACCTCACTCATCCTCCAGTTCTGTTGCCTTCCGTCATAGGAAGAGCATTCTTGCTGTATGTTCGAGCATTGGATCATTCTCTGGGAGCTCTTCTTGCACAGAAGAACGATGTGGACCATGAACATGCTATCTACTATCTAAGCAGGATGATGGTCAGAGCTGAACACCGATACAGTCCGATGGAAAAAGAATATTTGGCTCTGATGTTCGCTATTCAGAAGACGCGACACTATGTTACGGGCCAGACTATTCACATCATCTCCAGGATCAATCCTCTTCGGGTATTGATGAACAAGCCAAGCGTTCTTAACTCCCGACTCGTGACTTGGGCGATGTTATTAACACCATATGACATGGTGTACATCCCTCAGAAGCCCATCAAAGGCCAAGCGTTAGCCAACTTTCTAGCTGCTCATCCGATCCCGGAGGCCTCCAAACTATACGAGGACCTTCCCGACGAAGTCGCCGAATGTAATTCTGCGACGGAAGGTGATGCATGGCAACTATTCTTCGATGGCGCCTCCAGGACTGGTCCCAGGGGAAATGTAGTTTCAGGAGTAGGAATTATCCTGGTTACTCCTGACAAACTCGTCATCTATCGAGCATATTCTCTTAGCGAACCCTGTTCTAATAATGTCGCGGAGTATAACGCTCTGCTAATCGGGCTCCAAGTCGCTAAAGAGTTGGGCGTCGAATCTCTGAAAGCTTTCGGTGATTCTCTGCTGATCGTCAATCAAGTCAGAGGAATATATGAAGTCCGGAATCCAGACCTCATCCCCTATCACCGACCAACGGTCGAGATAGCCATGACATTCAAAGGATTCTTCCTAGAACATGTGCCTCGATCTCAAAATCTGGAAGCTAATGCCCTAGCCAGTCTAGCTGCAGATTTAGCTATTCCTATAAGAAGGCAGAATTTGGTGATCCTTCTTAATAGAGATTTGTTCTGTATGAAGAACAACTTCCACATCGAATGCAGCTATACTGTGAACACCGATCCTCCCAAGAGAGACTGGAGAAGTCCCTTTATAGATTTCGTGGCATACGGAATCTTGTCGGAGGACCCTAAAGAAGCAGTATCCGTCAAAAGACGATCATTACGCTTCTACTTTGACACGTCTTTACAGTGTCTATATCGCCGGACCTACGACGGACTGCTATTGAGATGCCTCTCCGATGACGAGGCACAGCGGATTATCCGTGAAGCTCACGACGGCATATGCGAAGTGCATCAACCCGGTCCTAAGCTACAGGATCGTATTAGGAGGATGGGCTACTACTGGCCTACTATGGTAGCAGACGCAATAAAGTATGCAAGGCAATGCAGAGCCTGTCAGGTTCATGCAGATTTTATACATCAACCTTCTGAACATTTGCATCCTACGACTGCTTCCTGGCCTTTTGAAGCATGGGGTATGGATATCATTGGTCCTATTCACCCGTCTTCTTCCAGAGGTCACCGATTTATACTGGCCATCACGAATTACTTCTCCAAATGGGCAGAGGCGATTCCTCTTGCTGAAGTGAAGACATCTAATGTGATCAGCTTCCTCAAGCATCATGTCATCTATCGCTTTGGGATTCCTCGAAGGATAATTCATGACAACGGGCCTCAATTCATCAGCCACGCGTTTCATCAATTTTGCGATAAAAATCGGATACAAAATATGGCCTCTACGGCATATAATCCTGCTGCTAATGGTTTGGTGGAAGCCTTCAACAAAACCATTATCAAACTCTTGAAGAAGTTTCTCTCTTCGAATAAGAGAGATTGGAATGAGAAGCTAGGTGAATGTCTCTGGACATACAGCACAACGGTACGGGCACCGACGGGTTGCACCCCATTCTCATTGGTTTACGGGAGTGACAGAATTTGGATTTCAAGAGCTAGAAGGATTAGACAAAAAATGCCTTCAAGCTCAACAACGCATCGCGTTCTACCAGGCACGCATTTCTAGAGCTTTTAACCAAAAAGTAAAGGAAAGAGTGTTCAAAGTTGGCGAGCTAGTTTTAGCTGTAAGAAGGCTAATAATCATTACTCACAAGAGTAAGGGAAAATTCCAACCCAAATGGGAAGGCCCTTATGTGATCGAGACGACGTTCTCAAATTGTGCTTACAGGTTAGCCAAGCCTAACGGAGACTTGTTGATGGCTCCTATCAACGGCAAATTCCTGAAGAGGTACTATGCTTAACCTCCTTTGCTCGAATAGAGTATGGTGAAGATCTCATTCTGACAATACTACTTCCAAAATAAAACTAGTTGGATCGTATTCTATCACGTCCATATAACCTCTGAATAGATATGTTCAACTAATTTGGAACTTCAAGACCTATCACGTCCATATTACCTCTGATAGTATTTTATTTACAAATTTTAGTCCGAGCATATTCTATCACGTCCATATAATCTCTGAATAGATATGTTCAACTAATTTGGAACTTCAAGACCTATCACGTCCATATTACCTCTGATAGTATTTTGTTTACAAATTTTAGTCCGAGCATATTCTATCACGTCTATATAACCTCTGAATAGATATGTCCTGCTAAAACTTACCGAGAGTATATCACGTCCATATTACCTCTGATATCACTTTCACCCAAACCTGTCATTTATATTCCAAAAAGATGGGTCCACAAAGTCAGATAAGAGCCTCTTTACTATTCCCAGAAAGAGCAAAATTACATCGAAAAGCAAAAAATTACATCATTTGGGGAGAGCGGTTAGGTCGCGAATCTACTCCGCCAGAGCAGCCATTCTCTCATCCCGGGGGTTCAAGACATCGGCCGAGCCCGCTCCAACCTTGCTGCATCATTGTTCAAAGCAACTATCTCAGACCGAGCCTGCACAAAACCTGAATGGAAGGCACCCACACGTGTCAGGTTATGCTGAACAGTCTCCCGTCGATGCTTCAGCGCATCTCGGGCTGCCAACAAAGATAGAGCCTTCGCCTCGGCTTGAACGAGCTCATCTCTCAATATGCGGACCCTCGCTGCCTCTTCCTCATATTCGGCTTCGTACTGGGTCAACTCGGGAACGACATACTCCAATTGGGCATGCTCATGGTCCATCTCCTGCTGTTGAGCCTCGATGGACTTGTTCAGAGACTCTATTTGCCCAGCAAGCTCTGCAGTCAGGGAGTCGTACCTAGCTTGAACGAGACCGTCAATGCTGCCTCGAGCTAGCTGCAAGTATTCGTTAATGGGTTACTCCAAACCATTAACTAGCTCCTCCAGCGTGTCAGCTATCCCAATGTCGTTGAATTCTCTGATCGGCACTATCGTAAACTGGAAGGAGCTCCTCAGAGCCTCGAAGCTTAGATTCTTCTCCAACACCATTGATATTAATATTTTTAAGGTGATGTAGAAGATACTAGTGTACTGCTCGGTCATCGCGGCTAGATCCGAATGGACGCTGGAAGTTGTCGCGATATTGGCGAACCTTCCTCCAGGAATGACAGCAGACGATGTTGCCACAGCCATCGCCTCCATATATGGTGCAACAAAAGAAGGTGCGCCAGCAACGGACGAAGTGACCGGCGTACCCAAAGGAGGCATTGTCGTAGTGACAGGCTCATCCTCCTCTCGAAATACCGGAACCATTTCGGGCGAGCCAGTACCCGAAAATGTTTCTTCCTCAAAGTCAGGCACCTCCGTGCCATAGACAGGAGCGGAAGCAAAGTCGAAAGTCGTATCGACGCTGTCCTCCTCGAAGATGTCTTCCCCTGAAAAGAAGACAAGAAAGTTAATATCGACATGATGTTAATTTTTCTAAAAAAGAGGCGTAAGAACGACATTTACCCATGGCTGATGGTATATATGTCGCGTCTGCAGCCAGTACAGCTAAATCATTTCTTAATGACGCTAAGCGAGCTGTCATACCTGGAGAAGGGGGTGTGCCAACCGACAGCGGTAGATCTTCTTCCAAATCTTCACCCAGATCCAATCGAGGTTCACCAGGTGGAATCTCGCTGGGCATACTTACAGAAACGGCAAGGGTCTCTCCCGTTGCCGGTCCGGATAAAGATATCCTCATTTGGCTCGGCCCGGTGGGCGATCTCGTACCACTACCTGAAGCTGTAGCAGCAACAGCAGGCTCGAGCAGGAATTCTCCGGCACCGCCCACCGGAACTGTGGAAGTTCCCTCTCCAAAAAGCGAGGAACCTCCAATCGAAGAATTATCTCCAATAGGGGAGACAATAGGCTCACTTCTAGGAGCCCCATGGCCGGGAATCCTAAGTGGACGACTAACCACTTTCTTCTTCTTCTTGCGGGGGGAAGTTTCCTTCGGAATAGGAGCCCTTCGCTTGCCAGAGATGACCAAAGCCCCTGCAGGCGGAGGTATGTCACCCCTCGGTACTGCCAACAGAGGCTCGTCTGGATTGACGAAATCTTCACCCTCGTCAGAGGAGACCGAGGGGATTTCGTCTATTCCTGCGGACTTGGAAGAAGGCATCCTAAAACTTCCACGCACATCGAAGTCGCGATGGAAGGTGTTCGTTGCCACATAAAACTGGGCATACGAGTGAAGGATGCGCAGCTCCGTGGAGAGTAAAATGACAGGCACGGTAAAAGTTGCTTCAGTGCAACCCATGATGAAGTAGCGCCATCCTCGCGCTCCATCGATAAGTCCGCCCCTGGACCTGAAGCTGGTGACGGCATTGCCCACATGCAATTGGTTATACCCAAACTGTCTGGCAAACCGGCTAGGCAGGTAGGGTTCCAAGAAGCAATGGTCTTCACTTTGGTACAGTAAATAGGAAGGTCTAATGCAGACCAACCAATTAAAAGCTTCAGGAGAAAGAACGGTCTTTTCGTCGCCTATATCCTGAAGTCTGCGCCCCTGTTGATTGAGATGTACAGGGGGGACAGTGCAGAAGAGCTTCCAATTATGACTGAAATTCAGCACCCGCCGACAGTCTAAAACTGTGGTCACGTTCCAGGAGGATTTCTTGTAATTCAGCAGGAAACTACCCCCCGAACTACTGCCAGAGCCGGGAGACATCACCCGGGGGTTATGGAGAATTAACCATCCCATCAAATACAGGTATGGTAATTCTACCCGAGGAAAGCTATCACGTCGAGTTTCATCGGCAAGTAGCCCATCAGTCATGGCCCTCAGGCTAGCTTGTATACGGCACACCATTGCAGGGAGCAAGCCCAGTCTTGCCCCGAACACCAGACGTACTGCAGGCCATAAGGTGTTCCGGTGAATGCGGTCCGCAGATGCAATGCCGGGTACCACCAGTCGGCGCAGCCATATAGAAAAGAAGCCAACCAGTTGAGCTTCCTTGGACAGAGGCCTGTGACAATGCCTCAAATAACTGTAGGCCTTGGTGCCTGCAGGATACTTTCCTATCCCTTCGTCTAGAATCTGGTCCGGATCCCCAGCCTCTTCCATAAGATCATCGACGACCTGAGTACTCAGCACGCTCAGAAAGCTCAGAGGCTGATCCTTGCTATCCAAGACTTTCTCTGGCTTAGCAGCCCTGGCCAGGTGAAAGAAGAGGTAGGACGCCCACTTATTGGTATGAGCCAAATCTGAAGGCTCACCATAAAAGGCGGTGCACGCCAGGTAGTGACACATCAGCTCCTGGTATACTGCCACTACCCGAGGGTCTGAATCCCCCAGCCCCCGGTTTGTGGGAACATACTCTTCATAGGGAGTATCCCCCATTGGAAGTCTCGAAATCTCTGCCATCTCGTGGAGGGCCAATCCTAACTCCCCCAGTGGAGTGGCGAAAGTCCCGGTGAGCGAGATATATCGCTCCATCAAAGCCAGAAACAGGTTGGGATTAAGAGGTAACCCAACAATGGTGGCACTCACAGCTGCGTACAGACCAATGCTCTCCAGCTCGGTCCGAAAATGCTTCAGGGCCCAGTCGGCTAAACGAGCCCATCGAAGATTTGTTGGGGTGATCCACCCATTGTACCGAGGATTAACCCTAGGGTATACTCCTCCATGACCCATGAAGTCATTACAGAAAGTCGATAATTGGACCGGCTGGAGCAGTAAACTATCTTCACTCGGGACACTGCCCGGGTACAATCCCCTGAACGGCATCACAGAGCCGGAAGGGCAGCTGACAAATGACCCTGGGCCAGATCCTGTCTGATAGAATATCTTTCCCGGTCGGCCGTGAAGATCGGGGGTCAGCGTCCACGACATCCTCCTGGGATGTGTGGCATGGAAGAAAGCCGAGATAGTGTAGTCTCTCGGCATCTTGGACAGATACAGAACCAAACCCCCGGTAGGGAAAATTCAGAGTTCTTTCTTGGGCTTCATCTGGGACTGCTTGTCAATCATGTCCCCGAAGAGAAAAGCTAGCTTTATATATTGGACCCCGTCTATGGACGCCAGGGGCTCTCCGTTGAGCATGTTCAACAACGTTCGCTCGCCTTGAGCCGATATCAGGATTCTCCTTCCTTCAGGATACTGGGGTCTGGAGATAGGTGATGTCACGTGGGACAAATCCTCCAAGTAGTTAGAATGTAGCATCCCGGCAGCAGAATCCATCACCTCAGCTAAGGGAGATGCATGCAAGTCAACTATAAAGTGCAAGAAGAATACGTCAGTTTCTATACTAGACATTACAAATCTTGCAGCATATGCCAAAAGTCAACAGTCTGTGCTTTACACCAAGACTGTAAAAACTTGATCTTTTACGCTGGAATCTTATTCCAAGGCATAAAAATTCAAGATTGGCAGTATAAACAAAAAATCTAACAGTCTGTGTTTTACGCCAGACTGCCAAAGTTTGAGTTATTACGCCAGAATTTTCATCCAGAGCGCAACACTCAAAATTTGTAGTATACGCCAAATTTTGACAGTCACAGCTTTTACGCTCGACTGCGAAAATATGGAGTTTTTACGCTAACACGTTAAAAATATGGACGTAAAAGATGAAACATCTCCGTGCATCATCTTTCTCGAAGAGGCTATCAGCATAGAAGACGACCTAGTGCGTTCACGTACAATGTGTGCGAAGGATTTTCTTCGTTCATTTCGTCCCAAAAGCTCTACCTTTAACTCCGGGTGCACAGCTCGTCGGCGGGATACTTCGTTCAGAATGGGGCTCGCCTTGCCCGACAGGAGTCGTCCTCGCTTGGGCAGAAGATCAAGAAGAAGAGTCGGCCTTCTTTCCCTTAGAAAGAGAGAGTGGTTTCGGGGCTATTGCTGAAAACTCAGGAAGCTCGGAGAGAAAACGAAGGCGAGAACTCAAAGAGTCGAAAGCTTTCTTTGCAAGGAGACAGATAAAAAGTTTTTCTCTGAAAACCGCAGGATATATATAGAGTTCGGATAGACTCCTCGATTCCCAAACCAAATCCAATATTTAATATTCGGTCATGATTGGGTACTACGTCAGCCTATTACTCAGGAAAGGCGGACAGTCAGCGAATTCGAAAAGTTTTCGTACAGAAAAGATGCGTGGTTCCACGCCAAGGAGCTTCTTACGCTCGACAGCTACAAATCTACGGTTTTACGCTCAGAGACTATAAGTCTATGGTTTTACGCCCGAATAATTTTATGCTCGGTAGCTTTTACGCTCGAGAGGATACAAACCTACGACTTCACGCTCAGGAGCTACAGATCTATGATTTCACGCTCGGTGACTTTTACGCTCAGAGGCAACAGATCTGCAACTTCACGCTCGGAAGATTTTCTTTTCACAGACTACGAATCTACAGTTTCTACGCCAAGGAGCTTCTTATGCTCGAAAGCTACAAATCTACGATTTTACGCTCAGAGACTATAAGTATATGGTTTTACGTCCGGATGCTTTTATGCTCGGTAGCTTTTACGCTCTAGAGGCTACAAACCTACGACTTCACGTTCAGGAGCTACAGATCTATGATTTCGCGCTCGGTGGATTTTACGCTCAGAGGCTACGAATCTACAGTTTCTATGCCCGGATGCTTTTATGCTCAGTAGCTTTTACGCTAGAGAGCCTTCAAAATCAGGATTTTACGTCCATCCATTTTTACAGATCCATACGCAGGCCAGAGCATGCGTATATATATGGGAAAATCCTAAGGCGGTCAATTACAAGGATTTACGCAGAGGATACTCCTTCTGGACCCCAAAATATCCCAAGTACCCGAAGCATACAGAGTTCAAACATCAAAAAATACTCTTCTTCTTGGGTCGATTGGAAGTTCATCCAGTCTGAAAAGTTCCTCTACAGTTCAAGATGGCGACTCTGTTTGACAGCCGTTCCTTGCCCTATTTTAAGGGATTTTTGGGAAATCATTCTTGAAGATGATGATCTGAACAAAAATTCTTCTTATCAGAAGTGGCGGTTCAGAATTCTACGCAGCTCCCCATTCCTAACAGTATGACAGTTCGAATACTTGACTTAAATGCTAAGCGGCTTTCTGCGCATCTTTAGTTATGTGTAAAAGACAGGACGGGACCTAATGCTCTTTCTATCAGAGTCGGCATAAAATTACCAGATGTGTCGAATCTACACATATTCAGACTTCATCACAGCAAAGTATATGGCAAGATAATCATATGCACAGAAGAAGACGATTTTATTAAAATTAAAATCATGATTACATATGAGGGAAATCCAGTCTACAAAGGGTTTTTCTCCATTTTCATGATTACATATGAGGGAAATCCCGTCTACAAAGTATTTCCTCATCGTCATCGGAAGGCTACCCCCAGAATCTGTTCTGCCAGGTTCTCGTATTGGTGAAGATGCTCTTCCGTCTTCTTCAGCAGTTAGTCGGTTTTCGCGATCGATTAATAAAAAAAGATTATCGGCAGGAGGATACAGAACTGGGCCTAGACCCATCCTCCATATGCCATGACAGATTGAGTTAAGGTTTTAGACCCAACTTAATACAGGAAAGCAGGGTCAATCTGCTTTCCTGCGTCCAGCGCCATGATAGATTGAGTTAAGGTATTTAACCTAACTCAATCCTGGACAGAGCTAGTTTCTTTGCTCTCGTCCGCAAATACCAGAAGAAAAAATACAGCTTGCAAGCTGTGTGGTCTAATACGACCCTTCCTCTCTCTTGGACGAATCGCCATATGAAGTTGCTGATTATCCCGAGCAAAGGAAGCTATGATATCCTTCCATGATCCATCGTTGCAGATAACATTTGCTCGAAGATGCCTTCTTTTTTGGCTCCTTACATGCTGGAAGAACATGGTCTTCTTCTTCCTCAAGTCGATCCGATGAACTTCGACGATCATCTCTGTGTGGTGAAGGAAATATGGGAAGAACAGGTTAACTCCTCAGCCTTTTTATAGGCAAAAGAGAACACACCAAATCCTAACAAATCCCCAATAAATCCGCCATGAAGTCAGCCTTGAAGAACGAGTCAGACTTGACCGTTTCATGCTTCATTCAAAGCGTTTCAAATTACGAGGAATTTAAAAGCTTTGAAGGGGGTCTTGTAGAAGCATGAAAAATACGCTGAATAGCTATATGCAGCATTTTTTAATGCGGGGCAGCGTAAAATATGGCTTCGGAGCCATCAGCGTACAAAAGAGCTTTTTCGCAAAGTACAGCGTAAGGTATAAGCTCGAGGACTATCCGCGTAAAGCAGTACGTCCAGGCCACTTCAGCGTAAAAAGGGTGCTATATCGCCTTTATGGCGTAAAACTCATCCACTCTTAATGTAGCATTGAAGTGTACGAGGAACGCTTTGTATTCCCTAAAATAAACCTGTCAAATCATACAGTGAACCTGACGTCTGACTCCTGACAAAGAGTACTGCACGACTACCCAGACGACGGCTATAATGATGGCAGATCTTTGAGACACGCCTCTACATTTAATGTACAGGATGATGGCAGATCTCTGCATTTAATGCAAGGGATTTGATTAAAACTGTCATTTAGCGATATCTCCTCGGCGTAAACTGCTTTTACGCATACGAGGGAATACGCTGCCTAGTTTTACACAGGCAGATATGAGCTGTTTACGCTCCACAGAAGACAAACCGGCTGCCATGTCAAAAGATGCTCTTCGTACAGGGCTCGAGGCACGTCTCTGCATTTAATATGCAGAATAATGGCAGATCCTCGAGACACGTCTCTGTATTTAATACGCAGGGTAGGGGCAGATCTCTGTATTTAATGCAAGTGATTTGATTAGATCTCCAAAAGACGTAATTTCGGCTAAAATATCCGCATCATCACTTTTGCACGTTACGCCATCAGGCTATTTTCAGCTAAGGAGCACGCTGTACGCTATCTCCCTGAACTACGCCAACTCAGACTACGTTTGCACTGGTGCGTATTAGAGCTATTCGGTCCAGAATTCGCTCAAAGCCTCAGTCAAGGGAGGAGGATCAGCTATCTTTTACGCCCACTCGGCTTCTACGCCCACTCGACTTCTACGCCCATTCAGCTTCTATGCCTACCTGGCCTCTACGCCGGTTCGATAACTCTTTGACTTCTATGTCATGGTGACAGTTATTGGCTTCTACGCCAACCTTTTCTATGCGAGGGATAACTACCTATGTGACTTTTATGCCGTGATCTTCGCAGCAGTTATACACATCGTCTCTTGATGGGACACGCGTCACACTCACACACAGAAGATCATTTATATGTAGGTAACGGTTATTGTAACCTTCAGCATAAAAAAGTGCCACAGCCTCCACTGTACGGCTTCTACGTCGATTGGACATGTATTGTCACTAAAACTCTATAAATAGAGACCTCTGTCCATAGAGGTCAAGGTCGAAAAATAGATCCAAGGTCGAAGATTTTAAAATTAGAGAAATGAGGTCGAAGACTTGGAGCTGAAGAACGGAGAGTCGAAGAATCTCTGAGAGAGAAGAATCCAGAGCCCAGACAAGGAGTAGTGATCGACGACTTTGGCATCGAACATCCCCTCTCTTTTGCAACCTTCGAAGCACTCTCTTTTGTCTTCTACGGCACTTCTTCGT
Source organism: Iris macrosiphon (assembly GCA_036927795.1). Classification (NCBI taxonomy): domain Eukaryota; kingdom Viridiplantae; phylum Streptophyta; class Magnoliopsida; order Asparagales; family Iridaceae; genus Iris; species Iris macrosiphon. The sequence goes on along the minus strand of JAYESA010000006.1, from coordinate 189,129,193 downwards.
CGTCGCGTGGTCCAAGGGACAAAGTGATCGACTGCAGATCAGACTCCTATAGCAATATTTACCTAAATTAAAAAATTATACTTGACATCCTCGTATAGGATTAATTGTATTGCTTGTTTGTAAACCAAAGAGCGGGTTTTCGTATAAAACCTCGTCTTAAATCTTCTTTCGTTTATCACCATAAACAGAGCGTTCCTCACAGTGACTGCCATCATGTTTTAGGATAGATATCGCCGACGACTTGAATCTTCCCACATGGGTCAAAAAATAGTACAATACAAGAATGGACTAGGTCTTGAATTCTGCACCATAGATGATATTATTCCCATTCATACAATGACCTGAGCTATGCCATTCGATCCCACGTTAAAGACCCTGTGCTAACCTGGTCTCAGGATATGTATCTTGGGTGTTTACAAGCTTTTCCTCAAGAGACGACCTATATCTCTATCCATACGCTTAGATGAGTTCTTCCACTATATAGAGTTTATTATCCGGCATGAAACCTTACGCTTATGTGCGGTGCTACGTTGTAATGAGATGGCTGCCCAAGGCCGACGATCCTCCTCTTGTGGTGTCATACTACTGTAGCATGAGGATACATGCCTCTTAATAGTGTCGTTACTACACACATCTTGGATCCTTGAGCTCCTATATGGTGATACGTCATTGTGACATGGCTCAAAGTCGAGGTTCACTCCCTCATATGGTGTCATCCACTGTAGCATGAGGTCACCAGTCTCTTAGTAGTATTGTACTATATCTCAGCATGAAGACTTGCGCTTTCATGCGGTGCTACGCCGCTATGGCATGGCTTGAAGATGAGGTTCACTCCCTCATTTAGTGTCACCCACTGTAGCATGAGGTCACATGCCTCTTTGTAGTATTATACTACCACTCTCTATCTCGTTTTAGTATTAGGCTACCTGTCTATGTGCGGTGCTACCGCCGCTATGACATGGCCTGAAGTCGAGGTTCACTCCCTTACGTGGTGTCACGCCACTATAGCATGGAATATAAGTCCCTTGTAGTACTGAAACAACTTGTGCTTCCTACAACGCATGCTGGACATTCACTCTGTCCGAGAACTCATTAAGACATCAAAGCCATCCTCCCATAGGAAATGTTCTTATCAAGAACAAATAGTAGTCCACAGTAGTTCCTGGTACATATCCCACAATATCCCTAAGGACTACCTATTGTACCTGAAATTCTCCTAGTCAATGGTCCTCCCTTGAAATAATAGCTAAACGCCTGGTAGATTTCTCTTTGAACCAATAGCATAAAACTAAATGGTAGGATTGCAGAGACGCAATATCAAAGGTTCTCCAAGCCCATATCTTTTGTGTCCTTGACTATGTGGGGTATACTACCGCTGTGATATGGCTCGTAGCCGAGGCTTTACCCTGCCAAGGTACCTCATAGTGGTGTCACCCCACATAAATATAGAGTACTACGCTCTTTTATAGTGCTTGACGCTGACTATATACGGTGCTACTGCCACTGTGATATGGCCCAAAGTCGATATTTTACCTTGTCGAGGTACCTTATAGTGGTGTCACCCCACTGTAGCATGGAGTATTACTTTCCTTTATAGTTCTTACGATTAGCTGGCGCTTGAGGCCTATTACGAATGGATTCGCCAAATTTACCTGACACCGATCTTTTGGCCACTGTAATAATCTATGATAGCGCCACTCATTCAGTGTTATATACTAGCCTTTGAGGCCAATCATGAACAAATCCACCAGAATCACCTGGTTCCGAACATTAACCACTGTAATGATCCACGCTGACTGCGCTCATTCAGTGTCATATATTTTATCCATACAGTTCTCTTCAAACCCTTGAAGAGATGAATAAATGCCCTGCTACAGCTTTCTAGATTTTATAGTATATCGGTATCGCCCGAATCTGTGTACTGGTATCACCCGAATCTGTGTACTAACCATAGAAAGATTATCTTATATCTTCTAGAGCCATTCTGATTTATATGTTGCAGCTGATAGTGAATAAAACTTTGAGAGTAAAAGATTACTTCTTTGACTTCCACGATATAGCAGTACCATCCCTGGAGAAGTCACGTCCTCCTGTGGATCTTTCACTCTTCTTTCTTGAGCACAAACTGGCATCACTTAAGCCTTCCATCATATCTGGATAACTATTGTAGTATAGGATATACCACTGAGTCCACTTGAGAATTCTGACGACTTTTTTCACAACTTTCAGTATTCAACAACACACATGCTGCTCGTGAACTGACTCACCATCCCTACAGCAAGAGCTATATCAGGCCTGGTGGTAGTTGCAACTTGAATCATGTACCTGTTGATGCTCGAGTTCACCAACTGTCTGATGCTTTCCCTTTGATTAGTCTTCTTTGTCTTCATGTTACACCTGAGGAGTATCGACCCTAATACCCAAAGTGTGTGACCAATCTTTTCATACAGAGATCTTATTGTTGAGCAAGTCCACCTGGCATCCTGATTAACTTATATCTATTGGATGACATCTGCAATCCCATGTCCTGAGTCTCGACAAAAGGACATCTTTATTCTAGTGACACTTCTATATCCGCAGTTAGGATTAGCAAGTCGTCCACATAGATATAAAAGATGCCTCCTTTATTATTAGCGAACTTCGTTTACATACTCTTGTATGTCTCGTTGATCCTGCAATAACTTTGACTAGATGACTTGTCAAACTTCTGCTGCCATATCCTGGGATTTGCTTTAGGTAGTATTAAGATATCAGCAACCCGTAAACTATCTCAAACCTGAATAACAATAATTTTGACTGTTGTCCGTGAATCTCTTATGTCTGTCTCCCTCCAAGACTTTTTGTCTTTCCTTTATCAGATAAAAAATCAGCTTATGAATAACACTATGGTAATTATCATCCTGATATATGATACCTTCAACGAGGTGCCAAAGAACTCAATCCCTTATATCTGAGAAAACCCCTAGGCTACAAGCCTAGTCTTGAACTCAACTATTCTGTCTGCTTCCATTTTCTTCTACTGAAGATATATAAGCATCTGATAGATTTAGCTCCTTCAAGCAAATTAATCAACATCCATTGTTGTTATGGGGTCATTTTTTTTAGGGAGTGCCTCCTCTTAGCAGACTAAGTCTCTGGTCTTTATTACCTCATTATTGGTAAGTGGCACGACCTCCATATGATAGATGATAAGATCATCTTTGGTACTTAGACCTCCTGACTATTCTTGCTGACTACTCTTCGAGTTCTGGTTCAAATGTTGTCTCTTAAAAGATAACTCTTTCCTGGATTAAGTCTTCTTCTACAGAAGTGCCAACAGCTCTGGCTGATAAGGTCCTCCAGAAATCACTCATACACCTAAAACTCTCATATTCGAATGATATTCATGTGGATCTGACTTTGAACCAGAGTTACATCAGAAGTGATGAATGGTACTTAGAACATGACCGTAAGTGAAACCTTCTCCCACACACAATCTAGAAGGTCCTTTGTATAATAATATAGAAATTATCATTACTGTCAACTGCTCCTTCTATCTGCACCTTCAATAGATTGGGAGAGTACGAAGATGTCGTTCCATAGTCAATACCAAGTTCTAGGCTGAACGATGAGAATCCAAAGAACGATGCACGTTCCATAGTTAATTTTATGTTAATCTTGAGCGTTGTGAATCCAAAGAACGACTCTTGTTCCATATTCAATTCCATGTTCTAAGCTGAACGATAAGAATCCAAAGAACGATGCACATTCCATAGTCAATTCCATATTTTAATAAGCTTGAACGATGTGAATCCAAAGAACGACTCTCGTTCCATAGTCAATTCCATGTTATAAGTTGAACGATGAGAATCCAAAGAATAATGCATGTTCCATAGTGAATTATATGTTCTAATAAGCTTGAACGATACAAATCCAAAGAACGATACTCTCCATCTTGATTACTTATGAGTCTATTGAGTTGTAGACCGGTATGACCCTCAGTTCCAAACTTGAAGTCCCTGAGGTTCTCAAATGCTTCATCCTTCGATTATGAGAAATCGTCAAATAAAGAAGTAATAAACTTCATCACGACCCTATTGTGGAGAATAGAAGTCACAGATATCTGAACGCACCAGCTCTAGAAGATCTATACTTGTAGTCACTTGTTTAAACGGCTTCTTGATTACTTGTTTCTGATCATGTATCTCCACCTCCTTACCCCCACATCTTGGAGATATTCCTGAACTATACATCTTTGTTGAAAAAGACATGTCTTAGTCAAATTCGTCACAACTCAATAAGGGCAATCTCTTTCTCACGTCGTGTCACACCCCAGAACCAAAATACTAGAGAGCGGGGAAAGACAAAGCCAGCTATGTATACCAGAGTATTCTATACCCCGAGATATGGTCACAACTATCTAGACATATGAGATTTTACTCTATAATCTATCAGTCATTTCTGGGTCAAGAGTCCTAGGTGTCTCAATCTCAAGCAAGCCATAAGTTACAAGATGTATGATCACCAAACATATAATAGTAAGGCATCCCAAACTATACATACGCAGATGATCATAAATCTAGTTACAAAATAAAGAACTAGCAAGAGTACAAAATTAAAAAATTATCTCTAGCTATAGTCTAGAATATGCTTTACTTGTAGGCCCGCAGGCTAGAATATCAAGTCCCAAAATATGAGCTAAACATGTGCTTGGTGGCTAAATGCCTTAAAAGAATAATGTACAAGATCAAGTGTTCGAGGAAGAAGAAACCCACTCATGTCCTCGGGTGCTCCTCGTGTTCACCATCTTGAGACGAAAAGTATGGGAGATCCTGCGGTCCTGCTCCAAAATCTGGCCATACAAAACCAGAGGGGTCAGACTCTAAAACAGCAAGTACCACAAGAGAGACAAACTTAGAAACTAAAACCAGCATGCAAATAAATCAATAAGAAATAGTACAAGAAATATTTAAATAAGTGCAACAGATAAAAATAACAGTTAAATATGCTCTGGAGTATTAAATAGGGATATCTGGAGTCATGCTTCAATTACTGTTCCCAGGATCAGTTGTTAAAAATAAATCATGACGGGACTAGACTAAAAATCAAGCAATCACAGCCAATCATGCCATACAGCTTGCTATCATTAACTAATTAAGGTTATCACAGTCCTACTTACTAACACATGCAGTTGAAGATTTTATACAGCCATATGCCCTACAGACTATCCGGATCATCCGGACGTAAGGGATACATAACATAATTAACATATATGAATATTTTTACTAGTAATTCAACACTCGATGGTATGCTGAAAGTGTACCCCTAACGATAGAGAGCTCCAAATCTATCAGGTATCGTTAGAATGTCAGGTTTGCATATAGCCTGGAAATCTCTCTAGATACTTCTAATTCGTTTATGATACTTATTATCATGGGTAAGTTATCAAGAATTCCTAACCGTTGTGCTCAGAAATTTGCCTTAGATATGATGCAGGACAGGACATGACAGTAGCTTGGCAAGTACATTCAGGACAGGAACAAGCGAATCAACCACGGGAATTATCTTAGTAGTTCAAGAATTTCAATTCAAGAAATTCTAGCATGTCAGGAGTGCGTTTCGTCGAGCCACTATTAGGAATATCAGTACAAGATCAGGATTATCAGTTCTATGTCAAGATTTTAGAGTTCATTTATAATGTACAATCACTAGATCATATCAGAAAATCAAGATCAATATCAAGAATTTAATATTCAGTAAACAACCAGAATTAACTAAAATAACGAAATAAAAGTGAACCAGAGAATCATCAAGAGTTAAGCATATTAACGAGAATACTAACATGCAGGCGAATAAATCATCAATTCAGGATTGGCAAAAAAAATCTGGCAAGGAGTAACATCCGTGCACAATGGTCCAAAAAAATCCATTATTGGTGTACAAATGACCAAAATGGGTTTGGGGCACAAATAGGCAAAAAAATTATTTTGGCGCACAACTGGCAAAAACTAGTTTTGTCGCACAAATCTATTCATGTCAGCTCAGGCGCACTTTGATACAAAAGTGCTCCGAGCAAGGATGGCACACAATTTATATTAAAACATACTCTAGAATCTTCGCGTACAATGATAGAAGTGCGCGAGCCAGGAGCTTGGCGCACAATCTATCATTGGGGCACAAATAAAATTTCCCAAGCTATGAACTTGGCGCACTTTCATCAAGTATGCCAGTAGAAGGTTTTGGCACAAAAATAAGCACATAAAGGTCTACTAAAAGACAAGACATAAGTCTTGAAGCATGACACAACAGTCGAGACAATACTGTAGTTGAGAACACAATTCTCGAGAATGGTCAAAAGTTATTGCTTAGTCATTAAGTAATTTATGAAGGGCTACAAAGTACGCTGTCTCTGGATAATGCCACATAGTGTGCCAACACAGCAAAGTGTGCCATTCTCTAGAAGCAACAAAGTGCACCGTTAAAAAATTTTTACCAAAGTGTGCCAACTTGGCTATTTAAGTTGTGTACATTCTTAATGACTTACAGACCCATTCAAAAGTCCTCCAAGTAGGATTGGCATAATTTTAAAGGAATTGCCACAGTAAAAAACATACAGAAGTAGAAAAGTGCGCCTAGAGTACTCAATATATCTTGACGCTCTTTCTAAGGAATTTGTGAAACACACACAAGTGCGCTCACTGAAAGTTAGCTTATGCGATAAGGGTTCCCTGCATATTTTTTGTATACATTCTCAAGCCAACTTTGCATTCTCTGACTTGTTGTTCTCGAGCTCCAAGAGCAATCCAATCCAAGGAAAAAAAAATTATCAATGAAACAAGTTCTAAGTATTAAGCAAATAAAATCTATCAAGTAATTAAACAAGTTATACTAAGAATCAAAATAAGATCCATGGTTGTTCCTTCGGTTGGCAAGATGTACTTGCCTACGGTCAAGTTCTAGCCTAATACTACCAAGGTTACCCACGACCAAGGCCAAGCTTGGCTGCTCTCGGTGAAGGCTGAAGAAGGAAAAAAAATAAAAGGAAAAAAAAAGTGAAGGAAAGAAAAATAAGATTGTTTATATAGCTAAGGGATTGATTGTAGGCCATTGGATCATAATCCATGCCTCTCACCCGAGTTTATCACTGTCGCCCACCAATAAAACCAAGGGACCAACAGTCCAAAGCATACATCTAAGGGAAAACTTGCAAAAATAACCTAAACAATGCATGAATGACATAAAGCATAAAGTAAGAAATTAAACATAAGGCAAGATATACACGTATAATACGTGTATATCGGATACGAATACTAGAATAGTGAGATGAGTCTCATATGTTGGAAGTCCAGAATTATGATCCCGATCCCTAGATATTTTGCTTGACATTAGTTCTCCATAGAGACCTTCTTCTAAGATAGTGCTCTTCCTTGGTGAACTGCTCTTTCCCAGAGCATGCGTGGCCCGATACACTAGTGTCTACCCAACATCTATCAACCACGCTTGATGAGCCAAAATGCACAATAATAGAAACCAAGTTAAGTAATCAAAGGAACCAAGTTTAGCTAACCTTGCTATGTTGGTTTGAATTGGTTCTGCTGTCAAGCTCCAATGCTATCCATGTGCCAAGTCCTGTTAAGAGCAGTGACCTTCATGCACATAGTCCACCATGCGTCAATCTTGCCATGCGGCAAGAGTCTGCTATGTGGCAAGAGACTGCCATGCGGCCATGAGACTGCCATGCGACAAGAGACTCACTACCAGAATAAGGCAAATTAGCGACGCAGAAAAGCGTCTCCAAATATCAAAAATACGTTGCTAATATCGAGTAGCGACGTATTTAGTGACGTTTGGACTTGGTCGCAAAAAACTAGTCGTTGATCAAAACAACATCGAAAAATGCCGCTCTAGCGACATAATTTAGCGACGTTACAAAGTTGCAAAAATGGTGACTCTTAACGTCGAGTATCGCCAAATTTGTGACGTTAAAATTTGATCAGTAATTGTCGTTACATTTAGTGATGACCTACGACAGAATTAGCGAGGAATAGCTGACATGGCCAAAATTGTCATATCAGCAATATTTAGTGACGTGTAGTGACGATCAGCGATGACATGAAACAGTTTAGCGACGTCATTAGCAATGTGTAAGGACGTCACTGAACGTTACTAAACGTCACTAATATTTAAAAATAACTGAAATAAATGAATGCCTACAATATCATAGTATAACATGCTTGCAGTATCATATTTCAAATAAATAGATAGACTCGGAGCAAACCTTCATTGAATTTCCTGGGCTTGCCGATGTGAGACTCGTCTCACGGTATTCGTATTTTATGCGAATACGTATTTTTGTGTGCAATTTATTATATTTTATTAGATGTAGAGGAATCTAAAAAATTCTCAAAATTAAAACTTTACTACCTGATCGGTATACCGGCGGTATACTATAGTATATCGACGATATATTGCCCGTCAGATATTTGTTTCACCTTTTAGATATTTTGGGATTCCTCTATATATATTACTTGATTTTTTTTTTTCTTTTTTTTCCTTTCTCTCTCTTCTCTTTCACCCTTTCTCTCTTGAGCTTGGAGCTTGGTCTTGAGATATAGAATATGATTTTTGAACCCCTTCATGGTGGTGGACTAGAAGGTTTAGGCTGGGAGCACGCTTTAGGCAAGTACACCTTGCCAATTTCGTGAACTTCTTTTGATTTCTGTTATTTTCTTTCCTGGAGAGCTTTGCTTATTAGTTTTTATCTTACACTTGCTTTACTATTATTGATTATCTCATGATTTCTAGCCTTTTACCGTCTTAATTTTAATTTCTGGTAGAATCTTGTCCCGTCCTTTTTTGGTAACTCGGTAACGGAAATGGTACCGGAGTTGTGACCGTGAGATTTAGTCCATATTATGATCTGAGACTTACCACTATACTTGACTTCTTGTTAGATTTGGTTTTGGTGATTTGGGGGGTTTGATTTGGTTCCCGGAATCAGATTTGGCATTGGCCTAGTTTTTCTTCAGAAACCGACATACCGACGGAATACTACAGTATACCGACGGTATACCAATTTCGACCGACTTCGATTTTAGATATTTTCTGTGAAACCTTATCGGCATACCGACAGTATACTACAGTATACCTACGACATTGTTGACTAACTTCAGGATATTTTCTTGGATGAAATACCGACGTATGCTATAGTATATCGACGGTATACCAATTTGTGGAACTTTATTTTCCAGTAACTTTCTTGCCTACTTGGAACGGCATACCAACGGTATACTACAGTATATCGATGGTATATCAATTTTTTGGAATCCAGAACTTGCTGTATTTTTCCTATCTCATGATCGGTATATCGACGGTGTACTGGACTGTACCTACGGTATACCGATCGTGCTCTTTCTTTAGAAATTCTTAGTTTTTCATAATTTTATTTTGATTCTTATGGCTTTTATTTGGACACGTGATGACTTGACCTTACTAGACATCAACTTACATGGATTTAAAGGACTTGACTTGGCCTTACTCGACTTGACCCGGCCTTGCCCATCTATACGTGATGACATGATTGACTGGACTTGACTTGGCATGACCTTACATGGCTTTATCGGACATGGCTTGACTTAGTTTTACTTAGCTTCATCTAGATGGATATGGCTTCACATGGTTGTACCTGACTTTACATGGTTGTACCTAGCTTCATATGGCTTTACCTGGCTTCACTTGATTTCACGTGGCTTGGTTGTTGTTATGGCTTACATGAGTCCATTTGTGCAATATATATTAAACTTGTTTATATTACTATTAGAACTTGTTTTGTTGTATCATGTCTAGGATAGATTATTTGGTATACCATACCTGAATTCATACAAGAAACTGCTAGTAGTTAATAACTAGAGATTCACTTAGTACATGGCTAAGGATTTTTTAGATAATATGCAGTCCTAGTTATTCATATAGTTATCTTGTGGAGTATCCAGTGGTTTATATTATGGACTACCTTAAGAAGTACCCGGTGCATGTTTGTGCGTATGGATATCCCATACAGACTGTAGGGTATGCGATCAGAAGGAACTCTAGTATCGTGTTGCATTATAATTATTAGTAATTAGGATTGTGATAACCCTAGTTAGTTAAAGTATCAAGCTGTACTTATGATTTACCTTGATTGATAGATGATGGTTAGTATTGGCGTTACATGATCAAACCTTTATTTTTTGTACTTGTTAGACTATTGCTTATCAGTTCATGATATGTCTCATTGCAGGTTTATAGTATTTCCTTTATTATCCTAAGATCATTTACTTTCAGTATTTGTATTGCTTGTGTTGTTAGTTTAAGTTCCTAGATTGGCTTCCTTTGTGGTACTTGCTATTTGGGATCTGATCCCACTAATTTTGCATGGCCAGATCAAGTAGCAGCATCGGAGGATCTTTCATACCTTCCAAAGGATGGTGACCACCATGAGCACCAGACCGCTTGTAAATCCCCTCAAAAATTTTAGGTAGATTTGGTATGGTGAGAATTTTGGTTCAGATTCAGGTTGATTATGGAACAGCGTTCGGTTGAGCGAGTCGACGGGAAATCACTCCGGAGCGAAGGTGCTTCGAGTGGAATTCTGCAGGGCGCGAGGTCGGAGTCGTCGGGATGGTTGGATGGCTTGGCGGGGCTTCTCTGGCTGCGGTGACGACTCTAGATGGGAAGAGGAGGTCTGGATATTTATGTTAGAATTTGAGAGAGAAATATATATATATATATATATATATATATATATATATATATATATATATATATATATATATATATATATATATAATATAGGAAGAGAGAGGGATGGAGCGGACGGGTTTACGGCCAAGAGGGGTGGGTCGGGTATGTGTTTACAAATGGCTGCAGTGCTGAAGGGGCGGTCTGGCATATAATAAAGTGGTCACAGCAAGTGTTCGTTTGCTGATAGCAAAGTGCTTAAAGGAATGTAATAGTTGCTTTGTTATTACTAAGGAGTTGCTGTGTTTGTGTTATTATTATTATTATTATTATTATTATTATTATTATTATTAGTTAATTTCTCATTAAATAATTCTTTTCTTCATCTTTTCTTTTCTTAATATATATATACATATATATATATATATATATATATATATATATTTGTGTATACATATATATTATATATATTCATAAGAAAAAAATCATGGATTAGAATAATGCACACTACTAGGCTAGCAACAGCTTAAGGGGTCTCCTACATGGAATAAATTCCGAAAAATTCCTGATGGTCCCATAAATCATCTAAGTGCCCGAACACCAAAAATAAAAATTATTAAAAATCTATTTCTCCTATTTAGCACATAATTACCATAATTAAATTATTAATTAATAAAAAAATAATAAATACGGTTTTTAGAAATAGGGGTTTTACAGCCACCTCCACCACTACTATACCACCACCTCCACCACGAGCACTATTACCACAGCTGCTACCTACACTACCACCTCTACCACCTACACCATCGCAGCCACTTACACAACCACCTTCACCATGAATACCTCCACTATGAGCACAACCACCACCACAGCCAACACCACCCCCTCCGAGCATCACCGTCGAGTACCATTACCATCACCACCTTCGAGCCCAACTACCACTACCATCACCATCACCTCCACACCATTCTCATCACCACCACCCTCACCACCGCCAAGCATCACCCCTACCACCACAGTCGACACGAGCACCACCCCCGCGGTCAATACCGCCACTGACAAGTCGCAGTACCATCGCTACCACCACTCGCAACCACCATGGTAACTTCTCTTCCATCGTCCTTGTTTTATAATTATTCCTATGTGTTAAAATACATCCTAGTTAGGATTTAGGGTTCCCTGAGTAATACCCATATTTAGTTTATTGGCATTTGTTTGGGGTTATATATATATATATAAAATGCATGAATGATGAGGATGTTTTTCCAATAATTTATGGTTCGATAGCTTTGATGTTATGATTGAGTATATTATATGTGAATAACATACATATTTTTGGGTGACCACTAAATTAGGTTTATGCACTTATGACTATGATTACAGGGATGACATGGGTCAAGGATGAACAATACTTATTGATAACTGAAATTACTCTTAATAAATATTAGGGATTGGAAGATATTATTTGAGGACGTTATGTTATTTGATGAATCTTATTTATCATAATATTTTCCTAGTCAACTTTGGTCAACCCTCTACTTAGTACCTTAGTCGAGAGTTTGGTAACTGAGATAAAATCTATGTTAGTTCATGTTGTCATGTCTTCTTTAAGATAGTTTTGAACTAGATTATTAATTAATTTATATATATCTTTAGGTACTTTGGGATCTTCGGACTTGGACGTTGTAGCGGAGCCCCGCCTTCAGTATCCTGATCCAGGCAAGTGTACCTTGCCGTTCTGTATCTTAATTCCAGATTTACTATTTATTTTATCTTTATATTGTGTGCATTTTGGATCGGAATCGTTACTTAGCATCTGGATCATATCCGGGTGTGCAGGCGTTCGTCGGTAACGTCTAGTATCGATTGTTAGATGTTTCTTGATCCCTTGATGTACCTACTTGGTTACATCGGAACCCTAGGACACATTCAGACACTGTCATCATGCCAAACTTTATGTATCCTGATAGTATCAGCATGACCGAAATCTATGATGACTATAAGATCATGATTGTTGCTAGTTACTTCAGTATGACGAGACTGTTAGATAGAGGTTCAGGCTCAGCGAGCAGCGAATGTGTCTCGCTGACCGCATTGGGAGGGGAAGACAGTTACTAGATGCTTGGACTACTTCGCATGCACGATATATATATATCCTTATTTACGTAGAGATCTTGTATCCAGAGTAGTAGTATTTATTATGTGACTCTGTGCTCGGAGCTACAGTACACACAGTGTGTCTCTGTGCCTCGGAGCTATGGATTTATATTTGGAAAGCCCACGTGTCGAACATTGTCTTCAAGTTGTGTCTCACTTAGGTGATTATTCTAGATTACACCAGCATATCACTTATTTTCTTTATGTTTTACTATGTCATATTTTTTGTACCTTGTTACGTCCCTCTGAGTACCTGGTTCCCTTCCAGACATAGGCGGGGAGGACTACCCGGAGGAGTACGAACCGGGTGTATATACAGGAACAGGAATTGTTGCAGTGGACGAGATCCTTCCTGAGGACTTCGCTTGATCACCTGTAGTAACTTCACCTTGGGTCCGGTATCTTTATCCAGTTTGCATATATCAGTCCTAGTTATCTTGTTGCTTCCTTTCTTTTAGTATTTGGATTAGCGGGTTTGTTTCCGTGTGACTCTATCTGGATTGTATTATGGTATATTTCTAGACTTATTTTCTTTCTACACATTAGTAGACTAGTTTTCTCTATGTGTTTCATATTCTTATGTCTGTGGATGAGATTAGTTACATTGCTTATGTTTAAATATTAGATTTTATCATTGTACTTTATAACTTAGGTATACTCTGTCGGGTATATTAGATTGGGATGTCTGTCAAAATGTATCCGCTAGCCAATGCCATGTGGCTCAGTTTCTTATATTTGGAACTGGGGTGTGACATGATTTTTGTGGTGGCCTATATAGGTCCGATTTAAATTGTCTTGGTTACCTGACTGTGCCAAGTGAGCCTGCAATTAGGAATAGATATTAAGATCTCATCTACATGCTTGCGTACTTCATATAACACCTCTATTTTGATTTTATTTTGTCAATTTTCATCATGTTTAATTCCTAAACGCTGATCTTAAACACGACTTCTTTTCAGAGTTATGAATCTCTGTAGCGGACGTGTCGCACAGCCGGGCAATATCCCCCATGACGTCGGGTAATCTGGGGAATTGGCACTGGGATATTTTCTTTTGTTGACCCCAGCTCCCCAGGGACAGTCATCTGGGCAGCCAGAGGTACATCCAGACTGGTACCAGTCTTCGCACCAGCAGATCATGAGGGCCAGCGGACCGCTGGACAGGAGGAGCAACAGTTGCCCCAACCACCTCTATTTCCCCCATAAATTTTATACATGCCTTTCCCACCAGGGCAACCCATGGACATGCCTACGCTATAAGGCAAGTCCAGCAGTAGGTCCAGCGCAGGCTCAACAGCAGGCCCAGCAGCGCTAGGCTGAGACTTTGAGAGAGAGTATTATGACGGCTTTAGGACAGGCGTCACCATCATCTCGCCAGTCGATGATGGGGTCTATCATAGAATTTCGTCGTATGATACAACTTTTATTTCCTAGTACGGAGATGTCGATGGAGGTACACACATGGCTTACCAACATCCAACACCAGTTGGAGGCCACCGATCTCCCGAGGAATAGATGGATGACCATTGTCAGGATGCAGCTTACCAGCAATGCTCATCACTGGTGGCTTTCTGAGGAGGAGCATTTAGGGCCCGATCGGGTCACTTGGGAGGAATTTTTTAGGCTCTTCAATGAGATGTTTATTCCTTCCACTATCAGAGGGAAACTTCGAGACAGGTTCCAAAACCTCAGGCTGGACAGTTCGACCATTGAGGAGTATAATGTTGAGTTCCTCCATTTGAGTTATTTTATCCCGTACTTGATTCTGACTGAGGAGAATAAGGTCAAGAAGTTCTATGAAGGCTTGAGTTTTAAGACACAGGGGTTTATTGGATCTATAGCCCCCACCTCATACTCCGAGGTTCTATTAGCAACTCGATGCCAAGATCGTATTAACAAGATGGAGGCCAGTTTGAAGCGCTCATATGCATCATCATCGTCAGTTCGAACACCATAGGGAGGACCTATGAAATATTCCCTGATACCGCAGCAGCAAAGAGCAGCACCCTTACAGGGACCAGTGATTCCCACTTGCCATTATTGCGGCATGAGGGGACCCTTGTTGAGGGAGTATGCATGAGATATGGATCTGATCAGCATGCAGTCCAAGATTGTCCAGAGCAGAGGATTCTAGTACCGATGGTTTATCGACCAGCCTTACCAGCATCGAGGCCTTACCAGCAGCCTCCCGGGCCAGTCTTTTTGGGACCGAGGCCGATCTATGCAGGAGTTGGGGCACTGCGACCACCAGCACCAGGAGGAAATCAGAGGAGGCCACGCTTATCCCCACATACAGTTTGTTTCCAGCAGGCTCGACATCAGCCGAGGGCACCAGCACCGGGACAAGGCCAGGCCTTTGCGATGACCATTGAGAAGGCAGAGATAGCTGGAGAGGTGATCACATGTACTATTTTAGTAGCTTCATTATCAGCAGTAGTATTATTTGATTCTGATGCCACACACTCTTTCATATCTGCTAGTTTTGTGGCCACCCATAGAATAGCAACTGTACCACTTTCGAAGGTTAAGAAGATTCTTACAGAAGGTGGAATAGTACCAGTTGGCGACAGTTGTAGATCTTGTTCAATAGTTGTTTGCGGGCGAGAGATGTGTGTCCAATTTTTAGTCTTTTCTATGCCAGACTATGATATTATTCTAGGCATGGATTGGTTGAGCCAATACCACGCGACACTAGATTGCCGACGTGGATGTGTTATATTTAGACCCCCAGATCACCCTGAGTTTGTGTTTCTTCGGGGAGCCCGAGAACATAGTGTCCAAACTACCTTAGTGGCACACATTGTATAAGGTGAACCAGTGTACCCCCGTATTATATCAGAGTTTGAGGATGTATTTTCTGAGGATTTTCCAGGCCTGCCACCTGATAGAGAGATAGAGTTTATGATAGAGTTGACTCCAGGAGCCGAGATAGTTACTTCTCCCGTCTACAGGCTAGCACCGAAAGAGTTGGTTGAGTAGAAGGTCCAAGTAGATAATCTCTTAGACAAAGGTTTTATTCGGGCTAGTATTTCTCCATGGGGAGCACCTATCTTATTTGTGATAAATAAGGACGGGACGGTACGTTTGTGTATTGATTATAGGGTACTAAATGCTGTAACAATAAAGAACAATTATCCTTTGTAGCGCATCGATGATTTATTTGATCAGCTGAGCGGTGCATGTGTATTCTCGAAGATCAATCTCAGATCCGGCTATCATCAGATCAAGGTGAGAAAGGAGGACATTCCAAAGACAGCTTTTCGGACAAAGTATGGAAACTATAAGTTTCTAGTCATGCCATTTTGTTTAACCAATGTGACAGCTGTATTTATGAGCCTGATGAACAAGATTTTTCACCAGTACTTGGATAAGTTCATGGTGGTATTTATCGAAGATATCTTGGTATATTCTAAGAGCTAGGAGGAGCATGAGGAGCATCTCAGGATCGTGTTGGAGACACTGAGGTAGGAGAGATTGTATGCCAAGCTCAGCAAGTATGAGTTCTGTATGGATAGGGTACCATTCCTGGGTCACATAATCACTGAAGATGGATTATCAGTTGAACCGGAGAAGATCGTCGCAGTAGAGATGTGGCCTAACCCTACATCAATTACCGAGGTTAGGAGTTTTCTCGGACTTGCTAAATTTACATAGATCACAAAAGTCTGAAGTATGTCTTCACTCGGAAAGAGATCAAAATGAGAGAGAGGTGCTGGTTAGAGTTGATAACAGACTATGATATTGTGTTGCAGTACCACCATGGCAATGCTAATGTTGTAGCAGATGCCTTAAGCAGGAAGCCCATGGCATACTTTTTGACGACTCAGCGATATTTGTTAAAGGATCTTGAGAAGCTCGGGATAGATATTGTATTGCCAGGCAGGGATGGACAGATGGCCAGTCTAGAAGTTCAGTCTACATTAGTAGAGAGGATCAAGGCAGCCTTGCCTACTTATGCGAGATTCTGATGAATGCGAGAGAGGACAGAGGACGGCATGCAGACGGGACTCCGAATTCACGAGGACAAAATATTGAGGTGTGGAGATCGCCTATATGTTTTGAGTGGTAAGCTACGCCAAGAGTTGATGACCGAGGCCCATAGTTCGATTTATTCTATTCATCCCGGGGGTACGAAGATGTACCAAGATTTGAGATAACACTATTGGTGGCATGGGATGAAGAGGGAGTTGCAAGATTCATGGCGAGATATTTGGTCTGTCAGCAAGTCAAAGCCGAATATCAGAGGACTGCAGGACTATTGCAGTCGCTTCCCATTCCTGAGTGCAAGTGGGTGCACATTACCATGAACTTTGTTACAAGATTTTTGAGATCCTGTCATGACCCGCACCCGGATATTCGGGCACGAGTACGTGGATACGTCCAGCCTACGCCGTAGTGTCGGCGGTAGTACGCTGTCTAGATCATATTCACAGGTAATTTAAATCTAGCTCATCCACAAGAATAAATAGGCAAGGATAATAACAGGAAATAGGAATGCTAAAATTTTATAAGACAAAATGTGACAACAAATCCACAGTTTATTACAGAACCAGAAGATAAATCGGGGACAAACCCGAGTATTATGCTGAAAGAAAATACTAGCTAGCTGGCTAACTACTCCCCAAAAGTAGTCTCCTGAGTAGGAATCGGCTCCTCAAATGTATCATCTGCTACGTCATATGGGCCATAAAAGGTGGGGGCATAGTCCTCATCATCGCCTAATATCAACGGATCCAGTCAGGAAAGGAGCAAAGTACCAAATGCACAACAAAGATTAAACTAAATATTTATGACAAGTAGAAAAGAACTGACTAAGTATCATGATAAGATATGCATAATAAGTAGTAAAATTAATTAAGGGTTGAGCACTAAAAATCAGGAATATACGTAAAACAGGATTAATTGCTATAAACCAGGGACATGAGTAAAACAGAAATATATTGAGATAAGAAAATAGAACTGCAACAAGACAAGAAACTATGTGTGTGAAATTGTGTATTTAGAATACATAGTTGGCATGTAGGGGCTTATAAGGCTAATCAGGCCGCCATAGACGGCTATCAGTCAGGAATAATCGAGTATCAGGCTGATGGTACAGTCGCGTACCAACAATTATCAGACATGACAGGGGAAAGGGTAAACTACATGCCTCCCAGTATTCTCCCTTCCGACGAAAATCAAGACATGAAATCCAATATTCTAACACTACGTGTAATCATCCAATGGTACTAGTAGAGCAAGAAACTAATTATCACAATATAAAGAATAAACTTGAAGTGCAAGTACTTGCCTGATGTTTGGATCCCAACTATGGTTCTGTTCTAGGAAAATTTCCAGAAATGTCTCCGGATGCTGAAATAAATATTACCATCATGCTCATAAGATATCAAATAGCTAAAAATGCCTATCCTTGAGTCCAATTTGGAGACAAGGGCAAAAACGACAATTTCGGGTCAAAACGGGGTCCGCATGTGGGCCCGCTTTGCACCGAAAAATGTGTCAGGGTCAAAGGTCTCCAAATACACCAAACTTAGTGTCAACAGACCAGGAACGATGATACGAACCCAACGGAACTTCCAAAATTGGATTCCGATGAGCCGATCACAAAATCGCCCTTCGAGCAGGGCCTGTGGGACCCACGACACGCGATTTCGTCAACGTTCTCAGAATCGAACCAAACTTGGGTCACAGGACCAGCGTATCGCTACGAGTCCGATGGCGCAAGTTTCGTTTCAATCCGATGTGTTTACAGAAAGTTAGGGTATGATCCAGAAAAGTCAGATACGGGACGGTGTCCACGGATACGCGTTGATCCCGGTGTGCATGCACACCCGAATCGACTTCCGTAAAATCCCATACGTCCGTATCCACGACGCACACGTATCTGTGAAGACCGCGCACGACCAAGTCGTCCCGTTTGGCGGGGCGTACCCAGTTCTGGGGTAAATCGGGTCGTTATTTTTCCTGTTTTTGGATCACGGTGTGCGATCACCATAGGACGCGATGCCCCGAGCGGTTTGCCCGGGCACCGAGAGGGTCATGCAGGCTACGCGTTGCAATTTACGGAATCGAAAACGGGGTTACGAGCAGAAAGATACACGTACCTGAACAGGGCTCAAAAAATTGGAATTTCTCGTGTCCGTGTCGTGTCCGACACGTGTCGACACAGGGGAATTAGGGTTAGGGTTTGGTGCTGCCGGAGAGCCACGGCTGGCCAGGGTGGCTCGCGGCGGGGGGAGGGCCGGCCGGGGCTGCGTCGGCTGCAGCGGGCAGCGCTGGGGAGGAGCACGGCGGACGGAGGCGGGTCCGGCGGCGCTGCGGTGAGGAGCGGGGAGGGGGTCAGGGTAGGCCGGAGAAGAGGGGGTTTTAAAGGGAGATAGCGGTGGCGTGGGCCGAGGGAGGCGGCGGCCAGCGCGGGGGCTGGGGCGCGTAGCCGCGGGCTGCGCCGGGAGACGCGGGCGGCGCGGGGTGGTTGGCGGAGGACGCGGGCGGCCGGGGGACGCGGGGGAGTGGGGCTGGGGTGCGGGTCACGGGCGGCGGGTCGGGTACGGGTGGACCCGACCCGACCCGTTAGGCCGAGGGTTGGGCCGGTTGGCCCGGTTTGGGTATTGGGCTGGGTTTGGGCCGGGCCGTTGGGTTCTGGGCTGGGTTTGAGTTTTAGGATTTAATTTAAATAAATCAATCAATGAATAAATAAGTAAATAAATGAATAAATAGTTTTAGGTAATTTAAAAATAGGTCCGGGGCCCTATTGTAAAACTCCCTTCCCAGAAAAATCGTATATGCCCTTTATTTACTAATTATTAATTAAATTATAGTAATTAGGTCTAAATAGGAGAAATAGATTTTTAATAATTTTTATGTTAGGTGTTCGGGCACTTAGAGGACTTGTGGGGCCATCAGGAATTTTTCGGAATTTATTCCATGTAGGAGACCCCTTGAGCAGTTGCTAGCCTAACGATGTGCAATACCCTATTATATAAATTTTCTTATGAGTATATATATATATATATATATATGTATATACAAATCTATATATATGTATATATATATATATATATTTAAAGAAAGAAAAAGAAAAGAAAGAAAAAGAATTAATATAATAATAATAATAATAATATTAATCAACTACTTACTACTATACTTCAACTACTACTTGAACCATTCCTAGCAACCCACTTGCAGCAACTTTAATCCTGGCTTGTTGTGAAACCCTTCCGCCCACACATTGGCATAATTCACCCAGGGAGCCCGCTAGCAACGTAATTGCTACAGCGGCTTCACCCAAACCCGCCTCCATCCGATCCCTCTCTCTTCCCTAATATATATAATATACATATATATATAATAGCTCTCCAAAACCCTAACCTAAAACTCCAGACTTCCTCTTCCCATCTAGAGCCGTCACCGCAGCCAGAGAAGCCTCCCCAAGCCATCCAACCATCCCGTCGACGCCGGCATCGGGAACTGCAGTCTCCCACTCGAGGCACCTTCGCTCCGGCGTCATTTTTTGTTGACTCGCTCGACCAAACGCAGATCCGTTTTAATAGGTATGATCTTCCCTTAACCCTCTCCAATATTTGTTTTATGGTCAACCTCAGATTCCGTGTGTCCCTAGGTGAAAAACAGCGTCCAAAGTGGACGGACAGACAGAATTCTGCAATCGCAGAATTCCAGAATGACCACCCATATTGCCGAGTTCGTATCTCCCACCACAGAGATCCGAATTCAGTGATTCTTTTTGATACCTGTAGATTACATGACCTAGTTTATTTTCTGTATAATAACTTTGTGCTATTAGTTGCTGTGGACAAAATTGTAGTCATCACAAAACTGCGCGCACCCACTTTTTCCGGTTTTCTAAAAGTGGGAGATCGGAGCGCGCCCTGCCAAACGGGACCGCCCCGCCTTGTGCCAAGTGTACCGAATGGTGCACACAGCATAATCGGACACGTGAAAATTCGTGGGGACTGATTTGGACGCGTGTGCGCGCCGGAATCAGGCCGTATCCGCGAACACATTCCGTGTCGCCACTTTTGTGGAACTCGCGAGTATTTTGTGCACGCTTGTCAGATTGCGACGAAACTTGTGCCACTGGACTCGTGGTAACACGCTGGTCCTGTGACCCAATTTTCACGCATTTCTGAGACGGTTGACCAGATCGCCAATTGGCGGGCCCCACAGTTGACTTTTTGGACCAAATTATGTTCGGCTCATCGGAATCCAAATTTGGACATACCGTTGGAATCGTATTGACATTTAGAGTTGTTTGACCCATAGTTTGTCCCATTTAGAGACTGTTACCCTCGGCACGCTTTTCGGTGCAAAGTGGCCCACATATGGAACCCGCTTTAATCCGAAAATGACCATTTTGCCCCTGTGTCCAAATTGGACGTAAGGACAGGCATTTCTAGCAGTTTGACATCTTCTGAGACTGTTGGTGATATTTATTACAGCTTTCGGAGTAGTACCTACCGGATCCACCGATACCAGGACGACAGTTGTTATTCAAACATCAGGCAAGTGTACCTTGCCAAACTCTGCAGCTTAGTTATCTATTTTCCTTGCTTTATATATATTGCTGTGCATGATCAACCTAGGACCGTGTGACGTACTTAGCGTCCGATTATCAGTCGGGTGCCGACACTGTACGCAGTGTTGGGTACGGTCATCTAGAGATGGACATCCGTGACACTTTATATTCTCGTACTTGTCTTATCAAGTACCATATGACCCAGGACACTTGACACTATTCATGAGACAGGATTTTCCCGAGATATTCGTGGTGATTCTGTATAGGATACAGGACTTGACATAGATTTTATATTCTATATACATTATGACTTGTTGCATTTAGCTATGATCGCGCTTGACATGGACATGAGACGTTATGGACATGGTATGCGTGGTTACATTGGGTGGGGAGAGACACACAGGCTACAGGCTGATTATATATATATAAAACATAGTAAACACATAGTAAACACATAGTTATTGCTGCTACCGGCTCCCAGACACAGAGCTTGTAGTGGTCTCAGCCTGAGACTAGTGATGCTCTCACTTGCATTTACACTTAGATGGTTACATATTTACCCCATTGTTCACTTAGTTATTTATTTGCTGCACTGCTTATCTGTATTTATTGGCATGAGCTTTCTTGTACCTTGCTATGTCCCCTGAGGACCTAGATCCGGATTTTTGTCCCCAGATTTTGCAGACGTGGTTTATCCCGAGGTTTACGGGACCGGAGCAGGAGCTGTACCACCATCCGAGGACGAGGTCTTAGCTGAAGACTTCTCTTGAGCATCCATGTTTATGCTCAGCTTTTAGTATTTCTTTCAGTCTTTTATATTCTGGTCATTTGAACCATTGTACTAGATATTTATCGGGTTGTTCCCCGAAGTACTTTGTGAGACTAGATGATGATTTACATTCCTTATTTATTCTGTGGATCATATTCTATATCTTGTGTGGATGAGATTAGTTGTGCCATGATTGTCGTAGACTTGTTTTACAGCTGAAGTATGCCCTGATGGATCCATTATGTTGAGTTGGTCCATCGGTGCGTACTGCTGGCCATTGCCACGTGTCTAGTCCCACGGTATTTTGGGACTAGGGCGTGACATGGTTTTTGTGGTGGCCTATGCAGGTCTACGACTAAATAGTTCAGTTTCAACTTAGGGACCGGACCATCCTGCGCTTAGGACTAGAGTATAGGATCTCATCCACAATTGACTATGATTCATCTTCCTCCTATCTGTTCTATTTGAACAATTGCATCCCGCTTGATTCCTGTACTTCCTTAATAGTTCTTTGAGTATAGACTTCTGCTAGAATATAGGAACCCCTGTTATTAGGATGATAATTAGGGTAGCACACCTATTAAGAATACAACGAGAATATAGACACACCACTAAGTTTAGAATATCTAGTGAACCCTAGAATCCCTTATCCCTATAATTGGTTTACCATTACCCGGATGTATTATGAGGACTTAAGAGTAGTATAGACACTACTAGAGTTAGTTAGAAGGTTACCATAATGTTGCCCCTAGCATGGAGGAACCCATAGAAAATAAAAACTTAATGTTTGGACTGAACCTAACCTTCATAGTTAGATGATATTGGAACCATAAACTTATATCATGGTCTTATTATTAGTAGACAACACCCTAGGAAGCCTAGAGGAATGTAATCAACACTTCTCCCTTGATCATACCCCGAACATAGCAACCAACACCCCACTCCCCCTTAGAGAACCATGATGCTATCTAGAGCCCTCTATCTTTATTTTATATATATTGTTTCCCCGCGACCATAGCGCTCGCTATTTTGCGACGGCTAATTACGTTTTTTCTCTTCATCTTTCAACTCGCGCCATCTAACACTTCGGATAGTAGGCCAAGTAATTTTATTCCTTGTTAAGGACCCATAGTTTGCTAGGGTTATAGCTGTAGTCTTGAATTTGAAAATTGGTGCCTAGTAGTTAGAATTGATAAGTTTGAGTTAATCTTGTAGATTGTGACCAATGATTAACCCTTAATTTTTAAATCATGTAATTTGTACCCTCACCCCGATACAAGTTAGACCCTTCCTCCTCAACGGCTAGTAACTCTTCTATCCCTACGATTGACACATGACCTATGAGCGCTATGACTAAGACTTAAGATGACCATTACTTGCATGATACCCTAAGAGACCCTAATAAGTATCAAGATCCTTCCTCATATACCCTAATAAGAGTTTCTGCTCTATTTTACATGTGCAAAATTATTTTGTAGGACCCTCTTAAGACTGTCACCGTATTAGTTTAATTCTTATAAGTTGGGTAGTATACCTCACCACCTAGTACCAACTAGCCCTATTGACCCATTGATGAAGTGAACTAGGATGACACAACTTTAGACTTGCATTAGAAGATAGTGTTTAATTCAGACTATAGAACTTAGAGGCTCACACCCCTACTTTGTCGACTATCGACTTAGACAAGGAATTAATATGATAACTGTAGAGATTGTAGAGTCTTTTGTTATTGTTGCTTATGTTGTTTTGTTTTTGCAACTTGAATAATTTGTACCTCCTTTCATCATCATCTAGCGTACTTAAATTTGTTGTACTTGACTTATGCTGCTATTCTATAGCCTAGTTTTGCAAGCTTATTCTTTATCGAGCTTGTTCATGACATATGTATTAGTGGACTGGTACATTAATACAATTGTCTATTCAGAATCAGTGTATTACGGTCTGATCAACCTTAGTGCATTTTGGTTCGCTCTTCGCACGACTACTTTACGTGGATTGAGATATAGTTGACTAGTATACTTGTCCTCTAGATATGTCTGAGCATATCGTATCAGTTACGTAACTGTACTAATACGAGCATGCGAACAAAGGTTTACCAGAATAGGATTTCAATCCACAACAACTTGACCATTTCCATTTGAATTCTTAAACGCCTTGATCCCGATACTTCTGTTCTATTACCTCACCCTTGAACTCTTTATTTTTGATCTTCGTCTTCCCTTATTTCGGAATGACGAAACCTCGTGCTGGGTATAAGTTTGATATATAGACAGTACTAGATACACCCCACAGGCCGGTCGCATTGTTGATGACCCTTTTATATATGATTTAGGGAATATCATAGGTGATAGGTTGGGTGTTAAAGACTTGAGGATTCAATAACATGATTAAATGAGTCGGGGCATAGATTTATTAGATGAATAGTCTTAGATAATAGATGGGTAAATTCTAAGTTGGGTAGAGACCGTAATGCTCACTTGAGAGAAATTCTTAGACTGTAATCAAGTGAGACTTGACAGAGAGAGCCCTACCCTAATTTAATTTCGAGGACGAAATTTTTATAAGTTGGGTAGAATGTAAAACCCCCTTCCCAGAAAAATCGTATATGCCCTTTATTTACTAATTATTAATTAAATTATAGTAATTAGGTCTAAATAGGAGAAATAGATTTTTAATAATTTTATGTTAGGTGTTCGGGCACTTAGAGGACTTGTGGGACCATCAGGAATTTTTCGGAATTTATTCCATGTAGGAGACCCCTTGAGCAGTTGCTAGCCTAACGATGTGCAATACCCTATTATATAAATTTTCTTATGAGTATATATATATATATATATGTATATACAAATCTATATATATGTATATATATATATATTTAAAGAAAGAAAAAGAAAAGAAAGAAAAAGAATTAATATAATAATAATAATAATAATATTAATCAACTACTTACTACTATACTTCAACTACTACTTGAACCATTCCTAGGAACCCACTTGCAGCAACTTTAATCCTGGCTTGTTGTGAAACCCTTCCGCCCACACATTGGCATAATTCACCCAGGGAGCCCGCTAGCAACGTAATTGCTACAGCGGCTTCACCCAAACCCGCCTCCATCCGATCCCTCTCTCTTCCCTAATATATATAATATACATATATATATAATAGCTCTCCAAAATCCTAACCTAAAACTCCAGACTTCCTCTTCCTATCTAGAGCCGTCACCGCAGCCAGAGAAGCCTCCCCAAGCCATCCAACCATCCCGTCGACGCCGGCATCGCGAACTGCAGTCTCCCACTCGAGGCACCTTCGCTCCGGCGTCATTTTCCGTTGACTCGCTCGACCAAACGCAGATCTATTTTCATAGGTATGATCTTCCCTTAACCCTCTCCAATATCTGTTTTATGGTCAACCTCAGATTCCGTGTGCCCCTAGGTGAAAAACAGCGTCCAAAGTGGACGGACAGACAGAATTCTGCAATCGCAGAATTCCAGAATGACCACCCATATTGCCGAGTTCGTATCTCCCACCACAGAGATCCGAATTCGGTGATTCTTTTTGATACCTGTAGATTACATGACCTAGTTTATTTTCTGTATAATAACTTTGTGCTATTAGTTGCTGTGGACAAAATTGTAGTCGTCACAAAACTGCGCGCACCCACTTTTTCCGGTTTTCTAAAAGTGGGAGATCGGAGCGCGCCCCGCCAAACGGGACCGCCCTGCCTTGTGCCAAGTGTACCGAATGGTGCACACAGCATAATCGGACACGTGAAAATTCGTGGGGACTGATTTGGACGCGTGTGCGCACCGAAATCAGGCCGTATCCGCGAACACATTCCGTGTCGTCACTTTTGTGGAACTCGCGAGTATTTTGTGCACGCTTGTCAGATTGCGACGAAACTTGCGCCACTGGACTCGTGGTAATACGCTGGTCCTGTGACCCAATTTTCACGCATTTCTGAGACGGTTGACCAGATCGCCAATTGGCGGGCCCCACAGTTGACTTTTTGGACCAAATTATGTTCGGCTCATCGGAATCCAAATTTGGACATACCGTTGGGATCGTATTGATATTTAGAGTTGTTTGACCCATAGTTTGTCCCATTTAGAGACTGTTACCCTCGGCACGCTTTTCGGTGCAAAGTGGCCCACATATGAAACCCGCTTTAATCCGAAAATGACCATTTTGCCCCTGTGTCCAAATTGGACGTAAGGACAGGCATTTCTAGCAGTTTGACATCTTCTGAGACTGTTGGTGATATTTATTACAGCTTTCGGAGTAGTACCTACCGGATCCACCGATACCAGGACGACAGTTGTTATTCAAACATCAGGCAAGTGTACCTTGCCAAACTCTGCAGCTTAGTTATCTATTTTTCTTGCTTTATATATATTGCTGTGCATGATCAACCTAGGACCGTGTGACGTACTTAGCGTCCGATTATCAGTCGGGTGCCGACACTGTACGCAGTGTTGGGTACGGTCATCTAGAGATGGACATCCGTGACACTTTATATTCTCGTACTTGTCTTATCAAGTACCATATGACCCAGGACACTTGACACTATTTATGAGACAGGATTTTCCCGAGATATTCGTGGTGATTCTGTATAGGATACAGGACTTGACATAGATTTTATATTCTATATACATTATGACTTGTTGCATTTAGCTATGATCGTGCTTGACATGGACATGAGACGTTATGGACATGGTATGCGTGGTTACATTGGGTGGGGAGAGACACACAGGCTACAGGCTGATTATATATATATAAAACATAGTAAACACATAGTAAACACATAGTTATTGCTGCTACCGGCTCCCAGACACAGAGCTTGTAGTGGTCTCAGCCTGAGACTAGTGATGCTCTCACTTGCATTTACACTTAGATGGTTACATATTTACCCCATTGTTCACTTAGTTATTTATTTGCTGCACTGCTTATCTGTATTTATTGGCATGAGCTTTCTTGTACCTTGCTATGTCCCCTGAGGACCTGGATCCGGATTTTTGTCCCCAGATTTTGCAGACGTGGTTTATCCCGAGGTTTACGGGACCGGAGCAGGAGCTGATCCAGGAGCTGTACCACCATCCGAGGACGAGGTCTTAGCTGAAGACTTCTCTTGAGCATCCATGTTTATGCTCAGCTTTTAGTATTTCTTTCAGTCTTTTATATTCTGGTCATTTGAACCATTGTACTAGATATTTATCGGGTTGTTCCCCGAAGTACTTTGTGAGACTAGATGATGATTTACATTCCTTATTTATTCTGTGGATCATATTCTATATCTTGTGTGGATGAGATTAGTTGTGCCATGATTGTCGTAGACTTGTTTTACAGCTGAAGTATGCCCTGATGGATCCATTATGTTGAGTTGGTCCATCGGTGCGTACTGCTGGCCATTGCCACGTGTCTAGTCCCACGGTATTTTGGGACTAGGGCGTGACACCTATAAATTCCAGAAAAATTACCCTAAGTCCAGTTTTTTATTTTACACCTAAAAATATTATTTCCATAATATTTTAATATTATTTATTATCAATTAAAAATTATTTAATAATTAAAAACCTGATTTTAATTACAGAAAATTCCCAGAAAATTCCAGAAAATTGTGAAAAATCCAAGTTTAATATTTTTGAAAAATCAGGGGTTTACAATCTACCCAACTTATAAAAATTTTGTCCTCGAAATTAAAATTAAGCCATAATCTGTTAATCCTTCATGTACATAAGGCAAGTCAATCGCAATCTCCTTGCGATAATTAAAATCCTAATCATATCCACTGCAATCACTTCAAGGTTAAGATGACTACTGTTCCAATCAAAATTCAACCTACGGTTATTACTTCTTACTTTCTCAAATCACCCACAGGCAAATTTTAAATTAAGTCCATATAACATCTTCAAGATTTGCATACGCTTATAAATTTGCCTCACGATTCTAACTATCAAAATTTCTTCTAGAAGTAATTCGAGTCCTATAGTATTCCCATTTTTAACTTTTTAATTTCCATTCACATCCTCAATATTCCAACTAGGTAGTCCAACCATCGAACTTTAATCTTTAATTCAATCATTAAATTGAAAAATAATTTAAATGTAGTTCACCAATGTTCAAGTCTGAAATTCTATATTTTTATCCTCTAAATTTTTAAAAATTAGAATGGCTTGAACCTCTCCCAATCTAATCTTACTCGGTCACAAACTAAAAGAAATTCATCTCGAGTTGACAATGCACTGCTACCCAACTTAGAATTTACCCATCCATCACATAAGGCTATATACCTTAAGAAAATATTCCTTAATTTATTTACTCATGTCCTTCAATCCTCGAAACTTCAACGCCGATCATATCACATATGATATGTCCTTAATTATGAAAGGATAATCCTCAAGCATGTGATCGGCCTATGGGACATATCTAGTATTCTCTGTGTATCAAACTTATACCAAGCACGAGGTTTCGTCTTTCCGAAATAAGGGAAGACGAAGATCAATAATAAATAGTTCAAGGGTGAGGTGATAGAACAGAAGTATCGAGATCAAGGCGTTTAAAGAATTCAAATAGGAATTGTCAAGCAGTTATGGACTGAAATTCTATTCTGGTAATTATTTGTTTGCATGCTCGTATTAGTACAGTTATGTAACTGATACGATATGTCAGACATGTCTAGGGCAAGTATACTAGTCAACTATATATCTCAATCCACGTGAAGTAGTCGTGCGAAGAGTGAACCAAAATGTATTAAGGTTGATCAGACCATAATACACTGATTCTGAATAGACAATTGTATTAGTGTGTCGACCCAATAATACATACGTCATGAACAAGCTTGAATGAAGCATAAGCTTGCAAAACTAGGCTATATTAGCAGCATAAGTCAAGGTAATATATGAAATATAAGTACGCTAGATGCTGATGAAAGGAGGTACAAATTATTCAAGTTCACAAAAAAAAAAAAAAAATAAGCAACATTAATAAAAGACTCTACAATCTCTACAGTTATCAAATATAAAAGCATACCAGGTTATTAGCAAGTTCAAAATTACTAGGTTGGGGCTGAGGTCACGAACCAATAGGCACGAGCTAAACTAGAACAGCAGCTACAAGTCACTTACGCGTATTAACTACTCCAAGAGTCTGCGCGTTCTCCACGGTCATCGCGAAAGCTTATCCGCGTCCTTATGGTGGATTCCTCTACTGCTGCTGGGCCTGTTGGAAGAGTGCTTCTTGTGGTACCAAGGGTGGTCTCGGTTCGGGTGTTGGTAGAGCTTGTTGGTTTATCACAGCATCTCGTGGTGATCTTGTAGGAATCTTGTTGCTTGCTGGTAGATCCATTACTCTGTATCCAAAATAAATGATTAGAGGCGCACAGGATTCAAGGCAGGATGCAAGTCAAGAAATTAATTCAAATCCGAGATAGATGTCAAGAACGATTCAAGCAAGTGGATGAGATCCTAAAACTTATCCTATTCTTATTGCAGGCATGTTCGGTCCCTAAGTTAAAACCGAACAATTTAGTCATTGACCTGCATGGGCCACCATAAAAACGTGTCACGACCCGCACCCGGATATTCGGGCACGAGTACGTGGGTACGTCCAGCCTACGTCGCAGTATCGGCGGTAGTACGCTGTCTAGATCATATTCACAGGTAATTTAAATCTAGCTCATCCACAAGAATAAATAGGCAAGGATAATAACAGGAAATAGGAATGCTAAGATTTCATAAGACAAAATGTGACAACAAATCTACAGTTTATTACAGAACCAGAAGATAAATCGGGGACAAATCCGAGTATTATGCTGAAAGAAAATACTAGCTAGCTGGCTAACTACTCCCCAAAAGTAGTCTCCTGAGTAGGAATCGGCTCCTCAAATGTATCATCTGCTACGTCATATGGGCCATAAAAGGTGGGGGCATAGTCCTCATCATCGCCTAATATCAACGGATCCAGTCAGGAAAGGAGCAAAGTACCAAATGCACAACAAAGATTAAACTAAATATTTATGACAAGTAGAAAAGAACTGACTAAGTATCATGATAAGATATGCATAATAAGTAGTAAAATTAATTAAGGGTTGAGCACTAAAAATCAGGAATATAAGTAAAACAGGATTAATTGCTATAAACCAGGGACATGAGTAAAACAGGAATATATTGAGACAAGAAAATGGAACTGCAACAAGACAAGAAACTATGTGTGTGAAATTGTGTATTTAGAATACATAGTTGGCATATAGGGGCTTATAAGGCTAATCAGGCCGCCATAGACAGCTATCAGTCAGGAATAATCGAGTATCAGGCTGATGGTACAGTCGCGTACCAACAGCTATCAGACATGACAGGGGGAAGGGTAAACAACATGCCTCCCAGTATTCTCCCTCCCGACACGAAAAGCAAGACATGAAATCTAATATTCTAACACTACGTGTAATCATCCAATGGTACTAGTAGAGCAAGGAACTAATTATCACAATATAAAGAATAAACTTGAAGTGCAGGTACTTGCCTGATGTTTGGATCCCAACTATGGTTCTATTCTCGGGAAATTTCTAGAAATATCTCCGGATACTGAAATAAATATTACCATCATGCTCAGAAGATATCAAATAGCTAGAAATGCCTGTCCTTGAGTCCAATTTGGAGACAAGGACAAAAACGGCAATTTCGGGTCAAAACGGGGTCCGCATGTGGGCCCGCTTTGCACCGAAAAATGTGTCAGGGTCAAAGGTCTCCAAATATACCAAACTTAGTGTCAACAAACCAGGAACGATGATACGAACCCAACGGAACTTCCAGAATTGGATTCCGACGAGCCGATCACAAAATCGCCCGTCGAGCGGGGCCTGTGGGACCCACGACACGTGATTTCGTCAACGTTCTCAGAATCGAACCAAACTTGGGTCACGGGACCAGCGTATCGCTATTAATCCGATGGCGCAAGTTTTGTTTCAATTCGACGTGTGTACAGAAAGTTAGGGTGTGATCCAGAAAAGTCGGATACGGGGCGGTGTCCACGGATACGCGTTGATTCCGGTGTGCACGCACACCCGAATCGACTTCCGTAAAATCCCACATGTCCGTATCAACGACGCACACGTATCTGTGAAGACCGCGCGCGACCAAGTCGTCCCGTTTGGCGGGGTGTACCCAGTTCCGGGGTAAATCGGGTCGTTGTTTTTCCTGTTTTTGGATCGCGGTGTGCGATCACCACAGGACGCGATGCCCCGAGCGGTTTGCCCGGACACCGAGAGGGTCATGCAGGCTACGCGTTGCAATTTACGGAATCGAAAACGGGGTTACGAGCAGAAAGATACACGTATCTGAACAGGGCTCGAAAAATTAGAATTTCTCGTGTCCGTGTCGTGTCCGACACAGGGGAATTAGGGTTAGGGTTTGGTGCTGCCGGAGATCCACGGCTGGCCAGGGCGTCTCGCGGCGGGGGGAGGGCCGGCCGGGGCTGCGTCGGCTGCAGCGGGCAGTGCTGGGGCGGAGCACGGTGGACGGAGGCGGGTCCGGCGGCGCTGCGGTGAGGAGCGGGGAGGGGGTCAGGGTAGGCCGGAGAAGAGGGGGTTTTAAAGGGAGATGGCGGTGGCGTGGGCCGAGGAAGGCGGCGGCCAGCGCGGGGGCGGGGGTGCGTGGCCGCTGGCAGCGCCTGGAGACGCGGGCGGCGCGGGGTGGTTGGCGGAGGACGCGGGCGGCCGGGGGACGCGGGGGAGTGGGGCTGGGGTGTGGGTCACGGTCGGCGGGTCGGGTTCGGGTGGACCCGACCCGACCCGTTAGGCCGAGGGTTGGGCCGGTTGGGCCGGTTTGGGTATTGGGCCGGGCCGTTGGGTTCTGGGCTGGGTTTGAGTTTTAGGATTTAATTTAAATAAATAAATCAATGAATAAATAAGTAAATAAACGAATGAATAAATAGTTTTAGGTGATTTAAAAATAGGTCCGCGGCCCGATAAATTCTAGAAAAATTATCTTAAGTCCAGTTTTTTATTTTACACCCAAAAATATTATTTCCATAATATTTTAATATTATTTATTATCAAATAAAAATCATTTAATAATTAAAAATATGATTTTAATTATAGAAAATTCTCAGAAAATTCCAGAAAATTGTAAAAAATCCAAGTTTAATATTTTTGGAAAATCAGGGGTTTACAGATCCCTAGCGGGAAGGATACAGTCTGGGTTATCGTGGACCGACTCACCAAGTCGGCGTATTTTTTGCCCTTTAGATTTGGGCAGTCCACGGAGATATTGGCTGACATGTACATGAGGCAGATAGTACAACTACATAGAGTGCATGTCAATATTATTTCAGATCATGATTCCAGATTTATGTCACATTTTTTGACGGAGTATGTAGGAGAGTCTAGGAACTCGCCTCAAGTTCAATACTGCAAATTATCCACAGACTGATGGTCAGTCAGAGCACACGATTTAGATACTTGAGGATATGTTGAGAGCGTGCATGATCGACTTTGGAGGATCTTGGGAGGACCATCTACACTTGGTAGAATTCTCCTACAACAACAACTATTACGAAAGCATACAGATGGCACCTTATGAGGCTCTATACAGCAGGAAGTGTAGGTCACCGATATATTAGAGTGATATGGGAGAGTGTCAGATACTTGGTCCAGAATTGGTGACACAGACAGTGGAGAAAGTAAAGCAGATTCAGGGCCACCTGCGCATAGCACAGGACAGGCATAAGCATTGGGCAAATGTGTATTGTAGACCTTTGGAATTCAAGGAAGGTGATCATGTATTTTAAAGATATCGCCTACTCATGGTACCATCATATTTGGGGGCAGAGACAAGCTGAGTCTGAGGTACATCGGACCTTTTGACATATTGGAGTGTGTTGACGAAGTGGCTTATCGTCTTACATTGCCTCCGTTATTAAAAGGTGTGCATGACTTATTTTATGTATCACAGTTAAGGAGGTACATGGCAAACCCTAGCCACGTGCTCGATCATTTAGAGATTACAGTCGGGCCCAGTTTATCATATGTGGAGCAGCCAGTAGGGATACTCGATCGCATTGATAAGGTTTTGAAGGACAGACTATTCGACTGGTCAGGGTTGCATGGAAGCATCATTCACCCGGTGAGTCTACCTAGGAGCGTGGGAATTCTGTTCGACAGCATTTTCCTCATTTATTTGAGGACCAAGGTATGAATTTACGTACTGTATTTCTTTTACCTGTTAGCTTCTTAATCCTTACAACTCTTATTCGTGCTTTACTTTTAATTTCGGGGACAAAACTCTTCTAAGTTGGGAAGGATGTAAACTCTCTCAAAAAATTTAGGTATATTTGGTATAGTGAGAATTTTGGTTTATCTTCAGGTTGATTAAGGATTAGAAATTAGAGTTTTGTAGACTAGTTCTTTAATTTTAAACTCTTGGTGCACCTTATCATTGCTACAATAATTGGAGTACGATACTAGCCTTTACTTTCTAATAAATATTTGTACTCTTGACCTGACAAGCCAACCTAGGCACCAGATATTTCTGTCACTCACAAACATACTCCCTTGTGCTCTATTTTAATTGCATAACTTTCTAGTCACAAAAATTAATTCTTTAATCCTATGCCTTATACCTATGTCGTTGCCATCGATTTGGGGACACAAACTTAACTCATTTTGCCTAACCAATTAAAGGGTTGAAGACTGACACCAAGTCTACACCGTCCATGATATTTGTGTCACTCTCAATTGAGTTCCCATGTACTCTCATTTTATTTAAGAGCACATATGATGCAATATTTAATTAAATTAGGAAAAATGACTTAACTTAACCCCAACTTAACCCTCACACACATTCATGAGGCTCATACAAAACATCCAACACCCTCCCATCCTACAAAATACCAAACACTAACTTTTCACATCAAATTCTCACTCTTTTTCCTTTATTTGTAAACACCCAAATGTCAAGGGACTCAAATACAAAGAGGTTGCAAGGTGTCACACTCCTATTGATGCAAAGCAAATGAAGAAACCTCCCTCCCTATCCTCATATTATCGGTCACCTCACACTCTCTCTCCTCTTGCATAGTAGTTTTCTCTCGTGTGAAATCCTAGCCCGGTCCAAATCCCCCCATCACAATCACTTATTCCCTCTATATTAACACACACCCTTCCCCATGTGGCCGCCACTAATCCCAAAGAAACCCTAAATTTTATACCACACACTCTCTCTCTCTTTCTCTCTCTTCTCCCCTCCCTCATCTCAGCCGAACCCCCCTCTCTTCTTCTTTTTCTTCTTCATTATTCTTCTTATTCTCTTCCTCTCCATTCTTTACCTCTACTTCTCATCACCACCACTACCGGAGTACCAACATCGACATCTCCACCACGACACCACCACCGGAGCACCAATACCGCCATCTCCACCACGATACCACCACTGGAGCACCAACACCGCCACTACCACCATCACCATCACCGAATACTACCACTGCCACCATCACCATCACCGTCACCGAACACCACCACTGCCACCATCACAATCACCGTCACCGAACACCATCGCTTTCACCTACGCCATCACCTCCAACAACACCACCACCATCGGCCTCAACACCACCCAGACCATAATACCTATAGCACCACCTCCACCGGAGCAACACCACCCCTCCTGCCAACAGCAACACTGCCACCTCTACCAAGACTACACCACCACCTCCACCACGAGCAATGTCACCACCGATGCTACCTACACCACCACCTCCACCACCTACAACATCGTAGCCACTTACACCACCACCTTCACCACGAACACCTCCACCACGAGCACAGCCACTACCATAGCAAACACCACCCCCACCGAGCATCACCGCCGAGCACCACCACCATCACCACCTTTGATCCCCACTACCACAACCATCACTATCAGCTCCACCCTATTCTCATCACCCCTACCACCACGGTCGACACGAGCACTACCCCCACGGTCAACACCGCCACTGATAGAAGCTGCAGCACCACCGCTGCCACCACCCGCAGCCACCTTGGTAAAATTTTCTCCTTCGTCCTTGTTTTATAATTATTTCTATGTGTTAAAAGAAATCCTAATTATGATTTAGGCTTCCCTGAGTAGTACCCATGTTTAGTTTATTGGTATTTTTCTGTGTAAAACCCATAATCCTAAAAATCGTATTAATCTATTTTTAATTAATTAATAATTAAATTATAGTAATTATGAGCTAATTAGGATAAATAGATTTTATTTAATTTTTATTTAAGGTGTTTGTAAATTTAGGAGATTTATGGAGCCTGTATAAATTTTTTCTAATTTATTTCATGTAGGAGATCCTTTGGACAGTTGCTAGCTTAATGGTATGCAATAATATAAATTCTAGAATTTTTCTATTTATATATATATATATATATATATATATATATATATATACATATACATTAAATAGAAATAAAAAAAATAAAAATGGATTGGAAAAGAAAAATAAAAATAAAAACAAATAGAAATCCCTAACCCACTAGCCTACCCGCCCGACCCGTTAGTGGAACAAACACAATAAGAAGAGAAGCAGTAGCAGCGGCTGCTCACTTGGTACACGACGGGGCGGTCCCGTTTGGCGGGGCGCGCTCCGTATCGTAATTTTTAGAAATCTGGAAAAAGTAAGTTTTTGGATTTTTTTACCTAATTTATTTTAACATACAGCAGTGTCACGCCCCAGTCCCAAAAATATACGGAACTAGGCCACGTGGCATTGGCCAGCTGACACGTCACTAAGGGATTACTCAATTTAATGGACCCAAAGTGATGTGCTACGCTGTCCTAAAATACTACAAGTCTAAATACAGGTAAATCTATCTCATCCACAAGAATAACAGGAAAAATGCTGAATATATATATAGATGCTAAATCTGAAATGTCATATACAACCCAGATAAAGTCAGGTGGGAACAATCCCACTACAAAAGTAAGCAGGAGTGAAATAAGATAAACTAGCGCAACATCCTCAAAATATGTAGCTCCAACTCCAGGTGTACTCAGGTAGACTCTGACGGCATCTCCTCTAACTCCATCTCAAGGGCATGTCCAGACTCCAGTCCAGGTCCAGGTACTGTGGGGTGGAATGTCTCAGCTAAACCTGGTCAGGGAACCAGGTCCTCAGAGGAACGTAACAAGATACAGAAAAATGACATGCCATGTAATATAAATACTGAATAAAGAAAATAAATACAGGGTGCTAACCATCTAAGTGAAATGCAATTTGAGACAACCTAGTACGTATGGGAAATGTGTGACTAGACATATGCTGACGTAATTCACCAATCTGTAGTGACTGGCTAGTATATGCCACATATGCCCCCGTTCAAGGGCACTATACAATTTTCCATCTACGATGAGAATGGTCACATGAATATATATATATCATCCGTATCACTCCGTCGAGTGCGGCACATGGTAAAGAGGTGGGTGTCCCATACGTATTTTAGTCGTTCTTCCCGCCCAATGTAACTAAATGTCAAGTCGTACATTTCCTAAATTTATTCTAATCCGTGATGCGGGTCACACGTATTGGTAGCAAATCAAGTACGCAGCTCGCATCCCAATATGCATTGCAACCATGTTGCGTGTTCCCGTGATAGGGTCTAGGAGAATATTAGGATACTCTTACAATTGTCGGTGAGTCTGTAATATTATATTAAATGTCAACATATCAGCTGACTGTACCCAAGGCAGTCTCAGGTAATCATGATATATGAAATACAGAAACAAGAGCATATAACATTATTGAGAATTTAAACAGTACTTGGCAAGGTATACTTGCCTAATCCCTGATTGTGTTGATAACCTGATGTGAGTTCTTGTGACAGGGGGTCACTAACTGCGCTGGAGAGGTTTTCTGTTAAAAATAGACAGGGTTCGTAAATACAACATTTAATACGAGGGTACATAACACATATATACACCTATGTAACAGATAATACATAATATATATATATATATAGTCCTATATATAATATATATGGTATACATATTTATATATAGAGTATATATATAGATATGTAGTAGATATAATAGTATGCATATAGATAGCATATATATATATAATATGCAGGAAAGAAAATGCAGGGATTTATAAATATATATATAGGCTGTATTATCCAGCAAATATTAGCAGGGTATATCCACTGCTTTATATATAGTAATATAATATTTAGCAGGGTTTATCCACTGTTTATATATAATAATATAATATAATAGCAGGGTATATCCACTGTTATAATAATATAATAAATTGAAGGACAGTGCAGGAAATATAAATACATATATAAATGCTGTACTATCCAGCAAATATTATATTTAATAATATCAGGGTCTATATGTGACCACTGTTATATATAATAATATTATATGTATAATAAATGGAATAAGTGCATTTGAATAATAATAAAAAGAAGATGTATAATATATATATACATATATATACTATAAATATAGTAGTAATAACATATACATAATGTGTTATATTTAACTATATATATATAAATGTATATATATAAATATATATATATATATATATATATATATACTTATAAGTAAAACAGAAATGAAATTGCATATATACATACATAGGTATATAATTATTACATTCATATATAAGTAATATGTTATATAGGTATATACATATAAATATACATACATATATATACATATTTACATATAATATACAATAATAATAATATATATAGAATATATTTATTGTATATTTACAGTATATCATTAATATAATATATATTATATATATTAATATATATATATACATACATATATATTTAAACATATATATACATTTAATAATATATATATATATAAATATATATATAGATATAAGTATATACATATATTAAATACATATATATATAATAATAATAATAATATATACAGTATTCTGTATATATTCAGTATATTTTATTATATATATAAACATATATATATATATAGATATACATATATATACATATATATATACATATATACATACATACATAATATTATACATATATACATACATATACATATATATATATAAATACGTATATAATAGCGTATTTATACCTGACGAGGTGGCAGGTGGGGTCCACGGCGAGTCGTCGGCGGGAGGTCGGCGGCGGAGTCGACGGCGGCCGACCGGAGGAGCAACGGCAGTAGCAGTAGCTGCTGGCAGCAGTAGCAGCAGCAGCTGCTTGTGGCAGCTGCCGGCGACGAAGCAGCGGCGGAGACGGCCGGCAAGGCGGAGGGATCAAAGGAGGGGAGGGTGGCGGAGAGATTGGTGGTGGTGGCGGAGGTCGGAGACTGCCGGAGAAGCGGTGGGAGACGGTCGGAGGGGAGGGAGGAGTCGCTGTGCAGTTTGAGGGAGGAGGCTTGCGGGGGAGCTGCCGGCGGCGGAGGCGGTCGTGGGGGAACGGGGCGGTGGTGGTTGGAGAGAGGAAGTCACGGCGAAGCGAGTGGGGGTGGTGGCGGTGGTCGGCGACGGCTAGGGAGGCGGTGGTGGGCGGTCGGAGGTCGGGGAGGCTGCTGTCGGGCAGGGAGGGGAGGGGTGCTGCGGTGGTCCAGGGCGGTGGAGGCGGTGGTCGGAGAGGGTGGTGATGGACGGGGAGGTAGCCGAGGGAGGGGCGAGTCGAGTGGGGGTGGTCCGGCGGTGGGCGGTGGCCGGAGCTGGCCGAGGGGAGCCTGGGAATGAGAGAGAAGGGGGGGGTGTTTAGGGTTTATATAGATTTTAGGATAATGGCAATTTCGTAAATATGTAGAACTTTGGGGGTATTTTGGTAATTTTGTATTTTTGGGATATTTTCAGCAGATTTTTCTGTGGGTCCCATGCCACCTATTGTCTAGCCAATAGGGTAATGCCATCTAACATGCATTTTGCATAAAAACCCTTGACTTTTCATAAATTGCATAAAAGTCCAAAAATTGGGAAATTGTGCAATTATGAAATTTGTCTGGAAAATCACCTGGTTCTAAAAATTATCAAAATTCAAAGAATTGAGGGGAAATGCTGGGGAGAATGTTTTGAAATATGTGGGGTGAGTCTGGGCAGATGCAGGGTCTGATTTCTTAGGTGATACGGGTCACCGTATTTATTATTTAATAAATACTGTGCACGGTGTTCACTAATTATTTAAGGGCAGTTAGGGTCATAATTTTTCTACGGTGTCAATACGATAATTGTAATACAATTAGTGTAGAATATTATCGTATTTTTGGTTGGGCAAAACAGGTGCCTACTGGTCCTCAAATCTCTAGGGTACAGAGGTTGGTAAAGAGCAGAAAATTAAATAGGGATTAAATACGTACGTTTGTAACGATATTTGTGCGACTAAAACGAAGCACAAAACGAGGTTTCTGGGAGTTGCTAAAAATACAGAAAATGTAGTCTATCAAGTCTAGGGCAGGGATGTGAAATTAGTTTAGGGTTAACAGCTAGTGTGGTGCCCTAATTTATTGTGTAATAAACAGGTGCACAATCAATAGAATATATAATAAATAAATTTAAAAAAATAATTGCACTAATTCTAATTAACTATAAATAATATTAAAATACTGAAATCTGGTCGAGGGAGTTTACAATCTACCCTCCTTAGAATATTTCGTCCTCGAAATAAAAACAAACATATATTGAGAACGAAAGATTGATTAAGGACATATGAGGACATAGTCATAACTGAAGATTTGATTTGAAATATTTTGGACATACCCTGATCTGGAAATAGATGGGGGAAACATTATCGGATATCCTCTACATGTTTCCAGGTTGATTTGCCTGGTGCATGATGTTTTCATGCAATATGAACTAGAGGAACGTAATACAACGTAAGGTAGGTAACAGAAATCATTCTAAAAATAAGAACAGTGTTAAACTGCAATCTAATCTATTAATAGGGTTTGGTAATTCCCCAAAAACTATAGAATTGGCTATGGAAACAATACACTTCATATTTATACTATATACGAGGTTTCTTCTTTCCGAAATAAGGAAAGACGGAAAACAGTAATCAAGAGTTCAAGGGGGTAATGGATTAGAAGTATGGAGATTCAAGGCGTTTAAAGAATTCAATGGGAATTGCCAAGGCAGTTGTGGATGGAAATGCTATTATGGTACTCCTTATTCACATATTCGTATTAGCTTAGTTATGTAGCTGGTACGATATGCGCATAGACTAAGTACCTCTGTCTACTAATCACTATATATCTCAATCCACGTAAAGTAGTTATGCGAAAGGCGAACCAAGTGCATTATGGTTGATCAGACCGTCATACACTGATTCTGAAATGTATTAGTGTAGTACTCCAATAATACATAATTTAATGAACAAGCTTGATAAAGAATAA
This sequence comes from Iris macrosiphon, assembly GCA_036927795.1. NCBI lineage: Eukaryota > Viridiplantae > Streptophyta > Magnoliopsida > Asparagales > Iridaceae > Iris > Iris macrosiphon. Next base: position 189,088,660 of record JAYESA010000006.1, on the reverse strand, counting down.
GCTTGCAAAACTAGGCTATAATAGCAGAGCATAATTTAAGGTAGTATAACAAATATAAGTACGCTAGATTATGATGTGAGAAGTACAAAACAATTCACATTCACAAAAAGACAAGATTCTATAATCTCTAACTTCTAGTCTAGGTTGTTAGTTGACCCAAAAGAGGTGTGGTTTTCTAAGTTCTACAACCTTAATATACACTATAGGTTGTTCGCATTTAAGCACATGACTTGTGTCCAGAGCGTACCTCTTTAATTGGAACATGTGGAAGACGTCATGTACTCCTTCCAATGTCTGAGGTAATGCTATCTTGTAAACAACTTCTTTGATGCGTTCCAACACGTCGAAGAGTCTGACGTACCTTGAGCTTAGTTTTCTATTTCTTCCAAGTCTGATAGTTTCTCGGGTAGGTGAAAACATATGTCTTCCTATTCTACTCTATGTGTACCCTTTATCCAGATTATATGGGTATCACCAGATTTACAACAGGTCGCATATTATTGGTAGTTTTTCTGATGTTTTTCTCAAGACTAACATCTGTCTACCCTCTCTCCTTCAATCTAATTGATCTATTCCTGATACTAGCTGAAATTAATCTATTGGTGAAAACACAAGACTAGAAGTTACTGACTACCCTTAATAAGTCATGTATATTAAATCTAATTTGGAAACTACCTGTAGTATTCAGCTATTACTACATTCACATATTTTGAGCCTAACAATCAACGTCTAGCAATCTACCTAGATGTGTTTGCTTAATCCTGATATCCGAATGGGTAACTTGGTGGTCTAAGGATGACGCTTCTCTTCCTGTAGTCTAGGATAGCATTTGTACTTGGTTTAGCCAGTCCATGTCTAAGACAACGTCGAAGTTTGGTATTGAAAGTACCGGGAATCGCGTTCTCATTACGCTACTATACATGACTACTAGCATGCTTTAGTAATGTTGGTAACTGGAACAATGCCTCTTCCGGTAAACCTGACTATTTGCATGGGTACGAAACTACTAGACGTGAAAAATAGTGTAGTGTCAGGATCAAATAATGCGGTTTGCTGGTAATAATGCAACTATAAGGGTACCTGAAATGGTTTCACCATCCGGTTCTTCTGCAACTGCAGCTAGTGCAAAGGCCTGCTCGTGCCTTCGTCTAATGGTTTGTTGTCTGGCTAGGTAGTACTGCGTGTCTTGGGTGGCTAAGGGTGGTCCCCTCTGAAATCTTCCAGTTGCTGGGGAATGCTGACCTCTAGTAGGAGGTTGTATTCTCTGGGCTGGTGCTGCTGGTCCTTGCCCAGTCCGAAGTGTTGCTTCTCTGTGTTGTGGGCAGTCTCTGGCCCTATGTTGATTATCTCCACATATCAAGCATAGTCTATACTTCCTTCGGCAGTTTTTGGCATAATGTCCTTTCCTGCCACAATAGTGACAAGTCGGAAGTTTCTTGTATTGATATGGCCCTGTCTTGTGTTGTGCCTGATTTCCCAGGTGACGGATTGGTCCTCCTGCTCCTGTCTGGTCTATGGCTGATATGGTTGGATTTGAACATCTTGCTTCTCGGCCAATGGCTTCTTGTATCCTTGCCTCTGAAAGAACTTCTTCGTATGAAATCCTCGACTGTGCCGTAGTATACCCTTGGAGTTCGGGGGTAAGGCCGTGATGGAACTTTAGAGCCTTCTTCAGCTCGGTTGGTATTAGGATGGCACCGAATTGACTTAGTCGACTGAATTCTGCATCATAGGCGTCGACGGTCATATTCCCTTGTTCCAAATGCAGGAACTGGAAGTACAGTTCATCTCTGACCATGCTGGGAAATATTTTGCATTAAAATATTCCAGAAATTGTACCCAAGTATAGTTCTTGCCGGTGCTGCGCTCGATAGATTCCCACCAGTGATGGGCGTTACCGAGGAGTAGGGTCCTTACTGCGGTTATCCATAGATCGGGGTGAAGTTGGGAACCTTCTAGCAGTATTTCCGTGTTGGAGATCCAGTCTGAGATCTCTTCCGGAGTTTCATTGCCCTTAAAGGTTCTCGGGCTCATCCGGCTAAAGCCTCGAACAGTGCTAGCTGGTTGGACAGGGGCTGGTACTGGGGCAGCTGTCCTCTCCAGAACCGTCATCAAGCATTGTCTCAGGACTTCATTTTGTTGCCACTGAGCCTGCAATATGGCTTAGAACATCTGAGATTGTTCCTCAAGTTGTGGCATCAGGGCTGCGAGAACTGGAGGTGGAGACAAAGGTATCTCTGCCTGCAGTGTTGGTGCCTGAGAAGGTTGCCCTTCTTGCTGGACTGGTGTTGCTTCCTGGGTCGGATCCTGGTGAAGGTACGAGGTTGTTGGATTGACCAGCATCCTTCTCGGAGATTGGTCTCTCGGGATTGGTGTCCCTTGGACATCTGGCGAGAGGTCTGTTGCTTGGTCAGTTCCATCAATCGCAGTTTCCTCGGGTATGTCCATATTTCTGTAAAAGATAAAAAAAATTTATTTGGAAAAGTACGAAGGATTTAATAGATGATAATCAAGCAGGATGCAATATTTATGGATGAAGTTAGTGTGGATGAGACCTAGTATTCCTATCCTATTGCAGGTTTGCTGAACATGATATCATGTTACTAGCAATTAACTCGACCTGCATAGGCCACCACTAAAACTGTGTCACGCCCCAGTCCCAAAAATATACGGAACTAGGCCACGTGGCATTGGCCAGCTGACACGTCACTAAGGGATTACTCAATTTAATGGACCCAAAGTGATGTGCTACGCTGTCCTAAAATACTACAAGTCTAAATACAGGTAAATCTATCTCATCCACAAGAATAACAGGGAAAATGCTGAATATATATATAGATGCTAAATCTGAAATGTCATATACAACCCAGATAAAGTCAGGTGGGAACAATCCCACTACAAAAGTAAGCAGGAGTGAAATAAGATAAACTAGCGCAACATCCTCAAAATATGTAGCTCCAACTCCAGGTGTACTCAGGTAGACTCTGACGGTATCTCCTCTAACTCCATCTCAAGGGCATGTCCAGACTCCAGTCCAGGTCCAGGTACTGTGGGGTGGAATGTCTCAGCTAAACCTGTTCAGGGAACCAGGTCCTCAGAGGGACGTAACAAGATACAAAAAAATGATATGCCATGTAATGTAAATACTGAATAAAGAAAATAAATACAGGGTGCTAACCATCTAAGTGAAATGCAATTTGAGACAACCTAGTACGTATGGGAAATGTGTGGCTAGACATATGCTGACGTAATTCACCAATCTGTAGTGACTGGCTAGTATATGCCACATATGCCCCCGTTCAAGGGCACTATACAATTTTCCATCTACGATGAGAATGGTCACATGAATATATATATATCATCCGTATCACTCCGTCGAGTGCGGCACATGGTAAAGAGGTGGGTGTCCCATACGTATTTTAGTCGTTCTCCCCGCCCAATGTAACTAAATGTCAAGTCGTACATTTCCTAAATTTATTCTAATCCGTGATGCGGGTCACACGTATTGGTAGCAAATCAAGTACGCAGCTCGCATCCCAATATGCATTGCAACCATGTTGCGTGTTCCCGTGATAGGGTCTAGGAGAATATTATGATACTCTCACAATTGTCGGTGAGTCTGTAATATTATGTTAAATGTCAACATATCAGCTGACTGTACCCAAGGCAGTCTCAGGTAATCATGATATATGAAATACAGAAACAAGAGCATATAACATTATTGAGAATTTAAACAGTACTTGGCAAGGTATACTTGCCTACTCCCTGATTGTGTTAATAACCTGATGTGAGTTCTTGTGACAGGGGGTCACTAACTGCGCTGGAGAGGTTTTCTGTTAAAAATAGACAGGGTTCTTAAATACAACATTTAATACGAGGGTACATAACACATATATACACCTATGTAACAGATAATACATAATATATATATATAGTCCTATATATAATATATATGGTATACATATTTATATATAGAGTATATATATAGATATGTAGTAGATATAATAGTATGCATATATATAGCATATATATATATAATATGCAGGAAAGAAAATGCAGGGATTTATAAATATATAAATAGGCTGTATTATCCAGCAAATATTAGCAGGGTATATCCACTGCTTTATATATAGTAATATAATATTTAGCAGGGTTTATCCACTGTTTATATATAATAATATAATATAATAGCAGGGTATATCCACTGTTATAATAATATAATAAATTGAAGGACAGTGCAGGAAATATAAATACATATATAAATGCTGTACTATCCAGCAAATATTATATTTAATAATATCAGGGTCTATATGTGACCACTGTTATATATAATAATATTATATGTATAATAAATGGAATAAGTGCATTTGAATAATAATAAAAAGAAGATGTATAGTATATATATACATATATATACTATAAATATAGTAGTAATAACATATACATAATGTGTTATATTTAACTATATATATATAAATGTATATATATATATAAATATATATATATATATATATATATATATACTTATAAGTAAAACAGAAATGAAATTGCATATATACATACATAGGTATATAATTATTACATTCATATATAAGTAATATGTTATATAGGTATATACATATAAATATACATACATATATATACATATTTACATATAATATACAATAATAATAATAATAATATATATAGAATATATTTATTGTATATTTACAGTATATCATTAATAAAATATATATTATATATATTAATATATATATATACATACATATATGTTTAAACATATATATACATTTAATAATATATATATAAATATATATATAGATATAAGTATATACATATATTAAATACATATATATATAATAATAATAATAATAATATATACAGTATTCTGTATATATTCAGTATATTTTATTATATATATAAACATATATATATATAGATATACATATATATACATATATATATACATATATACATACATACATAATATTATACATATATACATATATATACATATATATATATAAATACGTATATAATAGCGTATTTATACCTGACGAGGTGGCAGGTGGGGTCCACGGCGAGTCGTCGGCGGGAGGTCGGCGGCGGAGTCGACCTCCCAAGTATAGTTCTTGCCGGTGCTGCGCTCGATAGATTCCCACCAGTGATGGGCGTTACCGAGGAGTAGGGTCCTTACTGCGGTTATCCATAGATCGGGGTGAAGTTGGGAACCTTCTAGCAGTATTTCCTTGTTGGAGATCCAGTCTGAGATCTCTTCCGAAGTTTCATTGCCCTTAAAGGTTCTCGGGCTCATCCGGCTAAAGCCTCGAACAGTGCTAGCTGGTTGGACAGGGGCTGGTACTGGGGCAGCTGTCCTCTCCAGAACCGTCATCAAGCATTGTCTCAGGACTTCATTTTGTTGCCACTGAGCCTGCAATATGGCTTGGAACATCTGAGATTGTTCCTCAAGTTGTGGCATCAGGGCTGCGAGAACTGGAGGTGGAGACAAAGGTATCTCTGCCTGCAGTGTTGGTGCCTGAGAAGGTTGCCCTTCTTGCTGGACTGGTGTTGCTTCCTGGGTCGGATCCTGGTGAAGGTACGAGGTTGTTGGATTGACCAGCATCCTTCTCGGAGATTGGTCTCTTGGGATTGGTGTCCCTTGGACATCTGGCGAGAGGTCTGTTGCTTGGTCAGTTCCATCAATCCCAGTTTCCTCGGGTATGTCCATATTTCTGTAAAAGATAAAAAAAATTTATTTGGAAAAGTACGAAGGATTTAATAGATGATAATCAAGCAGGATGCAATATTTATGGATGAAGTTAGTGTGGATGAGACCTAGTATTCCTATCCTATTGCAGGTTTGCTGAACATGATATCATGTTACTAGCAATTAACTCGACCTGCATGGGCCACCACTAAAACCGTGTCACGCCCCAGTCCCAAAAATATACGGAACTAGGCCACGTGGCATTGGCCAGCTGACACGTCACTAAGGGATTACTCAATTTAATGGACCCAAAGTGATTTGCTACGCTGTCCTAAAATACTACAAGTCTAAATACAGGTAAATCTATCTCATCCACAAGAATAACAGGGAAAATGCTGAATATATATATAGATGCTAAATCTGAAATGTCATATACAACCCAGATAAAGTCAGGTGGGAACAATCCCACTACAAAAGTAAGCAGGAGTGAAATAAGATAAACTAGCGCAACATCCTCAAAATATGTAGCTCCAACTCCAGGTGTACTCAGGTAGACTCTGACGGCATCTCCTCTAACTCCATCTCAAGGGCATGTCCAGACTCCAGTCCAGGTCCAGGTACTGTGGGGTGGAATGTCTCAGCTAAACCTGGTCAGGAAACCAGGTCCTCAGAGGGACGTAACAAGATACAGAAAAATGACATGCCATGTAATGTAAATACTGAATAAATAAAATAAATACAGGGTGCTAACCATCTAAGTGAAATGCAATTTGAGACAACCTAGTACGTATGGGAAATGTGTGGCTAGACATATGCTGACGTAATTCACCAATCTGTAGTGACTGGCTAGTATATGACACATATGTCCCCATTCAAGGGCACTATACAATTTTCCATCTACGATGAGAATGGTCACATGAATATATATATATCATCCGTATCACTCCGTCGAGTGCGGCACATGGTAAAGAGGTGGGTGTCCCATACGTATTTTAGTCGTTCTCCCCGCCCAATGTAACTAAATGTCAAGTCGTACATTTCCTAAATTTATTCTAATCCGTGATGCGGGTCACACGTATTGGTAGCAAATCAAGTACGCAGCTCGCATCCCAATATGCATTGCAACCATGTTGCGTGTTCCCGTGATAGGGTCTAGGAGAATATTAGGATACTCTCACAATTGTCGGTGAGTCTGTAATATTATATTAAATGTCAACATATCAGCTGACTGTACCCAAGGCAGTCTCAGGTAATCATGATATATGAAATACAGAAACAAGAGCATATAACATTATTGAGAATTTAAACAGTACATGGCAAGGTATACTTGCCTACTCCCTGATTGTGTTGATAACCTGATGTGAGTTCTTGTGACAGGGGGTCACTAACTGCGCTGGAGAGGTTTTCTGTTAAAAATATACAGGGTTCGTAAATACAACATTTAATACGAGGGTACATAACACATATATACACCTATGTAACAGATAATACATAATATATATATATATAGTCCTATATATAATATATATGGTATACATATTTATATATAGAGTATATATATAGATATGTAGTAGATATAATAGTATGCATATATATAGCATATATATATATAATATGCAGGAAAGAAAATGCAGGGATTTATAAATATATATATAGGCTGTATTATCCAGCAAATATTAGCAGGGTATATCCACTGCTTTATATATAGTAATATAATATTTAGCAGGGTTTATCCACTGTTTATATATAATAATATAATATAATAGCAGGGTATATCCACTGTTATAATAATATAATAAATTGAAGGACAGTGCAGGAAATATAAATACATATATAAATGCTGTACTATCCAGCAAATATTATATTTAATAATATCAGGGTCTATATGTGACCACTGTTATATATAATAATATTATATGTATAATAAATGGAATAAGTGCATTTGAATAATAATATAAAGAAGATGTATAGTATATATATACATATATATACTATAAATATAGTAGTAATAACATATACATAATGTGTTATATTTAACTATATATATATAAATGTATATATATATATAAATATATATATATATATATATATATACTTATAAGTAAAACAGAAATGAAATTGCATATATACATACATAGGTATATAATTATTACATTCATATATAAGTAATATGTTATATAGGTATATACATATAAATATACATACATATATATACATATTTACATATAATATACAATAATAATAATAATATATATAGAATATATTTATTGTATATTTACAGTATATCATTAATATAATATATATTATATATATTAATATATATATACATACATATATGTTTAAACATATATATACATTTAATAATATATATATATAAATATATATATAGATATAAGTATATACATATATTAAATACATATATATATAATAATAATAATAATATATACAGTATTCTGTATATATTCAGTATATTTTATTATATATATAAACATATATATATATATAGATATACATATATATACATATATATATACATATATACATACATACATAATATTATACATATATACATACATATACATATATATATATAAATACGTATATAATAGCGTATTTATACCTGACGAGGTGGCAGGTGGGGTCCACGGCGAGTCGTCGGCGGGAGGTCGGCGGCGGAGTCGACGGCGGCCGGCCGGAGGAGCAACGGCAGTAGCAGTAGCTGCTGGCAGCAGTAGCAGCAGCAGTTGCTTGTGGCAGCTGCCGGCGACGAAGCAGCGGCGGAGACGGCCGGCAAGGCTGAGGGATCGAAGGAGGGGAGGGTGGCGGAGAGATTGGTGGTGGTGGCGGAGGTCGGAGACTGCCGGAGAAGCGGTGGGAGACGGTCGGAGGGGAGGGAGGAGTCGCTGTGCAGTTTGAGGGAGGAGGCTTGCGGGGGAGCTGCCGGCGGCGGAGGCGGTCGTGGGGGAACGGGGCGGTGGTGGTTGGAGAGAGGAAGTCACGGCGAAGCGAGTGGGGGAGGTGGCGGTGGTCGGAGACGGCTAGGGAGGCGGTGGTGGGCGGTCGGAGGTCGGGGAGGCTGCTGTCGGGCAGGGAGGGGAGGGGTGCTGCGGTGGTCCAGGGCGGTGGAGGCGGTGGTCGGAGAGGGTGGTGATGGACGGGGAGGTAGCCGAGGGAGGGGCGAGTCGAGTGGGGGTGGTCCGGCGGTGGGCGGTGGCCGGAGCTGGCCGAGGGGAGCCTGGGAATGAGAGAGAAGGGGGGGTGTTTAGGGTTTATATAGATTTTAGGATAATGGCAATTTCGTAAATATGTAGAACTTTGGGGGTATTTTGGTAATTTTGTATTTTTGGGATATTTTCAGCAGATTTTTCTGTGGGTCCCATGCCACCTATTGTCTAGCCAATAGGGTAATGCCATCTAACATGCATTTTGCATAAAAACCCTTGACTTTTCATAAATTGCATAAAAGTCCAAAAATTGGGAAATTGTGCAATTATGAAATTTGTCTGGAAAATCACCTGGTTCTAAAAATTACCAAAATTCACAGAATTGAGGGGAAATGCTGGGGAGAATGTTTTGAAATATGTGGGGTGAGTCTGGGCAGATGCAGGGTCTGATTTCTTAGGTGATACGGGTCACCGTATTTATTATTTAATAAATACTGCGCACGGTGTTCACTAATTATTTAAGGGCAGTTAGGGTCATAATTTTTCTACGGTGTCAATACGATAATTGTAATACAATTAGTGTAGAATATTATCGTATTTTTGGTTGGGCAAAACAGGTGCCTACTGGTCCTCAAATCTCTAGGGTACAGAGGTGGGTAAAGAGCAGAAAATTAAATAGGGATTAAATACGTACGTTTGTAACGATATTTGTGCGACTAAAACGAAGCACAAAACGAGGTTTCTGGGAGTTGCTAAAAATACTGAAAATGTAGTCTATCAAGTCTAGGGCAGGGATGTGAAATTAGTTTAGGGTTAACAGCTAGTGTGGTGCCCTAATTTATTGTGTAATAAACAGGTGCACAATCAATAGAATATATAATAAATAAATTTAAAAAAATAATTGCACTAATTCTAATTAACTATAAATAATATTAAAATACTGAAATCTGGTCGAGGGAGTTTACAAGCAGCGTAAATAACAGAAATTAAACTAGGTCAAGTGGTCTCCGCATACCAAAAAGAAAAATCGAATTCGGATCTCTGTGGTGGGAGATACGAATCCTGAAACATAGGTAGTTACCGTAGTTTTCTGCGATACCCAAAAGTTATCATTTTTCGGCAACTTGGACGCTGTTTTCGCCTAGGGGTTACGCGTTGTATGAGGTCAACTATCATATAGATATTGAAGGGGGTTAATTCCTGAACGTACCGGTGAAGATGGGGTCGAGTTTGGTTAAGCGAGGTGACGGAAAACAACACGTGAACACAGGTGCTTCGTTGTCCAAACTGTTACGTGCGGGGTTGTGCGCGTCACGCCATGCGGGCAATTTTCCGGCGGTGTGTGGTGGCTCTTGCGGTGGGTCGAAGGCTGACGGCGGTGCTCTGGATCGAGAGGAGGCCGCTAGGGTTTAGAGAAATGATCTAGGGTTAGGGTTTTGGTGATGAGAAGTTATATATATAATGGGTGAGAGAAAGAAGCGCAGGGGGAGTTGCGGAGCCGCTGCTGCTGCTTCTCTTCTTATTGTGTTTGTTCCACTAACGTGTCGGGCGGGTAGGCTAATGGGTTAGGGATTTGTTAGGGATTTTTTAGGGATTTATATTTGTTTTTCTTTTTCTTTTTATTTTCCAATCCTTTTTCATTTCTTTTTCTTTCTTTTTTCTATTTCTATTTAATGTATATATATATATATATATATATATATATAGAAAAATTCTAGAAATTATATTATTGTATACCATTAAGTTAGCAACTGTCTAAAGGGTCTCCTACATGAAATAAATTAGGAAAAATTTATACCGGCTCCATAAATCTCCTAAATTCACAAACACCTTAAATAAAAATTAAATAAAATTTATTTCTCCTAATTAGCTCTTAATTACTACAATTTAATTATTAATTAATTAAAAATAGATTAATACTGTTTTTAGGATTAGGGGTTTTACATTCTATCCAACTTATAAAAATTTCGTCCTTGAAATTAAAACTAAGCCACGGTAGAAAGCCAAGAATGGTATAAGATAAAAATTTGCAGCTTATCTTGTACCTTCATTCATCCTAACCTCCATGATTTTTTAATTGTCATGGGGATGTTTGGAGGGCTATAATTTGTATTATTTTAAAATGCAAGGCTAGATTTAAATGAGGGGGCGATGTTGCGCGACCAAAATGTAGCACAAGGGAGCTTAATTATAAGTTGCACAAAGGACAGAATGGAAGATGGGCACGTCTAGGATAAGGGTGTAGAATTTGTAGGAAGGCAGTGGCTAGTGTATTGCTCTAATTATCGAAGCACGATAAGGTATGCTAAGTGATATAATTATTGTAAAATTAAATAAAAAATATCGTGTTCTATTTCTAATTGGATTCAATCTAGCCTTAGTCTCACTATCTAAGCCTAGTAGGTCTAATTTTGAGTGAGGGGTTTTACAATCTACCCAACTTAAAATTTATCCATCTATCACCGAAGGCTATACATCTAGGAAAACTATTCCTCAAATTATTTAATCATGTTATTCAATCCTCAAAATTTTAACACCAAACATATCACCTATGATATGCCCTTAATCAATTATAAAAGAGAGTCACTAATTCATGTGATTAACCTTATGGGGTATATCTAGTACTATCAGTGTGTCAACTTATACCAAGCACAAGGTTTTGTCCTTCCGAAATAAGGGAAGACGGAGAACAATAATAAAGAATTCAAGGTGAAGGTGATAGAATACAAGTACGAGGTTCAAAGAGATTAAGGAATTCAAAAAGAGAGTTGTCAGGGCTGTTGTGGATTAAAATCCTATTTTGGTAATTTTCTATTTACATGCTCATATCAGTACAGTTATATAACCGATACGATATATCAGACATGTCTAGGGGCAAGTATATTCGTCTACTACCATATATCTCAATCCACGCAAAGTAGTCATGCGAAGAACGAACCAAGCGCACTAAGGTTAGCTAGACCTTAATACACCGATTCTGATTAGGCAATTGTATCATTGTGTGCACCCAATAATACATATGTCCTGAGCAAGCTCGATAAAAGAATAAGCTTGCAAAAACTAGGCTATAATAGCAGCATAAGTCAAGGTAGTACATAAAATATAAGTACGCTAGATTATGATGAGAGAGGTTACAAAATAATCCAAGTTCACAAAGAAGATAAGACTCTTACAATCTCTACAGTTGTCATACTAACTCCTTGTCTAAGTCGATAGTCGACCAAATAGAGATATGGGCTTCTAAGTTCTACAGTCTGATTAAACATTATCTTCTTATGCAAGTCTATATTTGGTGTTATTCCATTATACTTTATTAATGGGTCAAAAGGACTATGTGTTACTAGGTCATGAGGCATACTACCCAACTTATAATAATTAAACTAATGATGTAGCTGTCTTGAGGGGATTCTGCAGAATAACATGGTCCTTGTAAGGTATAACCTCTTATTGGGGTACATGCAAAAAAGATCTTGGTACTCATTAGGGTCTCCTATTGTATTATATAGGTAGAGATTATCTTTAAGTCTTAGTCATAGTGCTCATAGGACATGTGTCAATAGTATGAATGAAAGATTTACTGGCATCCAAGGAAAAAGGGGATATAACTCGTATCGAGGTGTGGTACAAGTTACGCAATTTGAAAACTAAGGGATAATCATCAGGTCGTAATCTACAAGAATAACTTAAAACTATCAAGCTCTAACTACCAAGCACATAATTTCAAAATTCAAGATTATAACTATAAAGTTAGCAACTATATATCCTAACATAGAATAAAATCACTCAGTTTATAATCAGAAATGTCAGGTGGCACGAGTTGAAAGATAAGAGAAAAAATTCAGTCGTCGCACTAATAGCGAGAGCTAAGGGTTCAGAGGAACAAGTCATAAAGCTAAATAAAAAGACTCTAGATAGTGTCATGGTTTCCTAAGGAAGGGTGGTATGCTAGTTGCTATGTTCGAGGTATGATCAAGGAAAAAGTGTTGATTACATTCCTCTAGGCTTTCTAAGGTGCCGTCTACTAATAATAAGACAATGATCTAAGTTTATAGTTCTAATATTAACTCACTATAAAAGTTAGGTTTAGTCCAATTGTTAAATCTTGGATCTCTATTGGTTCCTTCATGCTAGGGTCAAACACTATGGTCAAATTTCTAACTGACTCTAGTAGTGTTTATACTACTCTCAAGTCTTCATAATACATCAAGGGGTAATGGTAAACCAATCTATAGATAAGAAATTCTAGGATTCACTAGATATTCTAAACTTAGTGGTGTATCAACACTCTAGTTGTACTCTTAATAGGAAGGTTACCCTACCTATCATCTAACAACAGGGACTTTTATATTCTAGGAGAGGCTATACTCAAGGAACTATTAGGAAAGTACATGAATCAAGCAGGATACAACTATTCAAATAGAACAGATTGGAAGAAAGATGAGTCATAGTCAAATGTGGATGAGATCCTATATTCTAATCCTATTTGTAGGTTTGCTCGGTACAGTAACGTAACCGAGACAATATACTCTCAACCTGCATGGGCCACCACAAAAATATGTCACGTCCCAGTCCCAAAATACGTAGGACTAGGACACGTAAGCATGTCAGCCGTATGTATATGGCAACTCCAATATATGGATACCATAACACACGTAAGCTGTAATATGAATGATAATTCATAAGTGGTATAAAATTTATCATAAGTCACAGGGTATAATCTAAATCTCATCCACAGAAAATCAAATATAAATAATTAACCAATATCTATGAAACTAGATCTAAATACAAAGTATCTAAAGATGATAGTTGGATGGAAATAAATCCACTACCAACTCGAATATAAAAGTACAACACAACAAATACAATATAAGAATACCAGCTAACCATCACGGGCTCGAAGAGAAGACATCCTCGAAAACATATGTAACCATTCGAATCTGCGCTCCTGCGAATACTCAAGAACAGCTACACCTGGAAGGGGCCGAGTCCTCAGAGGGATGTAACAAGATACATAGAAGCAAGCCAATTTGAATACAGTAAACATGCATAATATTTGAAAATATATAAGTACATTGTATAAGACAATCTATATGAATGCAATGAGGACAAATTTTCGACGTATGGGCAAGGGTAGGCTACTCGATCTAAGCCTCACAACTCACACACACGCCAGTGGACATCAGAAATCGATATACCTCGGGGGTAGCGACCAGCGCGACTCTACAAAAATTGACATACCTCGGGGGTAGCGACCAGCGCGACACACGCCCGTAATGTGAGCTATATACTACGGTTTTCCAGAGTAGTTAAAAGCCCATACGCCTAATGATTGTCCTCTCATGATACTAGGTGTCAAGTGTGTGTCAACATATCTAATATATAATAATGACTGAAAGAAACTACACATGCAATGAATATACAGAAATATAATAAGCATGCAAAGTACTGTAAGGAATTTGGCAAGGTATCTTGCCTGGTAAGAAAGCTGCAAAGTGTAACGTCCAGAAGTCCAACACACAGAATCATAAGCTATGGCCTCAGAACAAATATCTTCGGATGCTGAAATAGACATCACCAACGTTCCCAGAATAAGCAAAATAGCTAGAAAGTACTTTATTTTCGTCCAATTTGGACACAGGAGCAAAACGGTAATTTTGGATCAAAGTGGGCTCCACATGTGGGCCATCTTGCACCGAAAAACGTGTCAGGGGTAAAGGTCTCTAAATAGAATAAATTATAGGTTAAACCAATTCTAAACGTCAGTACGAACTCAACGGTATATCCAGATGTGAATTCCGGTGAGCCGAACACAATTTTGCCCAAAAAGTCAACTGTGGGGCCCGCCAATTGGCGACTTGGTCAACTATCTCAGAATTGCGTGAAAATTGGGTCACAGGACCAGCACGTTACCACGAGTCCAGTGCCGCAAGTTTCTTCACATTCTGACGAGTGTGCACTAAATGCGTAGGGCTTTTGCAAAAGTTACGATACGGGGGATTTGCTGCGGATACGGGCTATTTCTGATGCGCACACGCGTCCAAGTCAGTTTTCGTGAAATCTCACACGTCCGGTTACACTGTGCACACTTTTTGGTATACTTGGTACACGACGGGGCGGTCTCGTTTGGCGGGGCGTGCTCTGTATCACAATTTTTGGAAATCTGGAAAAAGCAAGTTTTTGGGTTTTCTGCCTAATTTATTTTAACATACAACAGCTAATAAATTAATAAAAATAACAAAAATTAAACTAGGTCAAGTGGTCTCTGCATACAAAAAGAAAAATCAAATTCGGATCTCTGTGGTGGGAGATACGAATCCGGGAACATAGGTAGTTACCGCAATTTTCTGCGATACCCAAAAGTTGTCATTTTTTGGCAACTTGGACATTATTTTCTCCTAGAGTTACGTGCAGTTCGAGGTCATACAGATATTGAAGGGGGTTAAGTCGTGAACTTATCGGTGAAGACGGGGTCGAGTTTGGTTGAGCGAGGTGACGGGAAACAACACGTGAACACAAGTACTTCGCTGTCCAAACTGTCACGCATGGGGTTGTGCGCGTCACGTCGTGCGGGCAGTTTTCCAGCGGTGTGCGGTGGCTCTGGCGGTGGGTCGAAGGCTGACGGCGGCGCTCTGGATCGAGACGAGGTCGCTAGGGTTTAGAGAAATGATCTAGGGTTAGGGTTTTGGTGATGAGAAGTTATATATATATAATGGGAGAGAGAAAGACGCGCGGGGGGGGGGGGGGGTTGCGGATTATGAGCAGCCGCTGCTGCTGATTCTCTTCTTATTGTGTTTATTCCACTAACGGGTCGGGCGGGTAGGCTAATGGGTTAGGGATTTGTTAGGGATTTCTATTTGTTTTTATTTTTCTTTTTCTTTTCCAATCCTTTTTCATTTCTTTTTCTTTCTTTTTTTTTCTATTTCTATTTAATGTATATGTTTATATATATATATATATATATATAGAGAGAGAGAGAGAGAGAGAGAGAGAAATTCTAGAATTTATATTATTGTATACCATTAAGCTAGCAACTGTCCAAAGGGTCTCCTACATGAAATAAATTAAAAAAAATTTATACCGGCTCCATAAATCTCTTAAATTCATAAACACCTTAAATAAAAATTAAATAAAATCTATTTCTCCTAATTAGCTCATAATTACAATAATTTAATTATTAATTAATTAAAAATAGATTAATACGGTTTTTAGGATTAGGGATTTTACAGTCTGGGGTTATATATATATATATATATATATATATATATATATATATATATATATAGATAGATAGATTAATGATGAGGATGTTGTTCCAATAAATTTTGATGTTATGATTGAGGATAGTATATATGAACAATATACATATTTTGGGGTGACCACTAAATTAGGTTTATGCACTTATGACTTTGATTACAGGGATGGCTTGGGTCGAGGATGAACATTACTTATAGATAACTGAAATCACTCTTGATGAATATTAGGGATTGGAAGATATTATTTGAGGATGTTACGATATTTGATGATTCGTATTTATCATAACATTTCCCTAGTAAACTTTGGTAAACCCTCTAGTTAGTACCTTAGTCGAGAGTTTGGTAACTGAGATAAAACCTATGTTAGTTCATGTTGTCATCTCTTATTTAAGATAGTTTTGAACTAGATTATCAATTAATTTACATGTATCTCTAGGTACTTTGGGATCCTCGGACTTGGATATTGTACCGGAGTCCCGCTTTCATCATCCTGATCCAGGCAAGTGTACATTGCCATTCTTTATCTCAGTTTCAGATTTACTATTTATTTTATCTTACATTGTGTGTGCTTTGGATCAAAATCGATACTTAGCGTCATGGTCATATCCGGGTGCAAACATTCGTCGGTAACGTCTAGTATCGATTGTTAGATGTTTCTCGATACCTTGATATGCCTACTTGGTTACATCGGAACCCTAGGACACATTCAGACACTGTCATCGTGCCAAACCTCATGTATCTTGATAGTGTCAGCATGAACGAAATCTGTAATGACTATAGAATCGTGATTGTTGCTAGTTACTTCAGTATGATAAGACTGTTAGATAGAGGTTCAGTCTCAGCGAGCAGCGGATGCGTCTCGTTGACCACATTGGTAGAAAAAGATAGTTACTAGACGCTTAGGCTACTTAGCATGCACTATATATATATATATATATATATATATATATATATATATATATATATATATATATATATATATATATATATATATATAGAGAGAGAGAGAGAGAGAGAGAGAGAGAGATCATATATCCGGAGTTATAGTATTTACTGTGTGACTCTATGCTCGGAGCTATGGTACGCATCGTGTATCTCTGTGCCTCGGAGCTACGAATTTATATTGGGAAATCCCACGTGTCGAACATTGTCTTTAAGTTGTGTCTCACTTAGGTGGTTATTCTAGATTGCACCAGCATATCACTTGTTTTCTTTCTGTTTTACTATGGCATGCTATTTTTTTACCTTCTTACGTCCCTTTGAGGATCTGGTTCCCTACCAGGCATAGGTGAGGAGGACTACCTGGAGGAGTACGAACCGGGTGTATATCCAAGAGCAGGACTTGTTACAGAGGACGAGATCCTTTTCGAGAACTTCGCTTGATCACCGGTAGTGACTTCACCCTGGGTCCGATATCTTTATCTAGTTTGTAGATATCGACCCTAGTTATCTTGTTGCTTCCTTTCTTTTAGTATTTGGATTAGCAGGTTTGTTCCCGTGTGACTCTATTCGGATTGTATTATGGTATATTTCCAGACTTATTTCTTTTCTGCACATTAGTAGACTTGTTATTTCTATGTGTTTCATATTCTTATGTCTGTGAATGAGATTAGTTACATTACTTATGTTTAAATATTAAATTTTATCATTGTACTTTAGAGCTTAGGTGCACTCCGTCGGGTCTATTAGATTGGGATACCCATCGAAGTGTACCTGCTGGCCAATGACACGTGACTCAGTTCCTTATATTTGGAACTAGGGCGTGACACCGCTTGAGTAGATTTTTGTACTTTTCCATCCTGCTATGCATTCTACTTTTATTGGCGTTTAGCCAGCGAGCACGTGTTTATTTCGTGTTTTGGTTTGATTTGTTAGCCTACGGGCTTTAGCGTGATTGACAATCCTAGGGTTGATCATGTATGACTAAGATTCTGGCTAGTTTACTCATTTTATGTTTACCAGCATCATGATCATTTGTATATTATAGTTTGGGATGCTTTACTATTATATTTCAGCTGATCCTACATCTTGTTATTATTCATGTTGTTCTTGTGATTGAGACACTAGGGTTTGTTTGATATAGGCTTGACTGCTGGTTTGTAGTAGTGACCCCTCATGTCTTACATCTTTACCGTATATAAAGAGTACCAACATACTCTAAGTATACGTAACTGGCCTTGTCAGTCCTGTTCTCCAGTATTCTGATTTTGGGGGATGACAGCCGACCCCTTCGGTAGAACACTCAACACCGGTACAATCATACAGCAACAATGATAAAATAAATCAATAAAAAGATGACTCTAAGGCCCGAATATAATCACACAATATCCAGTCAAACAATAAAATGTACAAATAAGTCACACAATAAAATTGTACAAATAATAATTACAAACTCCCATGAATGGGCCAATACACACATGTCAAAAAAACTACTGATCAGGAGGAGGAGCCATGTCGAATCTGAGATAGTAGCACGTCAAACTACTCTTTTGTAAACATCATGGAACCTGATGCAGGAGTCGATGTAGATGACGATGCAAGCGGACCAAAAGGACGTCGCTGCTCTAACTCTGTCAGTAGAACATCACAAGTATCCATGACAGATAACAATATCCTAGTACTATGCTCCACTCGCTCGTCCATCTAAAGATCTGACTCCTGCATCCTCGATAGTGAAGCGCCCACGGTCTTCACTCGCTTGATCATCTCAATATGTGATGCCTATATCCTCGATAGTGTAGCGCCTATGGTCAACTACGACTCCTGCAGCGATGTCACGTTGCACTCTAATTCGACGTAGCCAGATCACTCAGCTCCATGATGCTATGATCCAGCGATTCAAAATGTGCTATGAGCATCGCATCGTTCGTCTGCGGCTGTGGCTGCACCGTAATCCTCTGCATCAACTCTTTACGCAGAGATGGGATCTGAAGGTCAACTCTCTCCTAGGCTCGCTGTGACTCCTGGGAGGGCTGTGGGGTATGCACATCGGCAGAGGGTATCCTAGAGGACTGTGACGCAACATATGAGCCGTAAGATCCCGTATCGTAGTATATACTCCTATGTAGACCACCAACGGCTCTCATCCACAGCTCATCATCCGACGAAACTGGGTGGGCCGGGGTTCCGAGGAACTACCCCCTCTCTCTATGTGGGCTGGGTTGACTCTTCGCGGAGCCTGCTATACTCATCCTAGAAAATTACGTATCTATCGATAGGCGTACTACTTATTATATATCTTAGGTACTTATTACTAATTACAAGTATTTTTGCTAATTTATAACAAAATGTTAAAAAAATAAGAGTAATACTTACATAGCTTTGCGTCACCCTATCATCGATAAGTTGTCCCCCTTCCTACGAGTGGCGAGGAACAATGTCATCATGTTTGCGTCCTCACCCCTCTGGACCAGTTAAGTAATATATTATTTGTTATTAAAGTAAAAAAATTAGGCCATGATGATTAAAATTTGTACGTATACAATGAAAGACGTACCAAGCGACGAAAATATTCCGTCATCAGAATCGACCCACTACACCACTTTTTTGCCGTTTGCCGAGCCATCTTGGCCTTCTCCGACTTTTTCTTAAACCTATCCTCGTTGAATTTATCCCTTATCGCAGTCCACTGCTCAGGCGTGATCCAACCTTGGATCGTTTTTTCTTCGCGACCACGAGCCTTCTAGTCATCTATAGCATCACGGATCATATTGGCGATGACGGAAGAAAACTACTGCTCGATCTGTGCTGCTCGGTGTGGTGGATATATATATAAGAAACAAATAACTAATTAACTTACTTTCTAGGGCCATCGCTCTGATATGGAGACAGAGTCGGCTTGACCGCCATCTCCTCCTCTATCTCCATGGTACCGTCAGCAACAGGAATACTAGACGAGATACTCTCGGACATGGAACTGCTGGTCCCAGGAGTACTGCCATGTGCGGTCGTTGTATTCGGAGTCTGAAATACTGTTGGTCGATAGTGTGTCGTCGTTGCAGTCGCAGTCTGAGGTACTGCTGGTCGATATTATAGAGTACTCGGGGACGAGGATCGAGAAAGAGTATCTGTGTCCTGAAGATGACTACGTCTAGAGGATCTACCACGGGAATAGGATATGCGTCATCCAGACATATCTGAGAACAGTATATAATGATAAAACAAATATACAGAGATATTTAGATTACATGACAGAAAGAAATACACAGAAATTGTGAACTAGGCCACAATAAAAGTCTAAATGATAAAAGTGTCACCATCATAAAACATAAGGATCACAGAACTTGGCCTCAAATACACAGAGATATGTATGTATTATCATCACAAACATAAGTATCACAGAACTAGGCCACAAAAATTGTGTCAACATAAGTAAAAAACTAGGCTACGATAAACGTATTAGAAAATTAGGCCACCATGTCACAAGTCTAAATGAATTTTATTTAATTTTCAATCATCATCTGAAAATTTATTTTTTTCATCTTCCTTCTCCTCCTCCTCCTCCTCCTCCTCCTCCTCCTCCTCCTCCTCCTCTTCATCTTCACTTTTATATACTTCGTCATCGTCTTCTGATACTTTTACCTATTCTACTTGATGAAACATGTCATGAGTAACTTTCGTTGAGTCCACATCTACAATATTTGCAACAAGTGGTAGGTCGTCTTCCTGATAAGATATTTTGTCAACTTCAAAGAAATTTCTAAATATAGTCTTATAGACTACCCATCAATTTGACCTCTCGATTTCTCATTTAGCATAAGTTATCAAGTACACTAGCTGAGCCTGATTTGATAGAACAAATAGTTCATATTCTTGATATCGACGTCGGTAGTTTATATCCACAAGACCATGCTTGTAAACTTTACAACCTTGATCTTGGATCGGATCGAACCACTCACACTCGAATAATACTATCTTAGCAGTCTCTGTGGCATAATTATATGTCAACTCCATAATCTCTCGTAAGACGCCAAAGAAATCAGTGCCTAGATTGTTCAAGTATATGATCCAAATATTCATTAAAGTGAGTATTTAGGTCATATCGTTAGTATTCTAGTTGTGATGCTTGAGTATCCATATTATGACTCATGAGTATCCGTAAAATAAGTAAATAGATAAGTTTGATATTAATTTCCAAACCTAGTAGACATATGGACAACTCTGATTTGAGGATATGGGTGTCGTCACGTATTCCTTGTGAGCCATTCATATGGATATCGCATACCATGGAACACAGTATCACATATTGATACTCTCTTTTATCTTGACATTAGGACACAGTTTTAAATATCCATGACACTAACTTGAAACTCGGTATCTAGGTCAAAACTTGGTTATTTAAGTCAAACTCGAAAAGCCTCAAAAATGCTTGCAGAAGTAAAAAAAAAAATCAGAGATATGACTCACAAGGAACACGTGGACACTCACATAATTAATATATTCACTTGTATCGTGACCTAGCAATAAACCTTATAAGAAATAGGTAAATGAACCGAGAAGCCATGAGACCTTTGACTCTACCTTACGCTCTGGTGCCGAAAGCCGTGAGACTGAAATATGGAAGAGAAGAGGAGACTTATGTCTCATGGCTTCCGGTACTAGAACGTCGTTATTTTATCATATTTTGGTAATGTACACACACACACACACACACACACACACACAATGCACTATGTACACACACCCTGGTCATCACTCTCTTGAACACACACTTACACACATGATACACTAGTACAAATACACCATCATCCCAAGGACACTCTATAACTTGACACTCATATATACTACTAATTGATACTAGCTTACCATCAAATTGTATACTTATACATATGAATATATCATATTGACACTCTTCAATTGACACACATCTAATTTTACATATATAAACTAAGTCTCAATGATACCAATACTCAATTCTATACTACTAAGCCAATTATATGTTACTCAACACCATATGATACTAAATTCATAATAAAAATCCTATCGAACTACTATATAGCCTAGTATCAAATAGGTAAGTTCAAACATGTGTGTCGATTACAACTTATTCCATTTCGGTATCCTAGAACCCTAATCCTAATCGTATTAAAGAGACCGAGAGAAGAGAAATCCTAACCCTAATTCCTCTTTTACCCTTCCTTTTTTACTATTCCTCTCTCGTTCTTCTTGACTCTTCCTCACTCGTTCTTGCTTGGCGCCTCCAATTCATTGGATTAAAAGAGAAAAAAACAAAAACCCTAACCCTAAGCAATGTGTCTCGTGTCAGTGTCTGTGTGGAGAGAATTGGGGTTAGGGTTTACTTGGAGGGGAACGATTGAGGGGAGAACACGGATGCGTATCCCATGTCAATATTTGTTGTGTTTGTGTCTCTGTGTCTCTGTGTATGTGTCATGTCAGTATGTGTATGTGTGTAGTGTCAATGTGTCTGTGTTAGTATATATATGTCGTGTCAGTAGCTACGAGAGAGATGTGGTAGGTTAGTGTTTACCTAAGAGCGAGTTCGGAGAGGGCAGTCGAAAAGGGTGGCGCCGGCGAGGGGGCGAAGGGGGTCGTGAGGGGCAGCCGGGGCGTGGGGGTCGTGAGGTTGAGGGGGAGGGGGAAGCTGGGGTCGCGGGATTGAAGGAATAATATGTGAATGGGGGGGAAATGAAAAATCAAATTCTATATGAAACACTTTAGCGACGTCAGATATAGACGTCGCTAAACATCACTTTTTTTTTACAATATTGTGACTTAAATGATATAACGTCGCTAAACGTCATTGTTATTAAAAAACTAGCGACGTCCGGCTACCCTGGGCGGGGTCTATTTCTATAATACTAATTGTAGTCACTAAACGTCGAAAGTGTCACAAATAATGACGTATTATGACTTCTGTTCGTCGCTAATTTTTATAATGTTAGCGACGTCTTACCTCGGATTCGCTAAAGACGTCGCTAATTTGAGCTATTTTGGTAGTGACTGCCATGCGACCAAGTCTTGCCAACCACCAAGAACTGTCTTAGAAAGTTTTGTCATGCGCATACTCTGCAATCCTTGGTCATCTTGTAATCTTTCTTCTAACTGGAATATGCGTCCTGCAAATGTTATCTCCTCCATCCTGGAAAATGGTAGGTTTCGACAGCTCACTTTCAACATTTGACAAAGGACTCCTTCCTTCATCCAAATGTTCGAAGTGTATCCCGTCAATCTTCTCAAGTTTGTGAAAACTTGTTGCCGAGAAGATTTGATCATATGTTCTTTCATCTTGCTTCAGATCTTTCTTTTAGATTGTTATTCCAGAAGCGGGTCAAAGATGGTATAACACGGGCCATGTGTAGAGCTACTAACGAGACCTGAAAGTCCGCTCTCTACATGAACCATAGCTGTCGTTGAGATCAGAGATTCATAGAAGAGTTCATCATCTAATATTCTTGATTCCAATGAAGCACGAACCAAGAACAGGTTACCAACAAACTTCGAAGAAAATAAAGATTACAACAAGCAACAAGTAAAACGTTCTTCTCTTTACGTTCGCGGACGCTACAATGAGAAAGAACGAAGAAAAAAAAAGCTGAAGAAAAGCTCCTTGCTGGGGTGGTCAAAACTACCGTTGCTCAAAGCAAGATTCGACGTACAGACGATCTGTCCCCAGGAACCAGCAAGTTCACAAATAAACTTCTGGAACGTTCAATGTCACCTTCAAAATTACTCAAAAATACCATGTGGGAGGGGGACACTCTGGACCTCATTTGCGATCTGATGTTCTCAGTTACTCCATCTGTTTTCTCTCTCTCTCTCTCTCTCTCTCTCTCTCTTCAAATGAAATAAGAGGTTCTTTATATATAGAGAAAAACAACACCTATGTGGCCTGAGGAAACTCCATGCCGCATATGCGCTGACCAATCAGATCCCCCAAAATTTGGGTGTCAGAGCCGCAGGCGCCGCTTGCGTCGCCCGTGTCATCGGTCACGTTGTACTACACGAGGCAGATAACGATGCCAAACGCCGAAAGCAGCCGCTTATGCCGCCCTAAAGCAGACCCTGACCCTTCTACATGCAACTCGCTCATCCAAACCTGTCCGCATAACGCCTGGACGCATAGCGCTGAGACGCTATGCGCCACGAAGCATGCGCCCGAACTAGCAGTCGTGCATGCAACTCGATCATAAAGTAGCACACGAGCGCCATGCGACGATACTGACGTGCTAAGCGCGCCAACAAAGTACCACTTTGCGTCTGAGTCCGAGTCGAAGTTCAGGGCTTAGCGACTAAGGAAAACTTTTCAGAGGTGGTGACAAAATAAAGATTGTCATAATGGAGTTCACAATTAATCTCTCTAGGAAAGTCAACCCACATGAACCGCCACCCCATGTGCATTTATCAATACTAAGCATAGTTTTATATTGAGATACATATTGATGGTTTTTCAATGTGGGACTAAAACTTCCAAAACTAAATGGAAAACACCAACAAAAAGTTATTGCATAGACAATGTAGTCATCCACCAATGAGCCAGAGCTAGTGTGAAGAAGCTGTACAATTTGGAGTCTAATTGGACACCGTGGCAAGAAATGGATGATCGAATTTTTATAATCATCTATATAAGTAGGAGTTGTAATCGTCTTATTTTCAAAATAATACCCTTGGCTAAGTCTCAGTCGACCCTATAAATAAATGACAAAAGGAAATTAAAAAACCATTATAAGTAGGAGTTGTTTTAAGTTGTCATCAGCCGGCTCTTGACTGCCGGGAATCTCTAATTCTAATTGAACATGATGAAGAGTTCCTAACTAAAGATAAGCACCACCAATTACATTAGTATCTAATGACTAAACAATTTAGCAAAGATTCTTACTGAGTTCAGTTGTATACTCGTTATAAGGTGGAAACAACCTTATGTGTGTTTGTGGAACCAACAACAACAAAAAAATGGGCAAAGGAATTCCCTTGGTGAACCTCAGCTCCGGGCGACCCATGCCGGTGCTCGGCATGGGGACAGCAGGAAGCAGCATCCCGTCCGACCTCGCCTCGACTTTGATAGATGCAATCGAATCCGGGTACAGGCACTTTGACACCGCCTCAGTCTACGGGACCGAGCAGGCTCTCGGCCGTGCCATAGCGGAAGCCATCGAGCGAGGCCTGATCGCGTCTCGGGACGAGCTCTTCGTCACCTCGAAGCTTTGGTGCATGGATGCCGATCCCGAACATGTCCTCCCTGCTCTGCAGAAATCTCTCAAGTAATTAATAACGAGCAAACACACATTCTCAATATATATGATCACTCTTCTCTCTTTGTATGTAATTTGTTTGGCATAACGCCATAACCATGTGTGTGTGTACAGAAATCTTGGGGTAGACTACTTGGACTTGTATTTAGTTCACTGGCCAGTGAGGATGAAGCATGAAGAGATGCCGCGGGTTTTCATCAAGGAAGACATCCTTCCCTTTGACATGAAGTCGACATGGGAAGCAATGGAACAGTGCTGCAGGTTGGGGCTTGCCAAGTCCATTGGAGTCAGCAACTTCTCTTCCAACAAGTTGTCTCAGTTACTCGAACATGCTACCATTCCTCCTGCAGTCAATCAGGTGAGAATGCAATTACCTAAACTAGATCTAGATCGTACAAGTTAAAGGGGTCTTATATATTGTGTAATGTTGGTTTGTTTCTATCAGCTCGAGCTTTTGGAAATATTGGCTGAAGTACTAATGGTTCTTGTTCTTGAATTTATAGGTAGAAATGAATACATGTTGGGACCAGAAGAAGCTGAGGGAGTTCTGCAAGGAGAAAGGGGTTCACGTCACCGCGTGGTCGCCTCTTGGAGCGAACGGAGCCCCATGGGGATCCCTCTCGGTGATGCAGAGCCCCATGCTGAAGGAGATTGCTACTGCAAAGGGAAAGACGGTCGCACAGGTATATATATATATATATATATATATATATATATATATATATATATATATATATATATATGAACAAAAGAAACTAAAAAACAAAAAAACCTATATATGGATACATCGAAAGCTTTGGTTGGATCAATAGCATAAGGCTAAATTGTTTGTTTCAAATTTGCATCAGGTTGCTCTCAGGTGGCTATATGAGCAAGGTGTGAGCATGGTGGTGAAGAGCTATAACAAAGAGAGGATGAAGGAGAACCTAAAGATTTTTGACTATGAATTAGATGAAGATGATCTGAAGATGATTCGGGACATCCCACAGAAAAGGGGTTTTTCAGGGGAAAGATTTGTTTCAGAAAATGGGCCTTACAAGACCGTTGAGGAATTATGGGATGGAGAAATTTAAACAATCGCACCAACCAGCAAAGCATAAGTGCTCTGTTTTTTTTTGTATTTTTGTTTTTTCAATAAGGGCATTGTTCCTAGTTGTATTTCTATAGCTTTTTCTTTCTCTTATTTTCATCAAAACTTGCTCTCAAGTCAATTGCTAGTGAAAATCGCTTACTTCAGCTTCTTCTTCTTTTTTCGATACAAAAAATTTGTTGAAAGTGAAGTACCACCCATTCCTGGAATCTCTTTAACAAGGCAAAGCATTTCTTTCAGAATTTATTTTCCACACACCACCAACAGTATCTGGTTAGTATATTGGAAAATGATCATACTTAAGAAAAACTCCAGAAAGAGATCATACTACTAATAATTTGTCATTAGCTAGCAAACAAAAGTTGTTTGCTTTCTTTTATGTTTTCAACTACTTATGAGTTTAATTTGATTAGCGTGTTACTTGCATAACGTCATTGCGCTAAAAGGAAATATTCCTTCTTTTTTTTAACTGCATAAGAGCTGGACCCATTCTTCCAGAGATCAAATTTATAATCCTTACGGGAGAACCCCAGTTATTGCTTAAAGTCACAAAGTTTTTATTGCTTAAAATCACAAAGTTTAGGATGAAGTCGTTGTTGTTTTTTGTTGTACATGCATACGATGAATTCGTGATTACATAAAACATGTTTTATTGTACTGGTGTCATTTTTTAAAGTCATGATGCTATGCAGAGTTTCATTAGTTTGCAATATACTATTATGTTCTCTATCATATGTATTATAGCTGCACTGAACATTTACCTTATGGGGTGTTGTTGGTTTTGCTTTGTTTGCAAAAGCTCAACTTTCTTTTCCTATCTTTAGTGTAGTGCCTCAAATCCCGATCCGACCGGGATGTGCACTATATAATTGGGCTTGTGGCTAGTCCGTCAGAGTATGCTTAGATCTTCGGCATCTTATTGCCAAGGACGAAATGCGATGATCCTTTCCAACTCATGGAAAGGCCTCTATTGAAACGAGTCCAATAGTTTTCGTGTTTGGTTGCTTGGTTTTCTTGATTGCCGCTTTGGGATTTGATTTGGTGTTGCTTTCGAGTTGCTTGGTTTTCGCTGTTGGTTTTATTGATTGGAGCTTGAATTTTGGGGAGTTCGGCAAGGAAGGATAGGCAAGAATTCTAACTCGGTGCTCGTGCTGTTGCAGGTCCGCGTAACTGACGTTTGATCGTCGCTAGGCGGGATTCCTTGTTTCAGCAACTTTTTCCTTAACCAGTGAGTGGTTTGGTCCCTTCTTTCCTACTTCTTCACGCCAACATCTCTAATGTTTCAAACGTTCACTCGATGATGCCCGGTTGGACGCCTAGGAAATGCTTAGCCACAATGCATGCCAGCCACTAAGAAAGGAACAATAGGAATTGTAGACTAAATTTACTATATGCTTGCACACTTTATAACTCGAGTTGGTTGGAATGGGAAGTTGGCTGTTGGTTGCGGCCTGGTGCCTCGGATAGAGTTTGGACCCATGGGATATCAAAATCGGAACACCGCATTGAGAAAATTATGAACTGTTGCATGAGATATATATTGCTGCTTAACTTCTTTTGTTTAATTCGATGCATTGTATGAGATATGAAATATTCATGCTTTTGCATGGTCTGGGACAACTTGTGCACAAGGTTTATCATTTCCTCGAAACGGCTTTCCGGGGCACTGGAACCGTATCGATCCGGAGGGAAATATTGATTCGTGTTCGTCACGATGCATTGCGGGACCTCCAGCGGGGCTTGCTACCCGGGCTGATAGGGCGCGCCGTTAATGCTTGGAATATGTCCCTAAGGTGTCGATCACACCAATGACCGCATAGAATAGAACACATGCTAATTTATTGTCTTATGCAGATGGTAAGTATACTTGTGTTTCGTTGCAGGGAAGGTGTGCATCGGTTGAGTAAGCAATCGATGCACTGGTTGGATTCAATGCTATTTTCATTTATATCAAAACATGCAACTGATATGAATTGAAGTCACTTGCTTCTTTATAGAAGTAATCTTAATGCATGCTCGCCCCTAATAAGCTAGTGTCGATTTAGTCGAGTGGGATTCATCCCGCTCACCAGTACAAGTTGAGTACTGACCCACGTTATGGGCAACTATTTCAGGCACTCAGACGGTGCAACGCTAGTGGATAGACGAAGAGGCGTTAGGAGCACCTCTATTTTGAAGTATAGTTGAAGTCAGATCATTTTGGAGGCTTGGACTTTCAACCTATACAAGGGCGTAATGTATGGACGACGGGGACTATCTGATGGAGCGCGCCCTGCATTTTGAGTTATCTTTTCTAATGTAATTCAAGTAGCCGAGAAGGCGCATCAATGTAGACTCTATGTAAATTACTCTGAATTATCAATGAAAAAGCATATTTCCTTCCTGCACTTGTGTTCAATTATCTGTGAATGTGTTTTCTAAATTGGGTTTCAAAGTGGGTTCCTATAACTGTAAGTTCTTACCTTGTACGAGCGCAACTCCAGGCTCGTACGGCATCACGCCCCAGCGAGGACGAATCGGTTCCGTGAAGGATCCAGCGAGGACGATTGACCCTTTCGGGATCGGGGCGTGACATATTGGTATCAGAGCTTAGGCTTTACATCCTTGGGATTTCAAAAGATTATAAAGGAGTTTGATGCGCCTCTCGGTTGAGTTGCATTCGGTGTCCGCTGCATGAGATGAGTCGCCTATACAATGAGCCCATAGATACAAAATCTATCGTTTTTGAGGTGTTAACAAACTACTCTCTTTTGTAGCAATGGCTAAGAAAAACACTGCCGCTGCAAGCAGTGCTCAGCCCGTCCAGAACGATCCGACAAGTTCTGGAGAATCCGGAGGAGCGGGTTCAACCGATATGTCCGAGCGGCTCATGCATCTCATGGAGATGCAGCAACAACAAGCCATTACTCAACAAGCGCAGTTTGCTGCTCAGCAAAAGCAGATAGACACCATGATGCAACTAATTGCATCCATGGCACCCAACAACGGGGGCGCTACAGTGACGCCTGCTGCACCGCCGGCTGTGGCGGTAGAGGATGAGTCCGAAGAAACACAGCAACCAGCAAGGAACAACTGTCGTGCGGCAGAATTCACTAAGATGCATCCACCAACGTTCAACGGGCGAGCAGAACCGGACGTGGTGATGGGATGGATTACAAAGCTGGAGGGACTATTCAATCTGGTCGGCATTAGGGGATCCAAAAGAGTGGCATGTGCATCAGTTCAACTGGAGCTGCGTGCGCATGATTGGTGGGAGGCCACTAAGCAGGGAATTTATGATGCCAATCCCAACTGCAAAATTACCTGGGAAATGTTCAAATCTGCCTTCATTGAACAATATATTCCCCGGGCTGTGCGGCAACAAAAAGAAGACGACTTCAGCAATCTGGTGCAAGGAAGTATGTCTGTCGACGATTATGACTCGGCGTTCGCTAAGCTGGCTAAATTTGCTGGGCACTTCTTGCCTAACCAGCAGGCGTGGTGCTACCGCTTTCAAAAGGGTTTGAATGACGATTTGCGTAGGGACGTCATCAACCAGAAGTGTCAGACATACAGGGAATGTTATGAAGCTGCCCTGAACAGCGAGCGGATCTTTGGGCGCTGTCCACCAAAGGCCGATGTGCAAACCTCCCGTACCAACAATAATAAGCGGCCTCAGGAAATGGGAGGGTCTGGAGCACAAAAGCGTCCGCACACATCTGAGCATAGGGGCCCGTCCCGTGCACCATACTGCAACAGGTGCGGCAGAATAGGGCATCGAGTGGAGGAATGCCGAGTTACTGGGTGTTTTAAATGTGGTCGCCTGGACCACAAGCATTTCAACTGCCGTGAGGCAAAACCGAATCAGCACAACGGGAATCACAACAATGGGAATCATAACAATGGGAATCAGCACCACGGGAATCAGAACCACGGGAATCACAACAGGGGGTGTGGTGGCCCATGCAGGTCGAGAGCATATTGTCTCGGTTACGTTACTGTACCGAACTAGCCTGCACCTAGGACTAGAGTATAGGATCTCATCCACAATTAACTGTGATTCATCTCCTCCTATCTGTTCTATTTTGAACAATTGTATCCTGCTTGATTCATGTGCTTCCCTAATAGTTCCTTGAGTATAGTCTCCTGCTAGAATATAGGAACCCCTGTTATTAGGATGATAATTAGAGTAGCACACCTATTAAGAATACAACGAGAATATAGACACACCACTAAGTTTAGAATATCTAGTGAACCTAGAATTCCTTATCTTTAGATTGTTATACCATTACCCCTTGATGTATTAAGAAGACTTGAGAGTAGTATAGACACTACTAGAGTTAGTTAGAAGTTTTACCATAATGTTTGACACCTAATATCACATAGTCTTTTGACCTATTAATTGAAGTGTAACCGAATGATATTTATCGCATGCTAGCAAAAGACGATAGTGTTTATTCAGACCATAGAATTTAGAGGTCCTTGCCCTATTTGGTCGACTAGCGACTTAGATAAGGAGGTTGTATGATAACTGTAAAGATTGTAGAATCTTTTATTATTATTGCTTATGTTGTTTTTGCTTTTGCGAACTTGAATTATTTTATAACTTCTCACATCATAATCCAGCGTTATATTTTCTGTGCTACCTTGAATTATGCTGCTATTATAGCCTAGTTTTTGCAAGCTTAATCTTATATCGAGCTTGTTCATGACATATGTGTTATTGGGGCCTGATCAACCACACTAATACAAATTGTCTAATCAGAATCAGTGTATTATGGTCTAGCTAGCCATAATGCGCTTGATTCGCCCTTCGCAATAGTATTTTACGTGGATTGAGATGTATAGTAGACCAGTAGACAAATATACTTACCCTCTAGATACGACAAAGCATATCATATCAAGTACATAACTGCACCGATGTGAGCATGCGAATAGGAAATTACCAAATTAAGATTTCAATCCACAACTGTCTTGACAATTCTCATTTGAATTCTTTAAACGCTTTGATTCCCATACTTCTATTCTATTACCCCTCCTTGAACTCTTTTCCGTTGCTTTCCGTCTTCCCTTATTTCGGAAAGACGAAATCTCGTGCTTGGATATAAGTGATACACGGATAGTACAAGATATACCCCATAGGCCAATCACATTATTTGGTGACTATCTTTCATAATTGATTAAGGGCATATCACATATGATATAGTTGGTGTTAAAGTTTTGAGGATTGAATGACATGAGAAAATAAATTGAGAAATATTTTCTTAAGTGTAAGAGCCTTATGTGATAGATGGATAAATTCTAAGTTGGGTAAAAATTACATTATTAAACTTGAGGTAAATTCTTTTAGATTGTGATCAAGTGAGATTAGATAGAGAGAAACCATGTTCTATTTTAATTTCGAGGACGAAATTGTTTTAAGTTGGGTAGATTGTAAACCCCCTCACCCAAAATAGATATTTTGTGTATATTTTATATTATTATAGGTATTGAATTTCTTTAGAGTATTCTGTTATTTAATTAGCAAATGAATTTCTTGATATATTTACTTATATAAATATTTATTTAGAATCATTTTTAGGTTATTTTAGATTTTTGAAATTAATTAGGATTTATTTGGATATATATAGTCTTAATATTAGATAGATGCTAATTTAGTGTTAATAGATATTAATAAGATTTTATAAATTATTTGTATTATATTTAATTATATTCAAGATTATAAATTATTGAGATAGATTCAAACTCTACTTTAAATTAATTCAAATCATGAACCTACTAGGAATACAACTTAATGTATATCATATCCTTATTTAAATTCATCATAATCCTATCCAAATTAACCAATCCTAGTTGTATTT
Source organism: Iris macrosiphon (assembly GCA_036927795.1). Taxonomy (NCBI): domain Eukaryota; kingdom Viridiplantae; phylum Streptophyta; class Magnoliopsida; order Asparagales; family Iridaceae; genus Iris; species Iris macrosiphon. Next base: position 189,056,397 of record JAYESA010000006.1, on the reverse strand, counting down.
AATTAAGTAGTCTCCACCATTATAAATACCTCATCCTTCATATTTTTTCCCCAAATTCCTCTCTTTTTCGTCCAAAAATAGTCAAAATTCGTCATAAATTCAGCCTCATTTTCTACTAGTTATGACGAATTAAAAAGACGATATCTCTTAGCTCCGGACTCCAAACGTGCTCCAGTTTTTTTTGTTAGAACGATAATGAGGTTAGCTTTCTGATTATATAATTTTTTTTACGAAATTATGAGTATTAAATTCTGGAAAATTTGTAGACCACAGCATATCCGAAAATAGACGTGTTTCGATGTTTTCGCGATTTCGGGAGAACCAGGAATCAGAATCATGAACCGTTTAAAGTTTCGGAAAGCTAATATCGAGATCATCGACATATATTTTTCCCAGAATTTAATTTGAAGTATTTATATACTGTTAATTCTGTAGAACTTCTAGGTTAGAATTTAACCATCGGTGCACAATACAAAATTTGTATGTGCCATAATTCCCAAACGAATTTGAATTCAGACGAGCCATAAATTACAGTATGTTTTTTTTGCTGAAATCTACAGGAAATCATGCATGAAAGTCAAGTTTGTATCGGTTGACTTTTTGGTCAACAAATCGCCTCGATTTGCGTGCCATGAGTCTCGAGTTGATAAAATTCAGTTTCTTTGGACAAAATTTAGGAATTAACATAAAAATCAGAATAATAAGATTAAAATAGGATTTTAGAGTAACTATTCCAGAATTAAATAAATTAAAATAAATTATCTTTTGACGTGATAAATTTGTAATACATAGGCTATTTGGACTGTGACTTGGACCCTGATTCATACCAGCAGCAGGACCCCAGGCAAGATACCTTGCCAAATTGTTTATAGTACTTTGTATGCTATTTATATTTCTGTTTAATTATTTTATTTCTGTATAGTTCTTGCATGTGTAGTTTTTCTTCAGTCATTACTATGTATTAGATATGTTGACACACACATGGCACCTAGTATCATAGAGGACAATCATTAGGCGTATGGGCTTTTAACCACTCTGGTAAACCGTAGTATATAGCTCGCACTACGGGCGTATGTCGCGCTGGTCGCTACCCCCGCGGTATATCGATTTCTGGAGTCTCGCTGGTCGCTACCCCCGCGGTATGTCGATTTCTGATGTCCATTGACGTGTGTATGAGTTGTGAGGTAGATCGAGTAGCCTACCCTTGCCCATACGTCGAAAAGTTGTCCTCATTTGCATTCATATAGATTGTCTTGTACAGCGTACTTATCTATTTTCAAACCATATGCATGTTTACTGTATTCAAATTGGCTCGTATTTTTTGTATCTTGTTACGTCCCTCTGAGGACCTGGTCCGCTGCCAGGTATATCTTTTCTTGAGTATTTACAGGAGCGCAAATTTGGATGGTTACATGTGATCCGAGGATGTCTTTTCTTCGAGCTGTGATGGATAGTTGGTATTCTTATATTGTGTTGTGGTGTTGTACTCATATTGTATTTGCTCTTATATTCGAGTTGGTAGTGGATTTGTTTCCATCCAACTATCATCCTTAGATACTTCTTATTGAGATCTAGTTTCATAGATATTGGTTATTTATTTCTATATAATTTTGGTGGATGAGATTTAGATTTTACCCTGTGACTTGTATTATATTTTATACCACTTGTGGATTTTATATTCATATTACAGCGTACGTATGGATTTGGTTTTCATATATTGGAGTTGCCATATCCATGCGGCTGGCATGCTTACGTGTCCTAGTCCTACGTATTTTTGGGACTGGGGCGTGACAGGGGGCCTCCAGCAAGTGATGCCAATGCTGTGGCGTTGAACCCACGACGCCAGGGTGCTCAAGGACGAGTCTATGCACTGACTCGGGACGAAGCATCCGTCTCTGAAACTGTCGTGACAGGTACATTACTTTTCAGAGATTTGCCCGCTAGAGTCTTATTCGATTCAGGTGCTACGCATAGTTTCATATCTGCTGATTTTACTATTGAGCATAAATTAGCTTCTACTCCCTTAAATATGAATCTTTGCGTGAGCACACCTTCGGGAGTCGACATGCCCGCCCATGCGATCTGTAAGGATGGTTATATTTGCATCGGAGGCAGGAAGCTTTCCTTAGATGTCATTGTATTAGACATTAAGGATTACGACATTATTCTCGGGATGGATTGGTTGGGTGCTTGTTATGCAACAATTGAGTGCGCGAAGAAGCGAGTCGTATTCCGTCTACCCGGCGAGGCAGACTTTTACTATTCGTGCAGCGCTGCACCAAAGACGGCAATGATGATATCAGCAATTTCGGCTAGGCGTATGCTGCATTCGGGTTGTGAAGGGTACTTAGCTTCAGTTCGAGACACCAGGCAGGAAAGTGCAAATGCGGCTCAGGCTGATGTTATAGCAGACTTCCTCGACGTGTTTCCGGACGAGCTGCCTGGAATACCTCCTGATCGTGAGATCGAATTCAGCATCGACACATTTCCGGATGCGCGACCGATATCGAAGGCACCTTATCGAATGGCCCCAGCAGAGCTGAAGGAACTTAAGATTCAGTTACAAGATCTGTTGGACCGAGGATACATTCGTCCAAGCGTTTCCCCGTGGGGCGCTCCGGTCCTATTCGTGAAGAAAAAGGATGGATCCATGCGGCTATGTATTGACTACCGAGAACTAAATAAGGCGACCGTGCAGAACCAGTACCCATTGCCAAGGATAGATGACTTGTTTGATCAGCTGCAAGGTGCAATAGTTTTCTCTAAAATTGATCTCAGGTCAGGGTACCACCAGTTGAAAATCAAACCAGATGATGTTCAAAAATCTGCATTCAGGACCCGATACGGACACTACGAATTTCTTGTGATGTCGTTCGGTTTGACGAACGCCCCTGCAGCTTTCATGGATCTGATGAACCGCGTGTTTCGGCCGTACGTAGACAAGTTTGTGGTCGTGTTTATCGACGACATTCTAATATATTCCAAGAACGAGGCAGAACACAAGGAACACCTAAAGATCGTGCTGCAGACATTACGAGAGCATCAGTTGTACGCTAAGCTCAGCAAGTGTGAGTTCTGGTTAAACAGCGTGGCATTTCTGGGTCATGTTGTCTCGGCAGAGGGCATCGCCGTAGACCCGAAGAAAATAGAGGCGGTGGTAGATTGGAAGCAACCTACATCAGCTAGCGAAATTCGAAGCTTTCTGGGCCTAGCGGGATACTACCGTAGGTTCGTGCAGGATTTTTCTAAACTGGCCTCGCCTTTGACTCGCCTCACTCAAAAGGGGATTGTATACAAATGGAGTGATGACTGCGAAGCCAGCTTTCGAGAACTGAAGCAGCGTCTGGTTTCAGCTCCGATCCTTGCTCTTCCAGATGGGGTAGAGGAATTTCAGATATACAGTGATGCCTCGGGACTTGGTTTGGGATGTGTGCTCATGCAGAGGGATAAGGTAATATCGTACGCCTCCAGGCAACTGAAGCCGCACGAGAAAAACTACCCGACGCACGACTTGGAATTGGCGGCAATTGTATTTGCACTGAAGTTGTGGAGGCATTATCTTTATGGTGTTGCTTGCAAAATCTTCACAGATCACAAGAGCCTCAAGTATCTATTCACACAACGAGAACTGAACCTCCGACAGCGGCGTTGGCTAGAACTGATTAAGGACTATGATTTGACGATCGCTTACACACCGGGCAAGGGAAACGTCGTTGCTGATGCTCTGAGTCGGAAGTACGTGGGCTCGTTATCCATAAACAACCATTTACTTCGAGATCTTGAGGCGATGGGCATCGAACTTCGGGTTCAGCATCAAGGAGTGCAGCTGGCATCACTCCATCTTGAACCAAGTTTGCGTGATAGAATCAAATCAGCTCAAGAGGGCGATCAGTTCCTAGAGAAGGCACGCAAACTGATTTCGGCGGGGGAGACGTCTGACTTTGTAGCAGGCGAAGATGGGGTCTTACAAATGAAGGGAAGACTATGTGTTCCTAACGACCCAGAACTCCGAAGGGAAATTATGGCGGAAGCACACTATGCGAAGTATTCCCTGCATCCGGGGAGCACTAAGATGTATATGGACTTACGCAGAACCTTCTGGTGGCAAGGTATGAAGCGGGATGTGGCGACCTTTGTGTCACAGTGCATGGCCTGTCAACAGGTGAAAGCTGAACATCAGAGGCCCGGCGGGGAGCTGCAGAACCTCGCTATTCCTGAGTGGAAATGGGACAAAATCACTATGGATTTCATTGTGGGATTTCCGAAGACGCCGCGGGGGCATGATGCGATTTGGGTCATAGTTGATCGTTTGACCAAATCAGCCCACTTTCTTCCTATAAAAATTACTTGGAGCGTCGATCGATTAGCACAGATTTACATAGACGAGATTGTTCGATTACACGGAGTACCTGCCTCAATCGTCTCTGACCGTGACGGACGCTTCTTATCTCGTTTTTGGACAAGCCTACAGTCTGCTTTGGGAACCAAGCTACAGTTCAGTACTGCATACCACCCCCAGACTGATGGACAGACGGAAAGGACAAATCAGATACTTGAAGATATGTTACGGCTGTGTGCAATCGATTTGAAGACTAGTTGGGACACGCATCTCACGTTGGCGGAGTTTGCGTACAACAACAGCTACCAATCGAGCATCCAGATGGCACCGTACGAAGCGCTTTATGGGCGCAAGTGTCGATCTCCAATTTGTTGGGACGAAGTCGGCGAGCGACAAGTACTCGGGCCAGAGCTGGTAGAATAGGCAGTTGAGAAAGTTCGCTTGATTCGGGAAAGACTCCGCACGGCACAGAGCCGACAGAAAAGTTATGCCGATGCTCATCGTAGACCTTTGGAATTCGTGGTCGGGGATCATGTATTCTTAAAAGTGACACCGATGCGTGGGGTGATGCGTTTCGGCGTGAAGGGCAAACTAAGTCCCAGGTTTGTCGGCCCCTTCGAGATTCTGGTCACGAGTGGCAGCTGTGGCATACCGGATTGCACTACCTCCCGCCTTGGCTGAAGTGCATGACGTATTCCATGTTTCTCAACTGAGAAAGTATGTGCATGACCCGAGTCATGTGGTTAGCTTCGAACAATTGGAACTGTGCACAGATTTATCATACTCAGAAGAACCGGTGCAGATTCTGGATCGTAAGGAAAAAGTACTTCGCAACCGTACGATGTCCTTGGTTCGCGTGCTGTGGCGGAACCATTCAGTTGGGGAATCAACCTGGGAGATGGAATCGGAGATGAAGGAGAAATATCCTTCGTTGTTCACTCAGTCGGAGGTAGGGCCTTGTTCTTAAGTTTCGGGACGAAACTTTTTCTTAGTGGTATATTATGTAGTGCCTCAAATCCCGATCCGACCGGGATGTGCACTATATAATTGGGCTTGTGGCTAGTCCGTCAGAGTATGCTTAGATCTTCGGCATCTTATTTCCAAGGACGAAATGCGATGATCCTTTCCAACTCATGGAAAGGCCTCTATTGAAACGAGTCCAATAGTTTTCGTGTTTGGTTGCTTGGTTTTCTTGATTGCCGCTTTGGGATTTGATTTGGTGTTGCTTTCGAGTTGCTTGGTTTTCGCTGTTGGTTTTATTGATTGGAGCTTGAATTTTGGGGAGTTCGGCAAGGAAGGATAGGCAAGAATTCTAACTCGGTGCTCGTGCTGTTGCAGGTCCGCGTAACTGACGTTTGATCGTCGCTAGGCGGGATTCCTTGTTTCAGCAACTTTTCCCTTAACCAGTGAGTGGTTTGGTCCCTTCTTTCCTACTTCTTCACGCCAACATCTCTAATGTTTCAAACGTTCACTCGATGATGCCCGGTTGGACGCCTAGGAAATGCTTAGCCACAATGCATGCCAGCCACTAAGAAAGGAACAATGGGAATTGTAGACTAAATTTACTATATGCTTGCACACTTTATAACTCGAGTTGGTTGGAATGGGAAGTTGGCTGTTGGTTGCGGCCTGGTGCCTCGGATAGAGTTTGGACCCATGGGATATCAAAATTGGAACACCGCATTGAGAAAATTATGAACTGTTGCATGAGATATATATTGCTGCTTAACTTCTTTTGTTTAATTCGATGCATTGTATGAGATATGAAATATTCATGCTTTTGCATGGTCTGGGAAAACTTGTACACAAGGTTTATCATTTCCTCGAAACGGCTTTCCGGGGCACTGGAACCGTATCGATCCGGAGGGAAATATTGATTCGTGTTCGTCACGATGCATTGCGGGACCTCCAGCGGGGCTTGCTACCCGGGCTGATAGGGCGCGCCGTTAATGCTTGGAATATGTCCCTAAGGTGTCGATCACACCAATGACCGCATAGAATAGAACACATGCTAATTTATTGTCTTATGCAGATGGTAAGTATACTTGTGTTTCGTTGCAGGGAAGGTGTGCATCGGTTGAGTAAGCAATCGATGCACTGGTTGGATTCAATGCTATTTTCATTTATATCAAAACATGCAACTGATATGAATTGAAGTCACTTGCTTCTTTATAGAAGTAATCTTAATGCATGCTCGCCCCTAATAAGCTAGTGTCGATTTAGTCGAGTGGGATTCATCCCGCTCACCAGTACAAGTTGAGTACTGACCCACGTTGTGGGCAACTATTTCAGGCACTCAGACGGTGCAACGCTAGTGGATAGACGAAGAGGCGTTAGGAGCACCTCTATTTTGAAGTATAGTTGAAGTCAGATCATTTTGGAGGCTTGGACTTTCAACCTATACAAGGGCGTAATGTATGGACGACGGGGACTATCTGATGGAGCGCGCCCTGCATTTTGAGTTATCTTTTCTAATGTAATTCAAGTAGCCGAGAAGGCGCATCAATGTAGACTCTATGTAAATTACTCTGAATTATCAATGAAAAAGCATATTTCCTTCCTGCACTTGTGTTCAATTATCTGTGAATGTGTTTTCTAAATTGGGTTTCAAAGTGGGTTCCTATAACTGTAAGTTCTTGCCTTGTACGAGCGCAACTCCAGGCTCGTACGGCATCACGCCCCAGCGAGGACGAATCGGTTCCGTGAAGGATCCAGCGAGGACGATTGACCCTTTCGGGATCAGGGCGTGACATTTAGTCCCACATCGGATGGGACAAAGCCCTCTTGTGTACATATATTAATTTCTCTCCTTTGCTCTATTAAGTTGTTGTGTGGGGAATCCCTTGGGCCACACGCGCGTGCCGCCGCCGCCGTCCGGCCCGGCTCGCGTAACGGGTGCGGGCGCCGAATGCCGATCCGATTTTCTCTTTTGGGACCCTAAAATATTTTTTGCTCCTCTTCATTCTTTCATTTATTATTTCTGAACGTTACGAATTGTTTGAACCGTTATATTTTTCAGTGTCCAGGTTCATTCGTTTAATTCTCCTGTGTAACGGCTGAATTAATCGTAAATTAATTCAGACCGTTACACAACAGTATTATATATGTGTCTGTCTTCTTTGTAAAATATTATAATTTTTTCTCTCTAAAGAATTGTTGTGCCAACTGATTTGTACTCTGTTCTTCGTCTTCATCTCCAAGCTCTGGGCAGAGCTAAGTCCTGGTCGTTCTCTCCAAGTCATGTGCGACAACGAGATACCGGTAGTGCGGGGGTTTTACCACTAGGAGCTTCGGGAACGTCTGCACACAGATCCCGAATAAACTCTTAGGGCAGTGCTTCGTGTACGACTTCCCCAGAGGCCGGTAACATCTGTTTAATTTTATTTTTTGTATTCTGAAATTTTTCAAGAAGAAAAATACAACAAATCTAACAATCTAAGAGTTTATTCGTGTTAGAATTGATTATTTTTTAAATTGATTTTTCTAACTGTTGATTTGTTCTACAAAGAAAAAAAAAAGAAAAATAGTTTAGTAAAAGGAAATTGCAAATAAAATCTTCAAATCTAAAGTTTCAAAGTAGAGACAAACTCGGGCACAAGCCGAAAGGGTCCTTCTGTCAACCGGGTGTAAATAACCCTAAGCGACACGGTATTTAAGAGTCTTCGGACCACCGCTAGCTGGGAACCGGCCCCTACAGCTAACCTGATTTGATCAACACTTGAAAAACTAAAGATTTTAAGATTGAATAGCAAAGACCACCTAAACTATTATCTTAGACATTGTTATTAAATAAATTTATATTTTTCAGACTGCAATCCTGACTGGTAAGGAGGAATCCTCTACTGCAAAACCTGCTAAGTTTGATGGCTCATACTTTAAGAGATGGCAGAGCCAAATGAAATTTTGGCTCATGACCTTAGGACTTATTTCTGCCATTGATGGGTCCACACCCATCACATATGATTCTGATGAAACTGAGTCTGACATAGCAGTGTCCACCTCATCGAAACCAAAAACCCCAAAAGAGATAGACTTCCATTGTTTTCATAGAATTCTAAGCGCATTATCTGAATCCTTGTATGATATATTTTTTGAATACAATAGCGCTAAAGAACTCTGGAAAGCCTTGGAAGATGAATACGGCTGTGATGATGCCGGAATAGAAAGGTTTAATTCTTCAACCTTTAATAGGTATTTCATGGTAGATGACAAACCAATGAATGACCAGCTCCATGAATTCCAAGAATACCTTAGGCATATTCAAGCCAAAGAAACATCTTTCTCAAATGAACATAAAATAGCATGCCTAATAGACAAGCTACCTCCCTCTTGGTCTGATATGGCTAAGGATCTTATCCATACACAAGGAGAACTTACCTACAATCAAGTCCTAAAGAAAATTAGAACCGAAGAACAAATTAGATTGAGGTCTAAGCCTAAGACTGAATCTAATGCTAAGGTAAACCTTGTAGAAGGCCAAGGAAAACTCAAGTCTAATTTTTCTTATAAACCCAAAAAGAATTTCTTCAAGAAGAAGAAAAACTTTTAACCTAACCACCAGAACCATCATCATCAAAACCAAAAACCTAGAAACTTCAGTCAGACTCAGGATCAAAAGAGATTTTATTTTGTGTGTGGTAAAACAAACCATATGGCCATCAACTGCTACCATAGGAAGAAGAAAGCTGTCCAGACCTCCTACAAAGGAAAGGGCTCAGTTAGACCAGAAGCGAACATGCTTCACAAAGGTTCTTCGAGTTCCTTCAGGTCTGTAAGCTTTCAACCCCTTATTAACCTCTCTTACCATTCTGATGATTGGTGGTTGGATTCTGGAGCTAATGTTCACGTTTTATTTTATCGCTCCTGTTTTTCAAACTATCAGGAATCAAGTGGATGAGGTGTGACCCTAGGAGATGGCTCAACGGCACAAATTATTGGAAGAGGAAAAGTTGACCTGAAGATGACATCAGAAAAATTTTTAACTCTTCATGATGTTCTTCATGTGCCGTCTGTGAGGAGAAACCTAGTTAGTGGATCCCGTCTTGTAGCCTCAGGATACAAAATTGTAATGGAGGCTAATAAAGTAGTTTTTTCTAAACATGACTCTTTTATAGGGAAAGGCTTTGTAAAAGAAGGTCTTTTCATTTTAAGTACAATGAATAAAATTTCTGATTGTTCTCTCATTGTCTCTAATATAGAATCTTCAAATGTTTGGCATGGCAGACTAGGTCATGTGAACCTAGGTTCTATTAAAAGAATGATGACTTTAGATCTTATTCCCAAGGCTCCAATAGATGACAAACACAAATATGAGATTTGTGTTCAAGCCAAACACACTAGATTACCATTCAAATCTATAGAAAGAAATTCTGACCTTCTAGAACTTATCCATAGTGATGTATGTGACTCAAATAGGATTTTGACCAGAGGCGGTAGAAAATACTTTGTTACGTTTATAGATGATTATTCAAAGTATTGTTACATCTACCTTCTCAAAACCAAAGATGAAGTTCTAGATAGATTTAAGGTCTACAAATCTGAAGTTGAGAATCAATTAGAAAGGAAGATTAAGATCCTTAGATCTGATCGTGGTGGAGAATATACCTCAAACGAAATGATTAATTTCTGTGAAGAACATGAAATAATTCATGAGGTAACTGCTCCTTATTCACCTCAGTCTAATGGAGTTGCTGAACGCAAGAACCGTACTCTGTTAGATATGGTGAATGCCATGCTTCTCAGCTCTGGTGCTCCTGATAACTTGTGAGGATAAGCCATTTTAACTGCCTGTTACATTCTTAATAGGATTCCTAGTAAGACAAAAGATAAGACCCCCTATGAGCTGTGGAAAGGTAGAGATCCTAGGATTAATTACCTTAGAGTTTGGGGATGCCTTGCTAAAGTCGGAATTCCCGAACCTAAAAAGAGGAAGATTGGTCCCAAGACTGTAGACGCTATTTTCATAGGATATGCCTTAGACAGCTATGCCAATAGATTTCTAGTGACTCGCTCAGAAGTAAATAAAATCTCTAATAATACCATTATAGAAGCAAGAGATGCAGTTTACTTTGAAAACATATTTCCCTTTAAGGATAGAAGTTCAATCTCTTCCTCCATACCCTCTACTAGTTCTCAAGTCCAAATACCTAGCTCTCAATCTGAACAAGACTTAGAACCAAGACGGAGTAAAAGGAATAGGATTGAGAAAAATTTAGGAGAAGGATTCTTCACTTTTTTGATAGAGGGTGATCCCTCAACTTATGAAGAAGCAATGTCGTCTCCTGATGCTCCCTTCTGGAAAGAAGCCATTAACAGTGAATACAACTCCATCATGGAGAATAACACTTGGTTTCTAACAGATCTACCTTTAGGCAATAAACCAATAGGCTGTAAATGGATTTTCAAGAAGAAACTCAGAGCCGATGGTACTATAGAGAAATACAAAGCTAGATTAGTTGCTAAGGGTTTTACCCAGAAGAAAGAATTAGATTATTTTGATACCTACTCTCCTGTAGCTAGGATCACATCCATTAGAACTCTCTTGGCCGGGAGTCCCTTCCTTTTTGGAACTGCAGCATATTTGATTAAGTTATGGCGTTTGGTTAGAAAATGATATTTGAATTGTGAAGTCCCGATGGAACATTTCCTACTTCCTGTTCCCCTCCAAATTTCTTGTTTCACTTTCAAATTTTTGTGAAGAACTCCTCTCCGGAATTCCAAACAACATGCAGTCACCAAAAAAAAAATTTGGAAGAGAGGACAATTTTTGCCGTCGTCGTCGTCAAGCTTCTGGATCCGGGCACCGTCGTTGTCGAACTAGCGTCGGAATCCAAAGAGCAAGCGTCGTCGGTCGAGACTGGACACCGGATGTAGGTTGTGAAGTGTGCGCGGCAAGACGAGGCGCTTATGGTGGAGAGGGAGGGAGACGAGGGTGGTGGCCATGGTGGCAAGGGCCTTTGAGACGAGGGCGGTGGCCGTAGTGGCGAGGCGCTCGCGGTTGCGAGGGAGGGAGGCGAGGTGAGGGTGGTGGCCACAGAGGCGACGGCCTTTGAGGCAGGGCGCTCTCGGAGAGGAGGCCGACCGGAGGAGGAGGGAGAACGAGAGAAAGATGAAAAAGTCAGTTGGGAGAGAGAGTGTGAGTGAGTGAGTGAGTGAGTGAGTGAGTGAGTGAGTGTGTGTGAGAAAGAGAATGGAAAATGTTCCATTCTTAAATAAGGAAATTAAAAATAATTAATAATTAGTAATTAAAAGGAAATAGAAAATAATAATAATTTGTGTGAGAAATTTAATAATATTAATAATAATAATAATAATAAATGATATTAATATTAATTAATATTATTATTAAGATAATATTAATAATAATTGTTTATAAATTTTAATCCAAACAAAAAATAATAATAATGAATTATAATACTAATTGTGGGGGTAACCTCACCATATTAAAAAGTGGAAAACCATATCACTTTCCAACTATTATTTCATTACAAACCAAACATAGGAACTACAAAAAGTTACACTTTCCAACTCACTTCAACAACCATCTAAACGAAGAAACTCATAAAATATGCATATGCATGACGTGCATACGCAATGCGTACGCAAACGCTTCATTTCTAAAATTTTCACTATGCGCTACTTCGGTGAACCAAACAGCCTTTATATGAGGGGCGAACGCACGTGGTGTGGCGGTGCCCCCACTGAAATAATTTTTTTTAATCAACGCCAGCAAGTGTGTGGGGTCCAGCCCTTCCCCCACATACAAACTATAATATAAACTGTCTGCCCCCTTCTTTCTTTCTTTCTTTCTTGATTGCTGAGTTTTTGTCGGCCCCCTTTCTTTCTTCATTTCCTCCTTTTACCCACCAAAATAAAAATAAAATACAAAGCACCGGACGGAGAAGGTGTCAAAGGAGTAGAGTAAGGAGGTCACTGAAGTCAGGAGCTGATGCTGAAGGATAAGCAACTTTTGGAGATTAATGATCGATTCAATGAGGTCAATTCTGAGTTGCTTCTTTGTATTGCTAATTTGAATCCAAGTGATAATTTTGGTAATTTTAATACAACAAAGTTGACAAGGTTGGCTCAACTTTATCCTAATGATTTCTCTCTCTTGAATGCATGACTCTTGAGCATCAACTAGAGACATATATTATGGATGTGCGAACATATGACAGATTTAGTCAGTTGAAGGGGCTTGGTGGTCTATCTAGATTGCTAGGGCAAATAAAGAAATATCTTTCGTACCCTTTGGTGTATCGACTTTTGAAGTTAGCATTGATTTTGCCTATAACAACAACAAGTGTGGAAAGATACTTTTCTACAATGAATATTGTCAAGACTGATTTACGAAACCGAATTTGTGATTAGTTTTTAAATGGTTGTCTTGTATGTATCATAGAAAAAGAGTTGCTTAATAGTATTACAAATGATATTGTAGTTAAACACATTCAAAGTATGAAAACTCATAGAAAACAATTGTGGGATCACTGAGATGTAATACTTTATTGTATAAAAACTCGTAGAGAACAATTTTTACCTTTTGTACTAAAAACTAATACTTTGTTTGGGGTTGTTTGGAGTGATCTGTAAATTCAATTTTTAATTATGTATATACTTTGTTCCCATATGTTCAATTTTTTGGGGCGTAGTTTCTAAACCCCCTTATGATTGTGCCCCCAGTAGAATCTCATCATTAATCTGCCACTGCCCTATACTGCTACATGTCCATAACAAATTTGAATAATGGTGTAACATAATTCTTTCTTTCTTACAATGGTAAATTAAATATTAAAACGTAGAAGTGAGCAATTGTATTGTGATGCTATGTTGCAAACTCGCTACAAAAATACATTGTTTTAGCGACGAAATTATCCGTCGCTAAAATGCATATTTTCGTCGCTATTTGCATTTAGCGACTTATTAGCGAAAGAAATGTTCCGTCAAAAAAATTAATGTTGCTACAAAAATTTCGTCGATAATGCGTCGATAAAGCGACGGATTAGCGACGAATTGAGCGACATAAATCCAGCGACAGATCAGTGACGTATAATTGTTGTCGCTAAACTTTTTGACGACTTACCGACAAAATAGCGACGGATTATGTAAGCCCAAAATTTGTCAAATTTCCAGAAGGTTTTGTACATTCATGGCTCACAGATTTCGTCGTTAATCCGTCGCTAAGTCGTCACTCTCAGTGATGGATTAACGACGGATGTTAGCGACGGACTCTGATACATGTTTGGTGCATTTGTGTGTATCGGACATTTTAGCTATGGATAGTCCGTCGCTAGGTAGTCGCTGGCCTGATATCTTTCATCGGTAATTTGTCGCTGACCTGAGATTTTTTAGATTTTCCGTCGCTATTACGTCGTCATTCCGTCGCTAAAGGTAACATTTTTCTCAGAAATTAATTTATGCTGAGCATATACCTGTTATACATTCACCAATTTCCACACAAATGAATTTCACACAAGTAAATTCTACACAAACTAATAAAACCCACACAAACATGTACAAATGTTATATATACAATAAAATAATAAAGTAGAGTAATCCAAGCATGTACAAATAACTGTTATACCATCCCACAAAGTAAAATAAATACAATCAAGTCAAAAAAATCAACCAACTCAAAAAAAATCTACAAACTCAAAAAATCCATCAAGTCGACGGTAGAGGCAAAGGCGGCGGCGAGTGTCGGCTAGCCTTGTACTGCGCTACAACTATAGCGATGATAACCTATCGATCATTAGGAGAAACGACAGATGGAGCAGTGGCAGGAGCCGTCGAAGGACCTAGATGATCCATCGATGCCGTCGGAGGAGATGGAGCCGTCGGATTAGCTGGAGGACCCAACGTAGTAGCCGTCGGAGGAGTCGTCGTAGTAGCCGTCGGAGGAGCAGGTGCTGCAGCATCACAAGTTTCTATCAACTTTCGGACCAGCCCATGTAGCTCATGCACAGTCATCGTGAGCTTCTCCAGAGATATCGCACCAGAAGGAACGCCGAAGTCGGGCAGTGATGGAGCTGGAGTAGCCATCGGATGAGCTCTGAAAAGAACCGACGGCTGGGATGCCAACGATCATGTACCATACACACTGTCGTCTTTTTCTCTCCCGACAGGTTGTACGCACCGATCGTTTCTCTCAGTCGACGCACTGCTCCCAGCTCCCAGCTTCCCCCTCTAACATCTCATACATCTCCTATATTTATTTATATAAATAGGTTTAGAGTTAAGAACTTTAGAGTTTTATGTGCTATATTTGATTTTGGTTAGAGTATCATATTAGATACTAGATATCACAGTATATGTATATAATTTGAGTTATATTTGCTATATTTGATTTCCATAATATCGTAAAATAGGATATTAACCAAGGTTCAAAGTATCAAAATCGGAGGTATCGGACCATTCCTATGAGGTTTAAAGTAAATTGAATAAAATTATAATTTTAAGTATTTACAGTATTTACAGTATTGTTTCTTAAAATAGGATATTAACCAAGGTGCGGAATCCATACTTGATGAGGCAATATCTCTCTCAGAGCAATAGGTAGTAACCTCTCGATAAACACATAGCAATCATGACTCTTCATCCATGTCAGCTTGCGTTCGTTGAGATCAACACATATTGCCAGATCTGATATGTAGCCATCAGAAAATCTCAACTTTGAAATCCAGTTGCATATTATCAATTTATCCTCCCTACTCAATGTAAATGGCGCTGGAGGCTTGACCCAATTGTCGTTGCCACTTCGTTTTAGGTGCAAATCTGAATGCCTGCAAATAATTTCCAAGTCCTTTCTTGCTTTGACATTGTCTTTCATTTTCTCCTTGATATCCATCACCATATTGAAGATGTTGTCAAATATATTATTTTTGATATGCATGACATCAAGATTGTGCCTTATGAGATTGTCCTTTCAATAAAGTAAGTCTCAAAAGATACTATGCTTCGTCCAATTATGCCTATGTCCGAACCCTTCAAAGTGATCGGCCGATATCGGATCTTCCATCATAGTCGGCAATCCATCTACCTCTTTCCAAACTTCACGGATGTGACGCAAGAAAAAACTGATGGTGACAATCAAAAAAGTATGCTTTTCTTCCATTCTAGAGACGATATGCCTTACTATTTTCTATATATTTTAGACAAGACAAAATACCATGAGTACTCCACCCCGATAACATCCCATATGTGGAAAATCGTTGATGATCCACATGAGAGACGCTCTCATCTTAAAGTTCTGCTCCTTCGATATATCATATGTCTGAATGTCGAATTGCCCCAATTATTTTAACTCATCCACCAACGGCTGCAAGTAGATATCGATATTCTTCTTTGGATTTTTTGGCCCAAGTATGATAACTGTCAAGAACATGTAAGGAATCTTCATGCACATCCATGGTGGTAGATTGTAAGGTGTCAAAATACCAGCCAACAAGATTACTGAGATTCTGACTGTCCGAAAGGAGTGAATCCATCAGAACATAAATCCAGCCGGACCCTCCTGGGCTCCGCAATAAATTCGGGATGACAAAGATTAAAATATTTACATGCCTCTCCATCAGAAGAATGGGATAATTCTCCTTCATCCATCTTTCATTCTTTGTTATGACATGTCATGTGTTGTGTTATATTTGTAAACATATACATCCTCTGCAGCCTCTTTGTGATTGGTAAAAACTGCATGTACTTGTAGGGACTAAACCTTGCTCGGGCAGTTGACTTTCTTTTTTCCAAAATTGGCTAGTACCGGTCCGCATGACAGAAAATGCATTTATCTTTATCATTGTTCTCCTTATAGTACACCATGCAACCGTTTTGACAAGAATCTATCTTTTCGTAGACTAATTCGAATTTTTGTATCATCATCTTCGACTTGTAGAAGTTTTCAGGCAACTCCTTTGATCCTTTTGGCAACAACTCTCTAACAAACTGAATTATCCGGTCATAGCATTCCTGCGGCAAGTTAAAATTAGACTTTAGATTCAACATCCATATCACCACTGATAGGATAGAATGAGAATCATAACCCGGGTATAATGGAGTATCGGCATTCTTGAACATATCATAGAATTCCTTCACATCAAGATTAGGATCCTCCGGATCAAAACTTGGACTGGCCACATCAAATACCAACTCACGCGCCAGGTTTCGCGATCGATATTCAAAGTTATCTCCGAGAGTGGACTCTTATACCTCTGTATTAAAGGAGGAATGATGATATTACGAAAAAAAGGTTCTCCTTGAGTCATCCACTCCTTGTATAGTTTATTACGAAATCCTTCTTATAGAGATGCTCCCTCACGAGATCCACCTATTTGAATGCTATATTATGACATTTGACACAAGAAAACTTGATGAGCCTCCCATCCATGAAATAATGTTGACTACTGGCGTATTTGAGAAATTTCTCAACGCCCGCTATGAAATTATCTGTCAAACCAATCCTACTCTCATGTCGCCGATTGTACATCCACGATCGATCAACTAAGTATCGACTCATTGATTCTGCATGTACCATATATTCAAACAATATGGATTAGATACAAGATGAATTAGGATATTTGCTAAATGATTAGTTAGTTAGGATACTTGATGAAGAAGTCTCATAAAGAACTAAAGGAGCTATTGGAAAGACCATATTTGAGCATTTCTTCGTGTTTTACACGTATCCAAAATTATAATTTCTCGAGACTCATCCGAATATGGTCGATACATACCATAGCATAGTAAGGTTGGAACTACTAATTACTATTCATATTAGTACCCTGAAGTATAACTATAAATGATTATAATACTAAAAATAACACTAGAAATACTTAAAATTATGCCTAGTACAAAATATATTTTCTAAAATATTAATAATTAGTGATAATTGTATCAGTTAAATTAGTAATAATCGATACTCATAGTAATGGTCCGATGCCGATTCTGATTCCAATACCAATACTCTAAAATATTAATAATTCATTATACGTTAAATTAGTGATAACCGTATCGATTTTAGGGCGATGAATAAATCGATACCGATACAAATTTTTGAACGTCACATATTCTATTTTCGATATTTTAGGATACGCTCAAGCCTACGTATTAAGAATTACGTGAGTCTAAGGATACACATATAAATAAAATAATTATATATGTAATATTCAATTTGTCAATTTTCTTCTAAGTTAATTATAGACACATACAATGAATATTACAATTTTCGTGTCCTAATACTCGTGTCAATTTGTCTGCAATTTTTTGATACGTATGCTTGTGCCATAAATCGATAATATATATATATATATATATATATATATATATATATATATATATATATATATATATATATATATTCAACCTAATTTCTATCCTAATACAAAATATACCTAATTGATCATAATAAATTTACAAAATTGAACAAAATTAAAGAAAATGAACAAAATTAAAGTAGGGGAATGGAAGATAACTTGCCAAGGGCTCCTCGACTTGCAATTTGAGAAAGAGGAGAGGGAATAGAGATGGGGCCGCTGCTGCTAGGGCTCCTTGACTTGCCTAGGGCTCCTCGGGATGGGGCTGTCGGAGGAAGAGAAGGAGGGGGTCGTCGGAGACGAAGGAGGAGAGGGGGTCGGGGTCTCCAGAGACGCCGTAGAAAGAGGAGAGGGGGTCGGGGTCACCGGAGCATGGGAAGAGGGGGTTGGGGTCGCTGGATACTTCGGAGAAGGTGGAGAGGGGGTCAGTGGTCACCGGAGCAAGGGGATAGGGGGTCGGGGAACGCCGAAGGTGGAGGTGGAGGAGGAGGAGGAGGAGAGGGGTCAGGGGTCGCGGAGGAGAGAGAGAGAGTTTGGGGGAAAATAGAAATAAAACTGGGATATTAAATTTTAACGTTTAGCAGCGACGTAATCTGTTCGTCGCTAGTCCGTCGCTGAGAAAAAATCGACGGACTAGCGACAAAAATTAATATATATTTATTATATAAATATATTAGTCGATATTCCTTCGGTATTCCGTCCCTACACCAGCGATGGATAATATTTCGTCACTGATATCCATTGCTAAATTCCAGTATTTTTTAGTGACTTATTAGTCTAACTTATTTTATAATATCTATCTTAATAGGTTATGCTGGCTTGCTTCATATCAGGGGAGGAGCTATTAAGATTCTAAGGGGCACTACACCATAATAGGCTATTTCTCACGGTTATTACCATGACAAATAATTTTTGTCATGGTAATAACCGTTACCGTTTGGAAGTGGTAAATATTTTGTAACGGTAATAACCGTGACAATTTATATTTTTCGTCATGGTAATAACCGTTAAGAATTTACCATTCGTCACGGTTATTAATGTTACAAACAAAATTTGGTCACGGTTATTACAATGACTAAATTGTAGTTTTCTGTCACTATTGTCCACTCACTATAATGGTTATAACTGATACAAATACAATATTTAAATCACATTCTATCACATAACATTTGAATAACAATTAAGCATGTCAGTGGCCACATCTTAAGTTCATATGTCGCTGCTCTGCTCAACAAGAAGGAGAAAACATGTCCATTTCTTCTATACTGGCTTCTATTGCATCAGAATTGTATGTCATTAATTGACATACAAAAAAATTAACTAGCTACTCATTCAAAATGCATATAAAAAATAATTTAGTAAAACTCCCCTTCACAATTGATCCCAGCTTAATTCACATATAGTACAACTGCATTCTTTTCCTTCGTTTTCCTATTTGGATCTTTGTGTAGTATAGAATTACAAGCTTGAACAGAGCAAAACTAAATAATTCTTCCGATCCAAACACATAAGAAATGAAATAATATATATGAATATACCAATAATAGATCAACCTCTGCATAGTCATGGCCTCTCTTTATTTCAATTGGTTGCAACAATCATAGAAACAGTTAAAGTGTAGCCACCAACATCACTTTCGCCCTTCCTCACCATTTGTTAGGACTTCTTGCAGTAAGCAATGCCAGTAGGTCAAAAATCTTCATGTGTATCGGAATCGCCAGTTATCCTTGTTGAAATTTTAAGCCTTGATGAAAGCTAGATCCTGATGTGACATATTCAAAAAAATATGATAGTTTAAGAAGAAGGCACACTAAAAGGAATAAATAATAAATTAGAGTGAGCACTTAGGAGAAAAAAGATAAGTGAAATGGCTAACAGAATGAACAACAAGGATCTTTAAGAATTCATAAAAAAATATTCTGAGTGAACTTTATTTAGTTCATCTAAAATAAATCCCTAAAACCTTTATATACTTCTTCAAATTCTTCTTTCTTTTCTAAACTGATTCAGAAAATTAAATTTCATATCCTGATTAGCCAACGACATATACTCTTATTCAAATATACAACTTGATTATACAACCTGATTTAGCGTCTCTAGAAATACAACCCAGATTGCAATCCTTAATTAAAAGATTAATTCATAAGACCTTATTATTTACTAGTATCAATGAGAAAAGAACTTAATATGACGGATAATTAAATTAATATAATTAAATTAATATATTGAGATACATATTCTGGTAGTTAGCACATCTAAAAAATCTGAAACCAAGACAAAGGAAGTTACTTGCTTACATTGGGAGGGGAAAAAGAAATGGCTGGTACTCTTATAGAGATCATGCTCTAGAATTTGGACTCCTTGCTCATGAAAAAAGAATAATTACTGGGTGTAGTCAAAATAGGAGTTAAAGACATCATATACGAGTTAGAAAGCATCGGTTATACATTTTAATATTTATTCCAGTGACAAATGGAAGGGTTTTCTTTTCTTTTTTTAAAGTCAACTACACGGTAGGATTATGCTTAAACAGCGCAGTAGGAATAGATTTGACCAATGTAGCTTTGGAAACATATTAAAGTGCTTGATAGTAAACCAAAACCTAAGCAAATTATCAGTGTAAGGTATATAACTTTATATTCTTCTAACATGACTACTAAAGGTTACAAGCTCGGTAGATGGTTGCTAAATTCCTAGGTCCGAGAGCTATGACATTCCAAAGACAAGAAGATTACTTTATTTAATAAGTTATCCAATGAGGGAAATATAACTACAGCCGCAAACCTACAACAAGAGCTCTGCTTCTGACTAAAAGTTGTCTTTCTCTGCTTGCCATGTTATTGTGGCAGTCCAAAAATTTACAGTAGATGAAAATGATAATATAATCGTTAAGAGTCCTAAATGGATAAAAAAAGAAAATATGAAACAAATTCTGATAACTCACATTCTAAATAAGTTATTTCTATAATGAAACATGCATTAAACAGAAGAGACATCCCGATAAGGGCTCCAATAGAAATACAATACCAATAGTCATACACAAATATCCCTCTGGACTTGAGAATTGGTTTTCCTATACTTGATGCATCTATAGCTGAATCAATATTTGGAATTCAACACGATAAAACACAAACCATGTCAAGTAGCAAATTGTCTTCCAACTACTAATTTCAATCAAACTTGTGCAGAGTTTGTGGGAATAGAAAGTCGATGAAATAAAATATACACCTAATATAGATTAATTTACATTGTTCCACCTTGGATCAAGAAATTCATTAATTGTTATAGAAGTCTAACCATACTACATTGGAGAAGCCCATTATTCTTATATCCACCATGGATTCCTATATCCACCATGGATGAATTTCATCGGTCCAGATAATGAAGCAAACATATAAAATGGAGATGTAACACAGTAGTAACAACCACAGCACCAATATATAAATCAAGTAGTGAGAAGAATGAGTACAGCCACGTTGTGGCATATTAATGGAAAACCTTTAGATACTATATATCTGTCTAGCACAAAAGTGAGAAGCAAGGCATAGTTTCCAGGATTTTTAGCTAAGACTAATGTTCTTCCAACCATAGCAATCAACCGAAATATTTAGAGGGCCACTTGATGAATGACAAATAATGCCAAAAGTTGGTCAAAGAACCTGAGAGTCAGAGAAAAATGTCAATAAGGAAATAATTTAAAGAATTATAGGCCAAGTTTTTTTTGAGATGCCCGGCGTAATGCTCGGGATTCTGTGCACTCTGCGTTGCATGCCTCTTTGGCCCACTGCCTACCAACTCCCACCATTTATAAATGAAAGAAATAATGCGCCCTCGTGGCTCGATCCACTGATCTTTCTCCACCCAGACGGGTTCTTATACCTCTCCTCGGTAACCACAAGGGTCACTCGAGTTCGGTAATTATAGGCCAAGTTATCACTCCATTAATTCTTTGAGTTACGGAACTTGTAAATACATAGGCTGAAAAAAGTTGTAGAAAATTATCAAATGTATGTTTATACGTAAAAGTATAGGGAACCTATTTTTTTAAAGAAACTAGACTAGTAAAGAGAATTTTTTTCCTATTTTCGTTGGAAAATCAAGATATCTAAAGCAAGCAGGGCATATAAATTTACTTTTCATGCTAACTGCTTCCATGTTGGTCCTTTTTCCTGTTTCTACAGATAGTCATTTGCTGCAAAAAATATAGTACTAAATTTAAATAGAACTTGGTCAATTTTGGTTTCTCAGTTCATTCTGAAACAAATGCCATTAATTTCCTCAAACTCCTTGAATTAGAATCAACAAAACATGATCGAAAAAAGAAGAAGGAAGCCTCTAATCAACAAAACCTAAAGTAGTTCTTGATGAAAAATAACATGTCAGATTTCTAATACCTAAAACCCTAAAATAAAAAAAAAACCCTCAAATCAGAGAGAGAAATATGTGGAAGGTACCTTTGGTGGACCATCGGTATCCATACTGCTTCGAAGGGGCTGAAGGCGTGGTGGTGGTGGTAGACTAATCAAACCCTAATAAAACAAAAATCGTGAATATAGAAGAGAAGGATAGAAAAGGAAAATCTCAATCCAAAATCAAACCCTAAACCAAAATTAAGATTGTGAGAGAGAAGAAGAGGACATATTTTCGATACCTCGTCGGTGAAGGAAGAGGGAAGCACCAATCTTTGGCGGACGCACAAGAAACTCGAGAGAGGGGAAGGGGAATGAACCATGAAAAGAAGAGTGTGGAAAAAATTGGCTCCCATTTTTTCTTTGCAATCCTTTCTAACACTTTTCTTCCTGGCACATGTTAAGCATGTGACCTAGCTGTTAAATTGTCACAGTTTTTTCCCTCATAAACAATATAAAAATAATAAAATTACATATTTATAATTTTAGTAACGATTGTTTATAAATCATAACGGTTATATCCGTTACAAGCGTGTCACGGTATTATCCGTTACCAATTATAAAAATTATGTGTTACAAATTGCATGTTTTGGTGTAGTGGGGGATCACGCACCCCCTCCCTCCCCCCCTCCCCCAAATATTTTTAAAAATTGTTGATTACTATATAGATTTTTTCAATATTAAAATATATATCAGTTTGTCATTAACATGCAAAGAATAAAGTAGTCCAGTGGTGGAGCATTGGGTTGTCAATTAATAAGCAAGAGTTCAAATCGCATAAGTCTCTAATTTATTTACATATCTTAAAAATCCTTTATGTATAAATCTTTTGTAACAATTTTGAAATATTGACTTTGCATTTTGAGTTTTAGCATTTTTTTGTTAGTGAAGTTCAATTAACATGGCAACTTTATGAATTTCTATATGTAGTAATACGGTCTCTTCAGAATTTTAATCTTGGATCTGCCCCTGCTTCGTATCAATTAATTTTCTCGTGGGGATTAACTTTCTTTTAAGTGGACAATGTAAGATGGAAAAGGTCCTTGGCACTCTACTGATATAGATTCACTCTTTATTCTGGGGGAGATCAGAATACTTTAAAACTCTCAACTTTGATCCAACTTTTCAATACGTAGCTCTCTTCCTTGTTTGTGTTTTAATCTAGGAGAGGAAGGTGAGAATAGCGAAGAGGCTCAATGTTCCTGCGTAGAGTAATCCTGCTATAGGGCATAGAAGTACAACCTCCCCCTGCTTGTTTTTCTGGATGAGCTTTTATTCTGTCTACCTCCAGACTTTTTAATATTAAGGAGTTCCTATAATTAAGCCATCCAACTCAATTTCCTATAATTATGTCATCCAACAATCTCCCTCAAGTTTGTGCTAGATATCACTCATGTCCAACTTGGACAAGAAACTTGTGAATACGAGGTTGGCCACGACCTTTGTAAGAATGTCAGGTAAATAATCTTCTGTATTGATTGACGGTACCTCAATAATTCTCTTTGATGAAGAACCGATTAACTTCTACATGTTTCACTCTGTCATGTTAAACTGGATTATGTGCAATATCACTTACAGCTTGGTTGTCACACAAAAAGTTCATTGGCTGAGAATTTATAAAAAAATAAATCTTTCAATAGATTTTGAATCCATAATATTTCACAAATACCTAGATTTATTTCATGGTATTCTGTCAGCACTAGATCGAGCAACTATATTCTGCTTTTTATTTCTTGATGCAACTAAATTATATAAATATAAAATAACTAGATGTAAGCCGCCTATCACATATTGCTTCTCCCCAATCTGCGTTTTGCATACCCTTCAACTCTGAGGTTATTATTCTTCTTAAACAACATGTCCTTTCCAAGGCTCCCATTCAGGTAGCTCAATATCATTATCACAATATTCAAGTATTGGTCTCCTGGATCATGCACAAATTGATTCACAACTCAAAGAACGTGTGCCAAGTCCATCCTTTGTATGTGTCAAATACATAAAATAGCCTATTAATTATTGATATCTCCTTTATTTACTGGCACCCAGCTCCGATCCATTCCAATATTCAAACCTTTCTCTAATGGTGCAGTAGTTGGCGGACAACCAGTCATACATGTTTCGTGTAACAGTTCTAAAGAATACCTCGAGATAGAATTTTTTTTGATTTACTTTGAGATACTTTAATGTCCAAAACATACTTCTAAGTACCTAAATCCTTCATTTAAAATTCTAAATACAAATATTTTTGAAGTGCCAATCTCTCCTTTAATTTTATCGTCTCTTGGGACCACCGTATCATCGATATAGACTATGAGTGCTGTAAATTTTTTTCTTTTTTGCTTTATATTAGCAGAGTATGATCAAAGTTGCTATGCTTATAACCAAATTGTCTCATAGCTTGTGGGAATCTCCCAAATCATGCTCTAGGTGATTGCTTGGAGAACATGCAAAGACTTTTATAACTTGCAAACCTTCTTTCAACGAGAGCCTTGAACATTATATCCAAGCAGAAGATCTATATAGACTTCCCTTATCAATTTTCCATACAAATAACGAACTATTGTAGAAGTCGGTCAAAGTTTGCTGTCAGGGAGTAAAATACGAACAATATTAAATTTTGCAACTGATGCAAGCATCTCTGTATAAATAATCTCATATTTTTGTGAGTGTCTCTTCTCCACCGGTCTCATCTTATATCAAACAATTGATCCCACTACAAAATACTGTTAAATAGCGACGGATCTCAGTGACGAAAAATAATACGTCTTAGAGTCAACGAAGGACATTCGACGGAATCACGACTAATTTATTTATGTAAATAAATTATATTATTTTTTCTCACTAGTCCGTCGCTAATCCTTCATTGTTCCTTCAGCGACGAAAATATATGTCCCTGCAAAAACTTAAAATTTTGGAGCGTGTTTCATTTTCTCCCATTCTCAATCTTTCTATCTCTCTCTCTCTCTTTCTCTCTCTCTCTCTCTCTCTCTCTCTCTCTCTCTCTCTCCCTTACTCCGGCAACCCCCTCTCCCTAACTCCGGCAACCCCCTCTCCCTAACTCCGGCAGCCGCCTCTCCCCTATCCTCCTTCTCTCCGACCCCGGCCCCCTCATCCTCCTCCTCCTCCTCCTTCTCCTCCTCCTCCGGTCTTCTCCCCGACCAAACAATCCTTCTCCTTCTCCGTATGTCGGCGGCTGGGAGGGTCCCCCCTCTTCCTCACCCACCACCCCCCTCCTTCTCCTAAGTCGATCGGCCACGGTGGCAGCGTCATCCCTCTACCTCTTCGACAGCCACTACTCCTTATTCGTTTTCGGCAGGCCCCCCCTCATTCTCGACTCAACTGCAGGTAATGCCCTTCTAAAAATTAAACCCCTCTCTTCCTTGACACAGACACACCACTATTTAAATTTATTATAATTGGCTATATGAATTTTGACACGAACACAGACACGACATCCGACATAGACAAATTATAGCCTTAGTTATATAAAAAGCATTAGATTTGAGTGTTCTAGTAAAATATTATGCATTTGAATACAAAAAGAGGTTTTGGATATGTTGCCTTAAATATATGATCAATAAAATGAACAAATCAAATATGGACTTGCAAAAAATAGAAAGAAAATTTTGAGCAATTATGAGGTGACATATATAATGTGATATATATGACATGACATACTCTGGGGTATATTAAATTCATAGTATTATGTTACACATAAATCTCACTAATCATAGATCGGTATCGGACCATTACTATGAGTATCGGGATCGACGATATCAGTAATATCGGCAGTATCGGATAAGAGTATCGAATTATTTGGTATCGAAAACAAATAGTTGTTAGTAAATTATTAATATTTTAGAAAATATAGATATTTATACTTTGGGCATAATTTAAGTATTTTCAGTGTTATTTCTTAGTATTTTTGAAATTCAATGAAATAGTAGTCACCATTGTCGATTGATTTATATGTGATAGATAAGTTTTCCTTTTCCATATGCTTTTAAACCTTACTATGCTTTTACACCCTTGCTACTTGGTATTTTCATTCAAATTAGCGACCAATTTGATATTTTAAATAAGTCA
Source organism: Iris macrosiphon (assembly GCA_036927795.1). Taxonomy (NCBI): domain Eukaryota; kingdom Viridiplantae; phylum Streptophyta; class Magnoliopsida; order Asparagales; family Iridaceae; genus Iris; species Iris macrosiphon. The sequence continues at coordinate 189,030,256 of JAYESA010000006.1, read as the reverse complement.
GTTTTCTTCTATAGTAGATTATACATAGGTACCTATATAATCTTATTATGCTTTTACAACCATACTATAGATAAATTTTATTCTATAGTGCTATGTTACATAGGTACTCATAGTATACACTAGTCCAAGGTTCAAAGTATCGGTATCAAAATCGGTATTGGACCATTACTATGAGTATCGAGATCGATGATATTGGTAAAATCGGCAGTATCGGACTACAGTATCGAATTTTTTGGTATTGGTATCGAAATCGATATTGGACCATTACTATGAGTCACCCTTGTCAATTGATTTATATACAATACTTGGTAATATTTTAGAATTTTAATTATTTCTAGTGTTATTTTATATGCGATAGATAAGTTTTTTTTTTGCATTTGCTTTTAGGAACTATCCTAACTAGGTACTCATAGTTCTTTATTTATTTATTTGACATGTTACGTGCATAATCATTTACGTCTATAAGAAAGTAATGAGTCGATACTTAGTTGACCGATAATGAATGTACAATCGACGACATGAAAGTATGATTGGTTTGACAGATAATTTAAGGGAGGACATTGAGAAATTACTCAAATACATGAGTAGTCAACCTTATTTCATGGATGGGAGGCTCATCAAGTACCCTTATGTCAAATGTCATAATATATCATTCAAAGAAGTAGTTCTCGTGAGGGATCGTCTCTACAAGAAGGGTTTCGTACATAACTACAAGGAGTGGACGGCTCAAGGAGAACTTTTATTTTTGCAATATCATTCATCTTTCAATACGGAGGTAGAAGAGTCCACTCTCGTAGATAACTTTGAATATCGACCGTGAAACCTAGCACGTGAGTTGGTATTTGATGTGGTCGGTCCAAGTTATGATCGAGAGGATCTGAATCCTGATGCGAAGGAATTCTATGATATGTTCAAGAATTTTGATACTCCGTTATACCCGGGTTGTGATTCTCACTTTGTCCTGTCGGTGGTGATGCGGATGTTGAACCTCAAGTCTGATTTTACCTTGCCGCAGGAATGCTACTGTAAAACCCCTAATTCTAAAAACCGTATTAATCTTTTTAATTATTTATTTAATTAATTTATAGTATTTATTAGCTTATTAGTAGAAATAGAATTTATTTAATTTTTATTTTAGGTGTTTGTGCACTTAGGGGATTTATGGAGCAATTATAAAAAAATTTCTAATTTATTCCATGTAGGAGACCCTTTGGACAGCTGAGTAGATTTATTGTATGCACAAATAAAATTTCTAAAATTATATATATATATATATATATATATATATATATGTGTGTGTGTGTGTGTGTGTGTGTGTGTGTGTTTTATTAGAAAAGAAATGGAAAATAAATAGAAAATAGAAAAGAAAGAGAATATAATAAAAAGAAAAAAAGAATAAGAAAATGAATTAAAACCAAACCCATATCCTAACCTACCCGTTATACCAACTAAACCCCACCCGTTAAGAAACTAACAACAAGCAGCACCTAAACCCAGCCCAGCCGCTCCAAACAAAATCGGGCGATTGAGAACACCCCTCCACCCGTTGTCTCTATATATATATAATTATATACCAATAGGTTAAACCCTAACCATAAACCTAAAACTTCTCTTTATCCCTTTCACCCACTCGACCGCCGTCGCTGACACCAGGACCGCCGCCTCCAGCCCAAACCCGTCGGAGTTCCCCGCACGGCCAACCGTTTCAACCGCGCACCGCGACAGAATTTGATCAACAACATACCCCTGTTCACGCTTCGTTTTCCGTGCCCTCGCTCGACCAAACTTGACCCCGTCTTCATCTGTACGTTCACGACCTATCCCCCTTCCATATCTATGCATTAGTTTATCTCGAACAGCACGTAAACCTAGGCAAAAATAGCGACCAAGTTGGCAAAAAATGATAACTTTTGGGATCACAAAAAACTGCGGTAACTACCTATGTTCACGGACTCGTATCTCCCACCACAGAGATCCGAATTTGGTTTTTTTTTGGTATGCGAAGACCACCTAACTTAGTTTAATTTATGTCTTTTACAATATTCTATTTGTCGCTGTATGTAAATATAACTTAAGTTAAAAATCTCGAAAATATACTTTTTCAAATTCCAAAAATTATGATACGGAGCGCGATCCGCCAAACGGGACCGCCCCGTCGCATACCGAGTGTACCAAAAGGTGCGCACAGTATACCCAGACGTGTTGGCTTTCGCGGAAATTGATTTGGACACGTGTGTGCGTCGGAATCACCCCGTATCTGCAGAAATTCACCGTATCGTGACTTTTGCAAAATCCTGCGCCATTTAGTGCACGCTCGTCGGAATGCAAAAAAACTTGCGCCACTGGACTCGTGGTATCGCGCTGGTCCTGTGACCAAATTTTTACGTAATTCTGAGATAGTTGACCAAGTCGCCTGTTGGCAGGCCCTACGGTTGACTTTTTGGGCAAAATTATGTTCGGCTCACCGGAATTCACAATTGGATATACCGTTGAGTTCGTACTGATATTTATAGTTTGTTTGACCTATAATTTATCCCATTTAGAGAGCGTTACCCCCGGCACGCTTTTCGGTGCAAAGTGGCCCAGAGGTGGAGCCCGTTTTGACCTGAAATTATCGTTTTCCCCCTGTGTCCAAATTGGATGAAAGGGTAGTATTTTCTAGCTATCTCGCTGATTTCGGAAACGTTGGTGATGTTTATTTTAGCTTCCGGAGACGTTTTTTCGGAGGCCGTAGTTTCTGACTCTTGGTGTTTGACATCTGGACGTTATATTTTACAGCTCTCTTGCCAGGCAAGTATACCTTGCCATTGTACTATTATTCATATTTTATATGTTGCATGCATCTTTATTTTCTGTCTTTAGTTCGTATATTTTAACTGCTATAAAATGCGTGTCCAAGGGAACTTGGGTGCAACGACGGTGTCGTCGTGATTATTTTTATTATGTATATGCATTAACCTTGTTTATGAGACCGTCCCATTATCATGAAGCATCATTAGGTTCATTGGCCGTGACACAGTTATTACACGAGTTGTGAGTCTCATATAGATCACGAACTGCGTATTGGGTTGGCCTCATGTACGTGTGGGCCGTGCGTTAGGGATAACTGCTGATAGAAACTTTGTATGCTAGAAGACTTAGCAGTTATTAATAGTCCATGGACATAGCCTATTATAGTACGGTGGTCTAATCCTTGTCCTTGTTTGGTTGCTGGGTTGGGCTATTGTACTAAATATAGGCTATGAACCAAATTGTGTCATGGATGTGACATGCTTAGAGCATGGGGTAGGAAGAACAACAAGTAAGGCGTTTGGGCTCCTTTGCACTTTTCTTTTGTTCGCCCAGACGCTCCGCCGGAGCAACGGGTGGTGATGACCCTATTTATTACAGGCGGCCTCTGGCATTCAAAAGACGACATGCTTTTTAGGCCCTTGATTCTCTGAGAGAATCATGCCAATCCCATTTATGGCCTGATAGCTCACGTGTTGGAAAGTTGTTCTCAAACTGCATTCACATAGCCATTGGATATTTATTTCAGTACTTTATTGGCATGCTTCTATGTATCTTGTTATGTCCCTCTGAGGACCTGGTCCCTTTTCAGGTGTAGATGTTCATGAGTATTCGCAGAAGCGCAGATCCGGACTGGTTACTTATAATTTCGAGGATGTCTTCTCTTTGAGCCCCGTGATTGTAGCTGATATTCTTATATTGTGTTTGTTATGTTGCACTTATATATTCGAGTTGGAAGTGGATTTGTTTCCATCCAACTATCATCTTTAGATACTTTGTATTAAGATCTAGTTTCATAGATATTGGTTATTTATTTATATTTAATTTTCTGTGGATAAGATTTAGACTATACCCTGTGACTTGTGACATATGTACCACTTGTTGATTATTGTTCATAATATAGCGTACGCATGTGTTATGGTTTTCATATATTGGAGTTGCCATATACATGCGGCTGGCATGCTTACATATCCTAGTCCTAAGTATTTTATGACTGGGGCGTGACATATTTTTAGTGGTGGCCAATGCAGGTCGAGAGCATATTGTCTCGGTTATGTTACAGTACCGAGCAAGCCTGCACCTAGGATTAGAGTATAGGATCTCATCCACAATTGACTATGATTCATCTTTCTTCCAATCTGTTCTATTTGAATAGCTGCATCATGCTTGATTCATGTGATTCCCTAATAGTTCCTTTAGTATAGCCCCCTCCTAGAATATAGAAGTCCATGTTGTTAGATAATAAGTAGGGTAACCTTCCTATTAAGAATACAACTAGAGTATTGACACATCACTAAGTTAGAATACCTAATGAACCCTAGCGTACCTTACCAATAGATTAATTTACCATTATCCCTTGATATGTTTATGAAGGACTTGAGAGTAGTATAGACACTACTAGAGTTAGTTAGAAATTGGACCATATTTTTTTACCCTAGCATTGAGGAACCAATAGAAATCCAAGGTTAAATATTAGGACTGGACCTAAATTTTATGGTGAGATAATATATGAACTATAAATTTAGATCATTATCTTATTATTAAGCAGACATTACCTTAGGAAGCCAAGAGCAATGAATATAATATTTTTCTTGATCATACCTCGAACACAGAGATTAGCTTCCACCTTCCCCCTTAGAAACCCATGAGATTATCTAGAGTCTCTCTATTTAATTTCATATCTTGTTCCTCCGGAACCTTAGTGCTCGCCATTTGTGTGACGACTAAATTTCTTTTCTTCATCTTTCAACTCGTGCCACCTGACATTTCTGATTGTAGGACCAAGTGAATGCCTTATGTTAAGGACATATAGCTTGCTAGGGTTATAGTTGTAATCTTAAATTTTGAAATTTTTGTGCTTAGTAGTTAGAGCTTGATAAGTTTGAGTTGTTCTTGTAGATTGTGACCCGATGATTATCCTTTAGTTCTAAATCGCGTAACTTGTACCACACCTCGATACGAGTTATATCCCCTTTTCCCTTTAGGCTAATAACTTTTCCATTCTTGCTATTGACACCTTTGTTGTATAATCACTATGTTTAAGACTTAAGATAACCATTACCTATATAATGCAATAGGATACCCTAATAGGTACCCAGATCTTTTCCTCGTGTACCCCAATAAGAGTTCTACTTTATTTACAAGGACAATATTATTTTTTAGAAAACCCCTAAAGGCAGTTACAATATTAGTTTAATTATTTTAAGTTGGGTAGTATGCCTCACAACCTAGTATCACATGGACCTCTTAACCATTGATGAAGTATAACCGAATGACACCAACTATAGACTTGCATAAGAAGATAGTATTTATTCAGACAGTAGAACTTAGAGGCCCATACCTCTATTTAGTCGACTAGCAACTTAGACAAGGAGTTAGTATGACAACTGTAGAGACTGTAGAGTCTTATCTTCTTTGTAAACTTGAATTATTTTGTAAGTTTCTCTCATCATAAATCTAGCGTACTTATATTTTCTGTACTATCTTGACTTATGCCGCTATTATAGCCTAGTTTTACAAGCTTACTCTTTTATCGAGCTTGATCATAATATATGTGTTAGTGGGTATACACACTAATATATTTCAGAATCAGTGTATTAAGGTCTAGCTAACCTTAGTGCATTTGGTTTGCTCTTCACATGACTACTTTACGTTGATTAAGATACATAGTTGACTAGTAGACGAATATATTTGCCCCTAGACATGTCTAGCATATCGCATCGGTTACATAATTGTACTGATACGAGCATGTGAAGGAATTACCAAAATAGAATTTCAATCCACAACTGTCTTGACAATTCTCATTTGAATTTTTTACACGCCTTGATCCCCATACTTCTATTCTATCACCTGCCCCTTAAACTCTTTATTATTGTTTTCTGTCTTACCTTATTTTGGAAAGACGAAACCTCGTGCTTCGTATAAGTTTGATACATTGATAATACTAGATATACCCCATAGGCCAATCGTATTACTTGGTGACTATCTTTTATAATTGATTAAGGGTATATCATATATGATATAATTGGTGTTAAAGTTTTGAGGATTGAATTACATGAGTAAATAAATTGAGGAATATTTTTCTTAAATGTATAGCCTTGTGTGCTAGATAGACAAATTCTAAGTTGGGTAGAAGTCGCATTGTCAACTTGAGGTGATTCTTTGATTGTGATCAAGCGATCAAGTAAGATTAAATTGAGAGATTTAAGTCAATTTAATTTTAGGAATTTTTAAAAATGACTAAGATGATGAGGATTTAATAAATTTTTAAATCTTGATATTGAGGACCAAATATTTATAATTTGAGCACATGATTTAAAGTTTGGATGTTGAAGATTGAATCATCGATTTAAACCTTGAGGATAAATATAGAATTCTAGGCTTGAACAATTGGTGAATTAGATATAAAATTTAACAATTTGAATTAAAAGTTAAATTTTGATTGTTGGATTACCTATTTAAAATATTGAGGATATAAATTGAAACTAAAATTTGAGGAGTACGAAATTCTTAAGTGAAAAATAGGAATAATATTGGATTATAATTATTTTCTAGAGGAGATTATGATAGTTGGAGATCGTGATATAAAATTTGATATGGGTAATTTAAATCTTGAAGATGTCATATAGATTTAGCTTAAATTTGGATGTGATTATTTAAAAATCGAAAAGAGATTACAATATGTTAAATTTTGATTAAACAGAGGTTACCTTAATTTTGAAAGTGATTACGATGGATTTGAATAGATTTTAAATTTTGGAAGAGATTATGTTTGACTTGCCTTATATAAGAATGTGAAGGAGTTTACAAATTATTCCTTATTTTAATTTCGAGGATAAAATTATTTTAAGTTGGGTAGATTATAAATCCCCTCACCCAAACTTAGACCTACTTGGCTCAGATAGTGAGACTAAGGCAAGTTTGAATCCAATTAGAAATAGAACATAGTATTTTTTTAATTTTGCAACAATTATATCACTTAGCGCACCTTACCGTTGCTTCGATAATTGGAGAACCTCACTAGCCATTGTCTTCCTACAAATTTCACATCCTTATCCTAGACATGCTCGTCTTCTATTCTGACATTTGTGTAACTTATAATTATGCTCTCTTGTGCTATATTTTATTCGCACAATATTCATCGCAGACGTTATCATTAAATTCTATATAAATATGACTTTGTATCCTTGTGCGTTCCAATCGAAATTGGAGACATAATCTTGACCCATTTCGTACAACCTAATTTATGATAATATTCTATTCTGAGTCCTCTATGTCCATGACCCTTGTGTCCCACCTAATTTTAATCCCACGTACTTCTAATTAATTCAAGAACACCTTGCGCATTAATTTTAATTAATTTAATCTAATTTCTATCTTTGTGCAATTTTCTAATTATTGGGCACTTTGATGCAAAAATCTATTAAGGTGTCCACACCATTGGATAATACATGAAGAAACTTATTTTACCCTTCACATAAATTTTTTTCATAATTTTTGGAATGTGCAACGTGCAACATCGTCCACTCATTTAAACCTAGCCTTGCATTTTAAACAATGCAAATTATAGCTCTCCAAACATCCCCATGACAATTAGAAAATCATGGAGGTTAGGATGGAGGAAGGTACAGAATAAGCTGTAAATCTCTATCTTATACCATCCTTGACATTCTACCGTGGCATAGTTTTAATTTCGAGGATGAAATTTTTATAAGTTGGGTAGAATGTAAAACCCCTAATTCTAAAAATCGTATTAATCTTTTTAATTAATTATTTAATTAATTTATAGTATTTATTAGCTCATTAGTAGAAATAGAATTTATTTAATTTTTATTTTAGGTGTTTGTGCATTTAGGGAATTTAGGAAGAAATTATAATTTTTTCCTAATTTATTCCATGTAGGAGACCCTTTGGACAGCTCAGTAGATTTATTGTATGCGCTAATAAAATTTCTAAAATTATATATATATATATATATATATATATATATATATATATATATATATATATATATGTTTTATTAGAAAAGAAATAGAAAATAAATGGAAAATAGAAAAGAAAGAGAATATAATAAAAAGAAAAAAAGAATAAGAAAATGGATTAAAACCAAACCCGTATCCTAACCTACTCGTTATACCAACTAAACCCCACCCGTTAAGAAACTAACAACAAGCAGCACCTAAACCCAGCCCAGCCGCTCCAAACAAAACCGCACGGATGAGAACACCCCCCCACCCGATGTCTCTATATATATATAATTATATACCAATAGGTTAAACCCTAACCCTAAACCTAAAACTTTTCTTCATCCCTTCCACCCACTCGACCGCCGCCGCCGACACCAGGACCGCCGCCTCCATCCCAAACCCTCCGGAGTTCCCCGCACGGCCGACCGTTTCAACAGCGCACCGCGACAGAATTTGATCAACAGCGTACCCCAATTCACGTTTCGTTTTTCGTGCCCTCGCTCGACCAAATTTGACCCCGGATTCACCAATATGTTCACGACCTATCTTTCTTCCATATCTGTGCATTAGTTTATCTCAAACAGCACGTAAACCTAGACGAAAACAGCGACCAAGTTGGCAAAAAACGACAACTTTTGGGATCGCAGAAAACTGCGGTAACTACCTATGTTCACGAACTCGTATCTCCCACCACAGAGATTCAAATTTGGTTTTTCTTTTTGGTATGCGAAGACCACCTAACCTAGTTTAATTTATATCTTTTACAATATTCTATTTGTTGCTGTATATAAATTTAAGTTAAGTTAAAAATCCCGAAAATATACTTTTTCCTAATTCCAAAAATTGCGATAGGGAGCGCGCCACTCCAAAAGGGACCGCCCTTCGCGTACCGAGTGTACCAAAAGGTGCGCACAATATACCCAGACGTGTGGACTTTGGCGGAAACTGATTTGGACGCGTGTGCGCGTCGCAATCAGCCCGTATCCGCAGAAATTCTCCGTGTCACGACTTTTGCAAAACCCTGCGCCATTTAGTGCACGTTCGTCAAAATGCGACAAAACTTGTGTCACTGGATTCGTGGTATCGCGCTGGTCCTATGACCCAATTTTCATGCAATTCTAAGACAGTTGACCAAGTTGCCTATTGGCGGGCCCTACGGTTGACTTTTTGGGCAAAATTGTGTTCGGCACACCGGAATCCACAATTGGACATATTGTTGAGTTCGTACTGATATTTAGAGTTTGTTTGACCTATAATTTGTCCCATTTAAAGATCGTTATCCCTGGCACGCTTTTCGGTGCAAAGTGGCCCACATGCGGAGCCTACTTTGACATGAAATTATCGTTTTGCCCTTGTGTCCAAATTGGACGAAAGGGTAGTGTTTTCTATCTATCTTGCTGATTTCGGAAACATTGGTGATGTTTATTTCAGTATCCGAAGACGTTTGTTCGGAGGCCGTAGTTTCTGACTCTTGGTGTTTGACATCTAGACGTTACATTTTACAGCTCTCTTGCCATGCAAGTATACCTTGCCATTGTACTGTTATTCATATTCCATATGTTGCATGCATCTTTATTTTTTCTCTTTATTTCGTATATTTTAACTGCTATAAAATACGCGTTCTAGGGAACTTGGGTGCAACGACGGTATCGTCGTGATTGTTTTTATTATGTATATGCCTTGACCTTGTTTATGAGATCGCCCTATTATCATGATTTATTTCAGTACTTTATTGGCATGCTTCTATGTATCTTGTTATGTCCCTCTGAGGACCTGGTCCCTTTCCAGGTGTAGATGTTCATGAGTATTCGCAAAAGCGCAGATCCGGACTGGTTACTTATAATTTTGAGGATGTCTTCTCTTCGAGCCCCGTGATTGTAGCTGATATTCTTATATTGTGTTTGTTATGTTGCACTTATATATTCGAGTTGGTAGTGGATTTGTTTCCATCCAACTATCATCTTTAGATACTTTGTATTGAGATCTAGTTTCATAGATATTGGTTATTTATTTATATTTGATTTTCTGTGGATGAGATTTAGACTATACCCTGTGACTTGTGACATATGTACCACTTGTGGATTATTGTTCATAATACAGCGTATACATGTGTTATGGTTTCCATATATTAGAGTTTCCATATACATGCGGCTGACATGCTTACGTGTCCTAGTCCTAAGTATTTTGGGACTGGGGCGTGACAGCTACGATCGAATAATTCAGTTTGTTAGAGATTTATTGACAAAAGGATCGAAGGAGTTGCCTGAAAACTTCTATAAATCGAAAATAATGATACGAAAACTCAAATTAGGCTACGATAAGATAGATTATTGTCGCAATGGCAGCATGTTGTACTATAAGGATAACAATGATAAAGATAGATACATTTTTTTGTTACGAGAACCGGTACCAGACAATTCGGGGCAAAGAAAAGTCAAATGTCGGATCAAGGTTGCGTCCCTACAAGTACATGCAATTTTTTTCGATCACAAAGAGGTAGAAGAGGATGTATATGTCTGCAAAAATAGAAGAACACATGACATGGCATAACAAGGAACGAAAGATAGATAATGGAGAATTATCTCATCCTTCTGCTAGAGAGGCATGGAAGCATTTTGATCGATGTCATCCTGAATTTTCTGCGGAGCCTAGGAATATCCGATTGGGTTTATGTTCTGATGGATTCACTCCTTTCGGACAGTCGGGATCTCAGTACTCTTATTGGCCGATAATTTTGTCTCCTTATAATCTACCACCGTGGATGTGCATGAAGACTCCTTACTAGTTCTTGACACTTATCATACCCGGTCAAAAAAATCCAAAGAATAATATCGATATTTACTTGCAGTCATTGGTAGATGAGTTGAAAGAATTGTGGCAGTTCGGCATTCAGACATATGATATATCGAAGGAGAAGAACTTTCAGATGAGAACATCACACATGTGGACCATCAATAATTTTTTAGCATATGGGATGTTATTGGGGTGGAGTACTCATGGTACTTTGTCTTGTCTGAAATATGTAGAAAAGAGTAAGGTATTTCGTCTCCAAAATGGCAGGAAAGCATAATTTTTTGATTGTCACCGTCAGTTCCTTCCTGCGTCGCATCCGTGGAGAAGGAACATAGATGGCTTTAGAGCAGGTAAACAAGAACTATCTCCGCCCCCGTTGAGACAGACAGTAGACAAAGTTTGAAAAGAGGTAGATGTATTGCCTACTGTGATAGAAGATCCGATATCGCCCTTCACTTTGAAGGGTTCGGACATATACATAATTGGATAAAGTAGAGTATCTTTTAGGACTTACCTTATTGGAAGGACAATCTCATAAGATACAATCTTGAAGTCATGCATATCGAAAAGAATATATTCGACAACATCTTCAATACGGTGATGGATATCAAAAAATATGAAAGATAATTTTAAAGCGAGAAAGGACTTAGAAATTATTTGCATGTGTTTAGATTTGCACCCAAAATGAAGTGCAAATGGTAATTGGATCAATCCTCCAACGCCATTTACATTGAGTATGGAGAAAAAATTGATAATATGCAATTGAATTTCAAAGTTAAAATTTTCTGACGACTACGTGTCAAATCTGGCAAGATGTGTCGATCGCAACGAACTTAAGCTGATAGGGATGAAGAGTCATAATTGCCATGTGTTTATGGAGAGGTTATTACCTATTGCTCTTAGAGAGATGTTGTCTCATCAAGTATGGACTTCGATAGCCGATTCATCTTGCATACGAAGCACATGTCGGTTCTTTTATAGTCAAATTTAGAAAGGTTGTTGTCCCCCCCCCTCCCGGGTTTTTTTATAGTATAGAGCATTTGCTGATTCATCTTGCATACGAAGCACATGTCGGTTCTCTCTTCCATTATCGATGGATGTATCCATTTGAGAGGTATAAATTGATTAGTTTTTACTATTAATTTCTTTACTCAAATAATTCTAATATTTAATATATTATCTATAGGTATCTATATCACCTAAAGAAGAAAGTGGGCAATAAGGCTCATGTAGAAGCTTCGATATATGAAGCATATATCATTGAGAAGGTTTCAAACTTCTTCTCCATCTACTTTAATACTCATGTCAGAAAAAATTATAATAGAGCCCCAAGTAATGATGACGGTGGGGTTGATGCACCGAATAGTATAATCTGTACTATCTTCAATGTGGGAGGCAAGCCTACAAGTGCTACTAAAGTGGTGGTTGGAAGACAATGAGTTTGAAGCCGCTCATCGGTATATATTGTTAAATAGTGGGCTTTAGGAGATGCTAGATATTGAGAAGTAAGCGATACATCTTTGCTATATATTTTAATTTTGTATATGCTTAGAAAAAAGTGCTCTAACTATTCTCAATATTATCATAGTACTTTTAGAGCTGAGGTAGAAATGGAGAGACCTAATATTAATGATGATGATCTTGCTAGAGAGGTTGATAGAAAAATTTCTATCGTGGTTCCATAATTATGTATGGATCATAAACATTAAGCATGCTAAATTTAGCATTCCAACCAATCTTTGTCTTATGTCTATATAATACATGATATTTCAGGTTTTTTGTCTCGGTACAGAGTTATAGAACGAACGACTTCGAGCATTAGCTATCCCACCAAGCAAGAGGGTAAAGTGTTGGGATGGATACACCATTAATGACTTCAAATTTAGAACCACTGATAAACCTATTAATCAATCATTTGGCGATGAGGAGGCAAATTATACAAAGAACTCTGGAGTATGTATGAGGGTTTCAGTCTACGATGAAGATCCAGAATTCGACTATTAAGGTATACTAAGAGATATCGTAGAGCTGGAATACTCTTATGAGACAAAAATTTTGTTGTTTAAATATGATTGGTTCGACACAATACCCAAGCAAGGATGAAAATTTGACAACCAAATTTGGTTTGTTGATATAAATTATGAAAAAAATATGTAGGTTTTGAACCATTTGTTTTGGCTATTTAAACGGTTCAAGTATATTATACGAGCTATCCTAGTCGACGATGCAATAATAAGGATTGGTGGAATATATGCAAAACTAAAGTTAGAAATACATATAATATTGGAGATCTATTATACCAGGAGAATGAGGTGGTCATGCCTCAACCTAGATATATGAGTTTGGCCGGTGTTTATGGTATGGTCAGTATTATAATTTTTGCTAGATCAATTTTTGGTATTTTTTATTTTTTTATTAATTAATTATTTAATTTTTACCGTGCGATGAGGCCATCAGAGCCGGGAGAGACCCAAAGACCGTCGACTTTTTCGTAATCTTTCAGCGGACACACAAAAGAAAGAAGGATGGGAAGCTCGTAGATTAGCGGGCAGCAAAAGCATACTAAGTTATATTTATAAAAAATTATCAACAAAATTTAATTACATTCTTTTTATAATTTAACTATATTTGTTTATCCTGAAAATCTAACCTTAACTTTAATATTGTTACCTATGATATCTAAAAACCTTAACCCTAAACCTAACCTACGATATCTAAACTTAACTCTAAACCTAACCTTGGTTGCAGTCAATAAAACAGATTAATCCTAACCTACAATATCTAATATATTTACATAAATAAATATAGGAGACGTATGAGACGTTGGAGGGTGACGCTGAGAGCAGTACGCCGACTGGAAGAAATGATCAATGGGTACAAGCTGTCAGGAGAGGGAAAGACGGCAGCGTATACGGTACTAGATCGTTGGCATCCCCGTCGTCGGTTCTTTCCAGAACTCCTTCGACGGCTCCTCCAGCTCTATTTGAGCCTGGTCCTGGCGTTCCTTCTGGTGCTATGAGTTTGGAGCAGATCATAATGGCTCGGTTAGAGGTACAGAGGTAGGTTAGACAACTGATAGAGTCTCGTAATCCAGCATCTCCTACTCCTCCTACAGGTCCTGCTACTCCAACTCCTCCGACAGCTCCTTCGGCTCTATCTTCGATTTCTTCTGTTGCTCCGCCTATCGTTCCTAAGGATCTACAGTAGATTATCGCAGCGGTTACGACTGTAGAAGCATAAAAGTGTGCCTCAGATATATAGCTCAGTTTCTACAAATAAACCCAACAGTAGACGAATGGCGCACTTTCTACTTATTCCAAAAGAAAAACGCACATTTTCTTACTTTGGCGCACTTTCCATTCAAAGGATGGCGCAATTTCCATTTAGAGAGTAAAAAAGTGGCGCACTTTCTTAATGTTATGAAAGATTATGCACAAACGATCTACTCTCTCTCAATATTTAATGCAGCAGATGTCACGTCCCGGTCCCGTAAGGGCCGATCGTCCTCGCTTGGCCCCTACGGAACCGATCGTCCTCACTTGGGCGCGATGCCATGCAAGCCTAAGTTGCGCTTGCACCAGGCATACTACCTACACAAGACACAAGTTATATAATATATAAGGACGGGATTCAAAATGCAGAGAACCAAAGTTGAACCCATTTGATAGGAAAACAAAATACTTTCTTTATTGAATACTTGAATATTGGATTACAAAGTACTTGCTTGACTGATTTACAAAATATGTCATTGTGGCTTACAACTCTTTTTTACAAACCCAAAACTAGCCACAACGCCCAAACATCATGTCCTTATAGTAGGACCAAAAATCAAAATAACTAGCAAGAGAGGAGTTTGCACACAGGAGAGAAAAACTAAGAAAGCAGCACGAGCATGGTTCCGCTGGATGGATGCACTAGTACTGGTTTAAAAATTTTGCCAAGCTCTCGCTACCAGAACCTGGAGATTTGTCCACAAACGTGGGTCAGTACAATAACATATATTGGTGAGCGACCGTGGCCAAACTCACCTAGAAATCTACACTAAGTAAATATGTGAAGCTAACATTATTAGGTGATCTTTCTTGTTGTCTAGTTTCTTTTTAACAATTCATACAAAGAAACATAAATGATAAATTAAACCATGTATATGATAATTCTTACCTACGGCCGAACGGTAATCCCTACAGCAGACAAACAAGTTAGCCACAATTTGCATATATGAATAAACTTATAAATCAATCTTGGCATCAAGTATTAGGTATGCAAGAAGGTAAACCTAGCATGCGCCCTAACTACATGATGGTTCACAAGAAAACCCACGAATAACAGCTAGGACTACAAACCCAGGCTAACTATTAGACAGGACACCCCCTAATCACGATGACTATAAGCCTCAGGGTATTTCGATTATCTCTCCCAGGCCGAACGATTTTTAGTACCCCAGGAACCGCTCGAGAGAATGACCTTGTGCACAAGTTGTCCAAAAATCGATGCAATAAATGTGTTCTATCAATTAATCAGTTCTATTGCAACAGTTGAACAAAAAGCTTCTATGTGGACTATCTTCTTTTTGATAGATTTGTGGCTCTTCAATAATTTCAATATCGATCAATTCAAACCATAAAAGGTTTTCAATAGGTTCAATGTGCAGCATAAGATAAGTAACGTGCATCAATGTCTCGAACGGTTTGCAGTATTTATTTTATGATTCAAATATCATGATTTCCATATCATGCAATAAGTAGTAGAAAATTCTAAGTTAACAAGTGAATCATGTTCATTAACTTATCTTGTTTCTGGGGAGTATAGGGACAGGCATTTTAAGTGGAGTAGAGATTCTTTTATTTAGGCGTGCAGACTAAAGGATTCATCGAAGGGCCGAAGCCACTCATCGATTGAATAGAACGAGAGGATGGGGAAGCCTTATGCCACGATCACTCCTTGGTTATGTCATACCCCGGTCCCGCAGGGGCTGTTCATCCTCGCTTGGTCCCTACGGAACCGATCATCCTCGTATGGACGTGATGCCGTACAAGCCTAAAGTGCGCTTGCACAAGGCCAAAGCTTTGAACAAAGGCAAGTAAGCTATTCGATACAGAAACAGCGGCACATATATTGCAGAAAAGTAAAGAACACAATGACATATGAAAATAAGCTCTTTATTGATAATCGAAAGTGTTACAAGCGGTGCATGGCCGAGGTTACAAATCGCTCAAGCACTCTTTCTCTCGATTTCAATGACATCGTTCTATACATTATATCTCTCTATACAAAATCAGCTTAAATTAAACTCGATACGGCTCAAGACATCGACTTCAGATTTTTGGTTCCTTGGGATGAGGCACGGCTATCGCTTCCTCGGACGATCCAGCACCTGAGAATAAGCAAACTGTTGGTGGGTCAGCACTTTTAAAAGTATAAGTATGTATAAAATAACTAAACAGAAGCTACACCCTCTGAAACCCACACTAAGTAAGCATATGGCAAAATATTATATTACTAGTGATCTTTCTACTTTTACCTAAGTTTATTTCATGCAGCTCAGGATTATAGTCAGATTTTATCTTTTGAAAACTTAGCTTGGAAACAGTTTTGCATATTCAACAATAAGCATACAATTGGGACAATGTTCTATCGTGCAGTGTGGAGCATATATTGTGCACCATAATTTAACTCTTAGGGACAAAGTTCTATAGTGGAATGTTCATCTCCAAACAAGACAAGCATTAAGTGGACTATCATACTTTCAAGCACACAAGAAAAACTAGCTATATGATTTTGGTTTCCGAGAAACTCAGGATCGGTAGCGATAATCCAGCTTTTATCTGATGCTATTAGCAGCTGTGACTCATGGTTGCTCTTCACTAACATAATAGCAACCGGGACCAAGGTTCAGCTCTGCACTAATAGCCATTGTCCGACCGATACGAATGCATGAAGTACTATCAGATAAACTCTAAGATGCACATGTTCATGAACAAGCAGGTTATATATAAACTCTTTATGTTTCTTACCCCTTGCCGGTCAGTTATCCCTGTAGCAAACATACAAGTTAGCAACAATTTTTATAAACATATATGTATAAGGTTCTCTAGTTTCCTGTCTGTCACTGCATCGAACAGTTAGGTATGCAAGAAGGCTAGCCTAGCATGCACCCTAACTATATGATGACCCATGAGTTACCCTACTGATGGACAAATAATACCCCCTAGATCTCGTAGGACCGGAACATCGGGGTGCTCTAATAATCCCTTCTGGACCGACCGATTCCCAGTGCCCCAGGAATCGTTCGAGAGTCTATTACCTTGTGCACAAGTTATCCGAGACCAATGCATGACAAGAAACATTCTATCAAATAAACTATTAGGATGCACCAAACATGAACAAGCATATAACTATCTAATGGCTATACCCCCCAAATCCCGTAGGACCGGAACATCAGGGCGGACTACTGGACTCTTCTCTTTCATTCTTTCAAGCAAAACACATCATTTTACATATCTAATAGCACACCCCCTACATCCCGTAGGACAGGAATATCAGGGCGCACTATTAGTCTCTTCTTATACAAATTAAGACTTAGTAGTGCGATATAGCAAAATAGGCAAGCGAAACATATAATAGCAAGCACGATATCGATTTCATAACTAGCTTGCAATATCTATCTCTTTCTTAGCATGTTACAAAGGGACTCATTCAAGCAATTATTTTACTTATCTTTTTAGCATGGCAGAGGTTCGTTCGAGGTGTAACTAAGCATGCACATTTCTTATACTTCTTAACTTTTAATAGCAAAGTTCTATCTCTTTTCAGATAAGCATACAAATTCTCTAGTTAAGCAAGCAGGTTCATTTCGATGACAAGCCATACAAGTTCTCTTATTAAGCATGCAGAGTCAGGTTCTATAATTCTTCATATGAAACTATCTTCTTTAAGCAAACAAGCATTCAAAAACTTAGATTCATTATTAAGGCGTGCAAGAATCAGAGAATGCAGTTTTGCCCACTCACCTAGATCAATCGTCTTGGTTTCAAACGAGAAATCTTCGAGAAGACTTTTGCTTGAGCAAACAAAGCGATATTACTTGTACATAGTGCCTACGTAGAGTGGGGCACTATATACTTACCCACCAACAAAGAGTTTCGTCCACGAAACTCAAGGAGAAAACTCACAAAATACAGAGCAGTGATAGTCCTCATCCCTCACTATCACAAGCGATAAAAGCGAATCATGAAAACCAAGTCATCAAAAGCAAGAAAAACATAAAGAAACACAAAACCAAGCAACAAAATAACCAAAAAAACTCTTGGACTTATTTCAATAAAAGTTGTTACATCGTTTTGAAGAGTTCATTGTATTTCGTCCGTGTTGATTTGGCGATAAGATTTTTTCGAGACTCGATTCTTAACCAAGTCAAAGTAACAAGTGTTTCATAAGTAACCCGTTAGGAGCAGAGTATTTTATAATACCCCACTGAGAAGAAGTTTTATCCTTGAAACTTAAGAGATAAAGGAGTCGAAGATCAAGGCATCAAGAGGTCAAAGAAATCAGACTCACCAACATCGTGCCCGCTCGTATCACGCTCAATATTTAACTGATAAACTTTAGGACTTCTCGTATGATCAGTTTGTCCATTAGCTTGAGCTGGGGCTGGTACAGGATTCTGATCCTGGCCTCGTACAGCATTCTCGTTCCGGTCACGCGGCATAGACCTCTTGGTCGGACAGTTTCTCAAAAGATGGCCCATTTGGCCGCAGTTAAAATATTCACCTCTAGCAATATGACAAGTTTCTACTATATGCCCTAGTTTGCCATAATAGCTGCACTTAAGTATAGGATGTTGCTCGTCCTATGTCTTCTTCCCTCAATCGTGATATCTTTGGGTAGGAGGGTTTCGAGCAGCTGGTGCCTTTTCTGGAATACTTCGTGGTGTGAACTATTTATTTTGTACCACTGCCTCAAATGCCTTAATGTATGAAGTGCACTCCCGGCTCATCACATCCTTTCTAAGTTCATCATTCAAGCCTCTGATGAATAGGTACATATGGATCCTCTCGTTAGGAATTATTTCATTAGCGAACTTAGCAAGCTTGGAGAATTCTGACTCATAATCTTCGACGGACATGCTCCCTTGCTTAAGTTCGGTAAATTCATCTTCATTTCTTTGTCTGACGGCTGGATGGAGGGACTATTCCATGAATACATTCTTGAACATCTCCCAAGTAATTTTTCTGTCTCTGTGTCTTGTGGCAAGATCTAGCTTCTTGATTTGCCACCAATCGTGTGCACATAACCTATCATGCCCCGATCTCCCGAAGGAATCGGCCGTCCCTGCCGGGCATAAATCACCGTGCCATTGCTCCCGTGGGACGATCATTTCCATAGTGACGTGATATCGTACGAGCCTGGGGTTGCGCCCGGACAAGGCAACATCGTTAAAGTTGTGGCTATCATCGAATCGATCGAGTACGCAGTGAAGGGACAGTATTGCAAACGATAATCCATCTAAGCATACGGGGCAAATCAAGGCACGAGGTTCTCTGAATACAATGGCATTATTTTATGCATTATGTCCCTCTATACAAAAATAGCTCAAAATAATCGATACGGCTCAAGGCATCGAAACCAGATTTTCGGCTCCTGGGGATGAGGCACGACTATCGCTTTTTCAAATAATCCAGCACCTGTGAATAAGCAAACAGTTGGTGGGTCAGCACTTTGGAGAAAGTATTGGTGAGTCTAAAATCAACGAATAGAAGCAACATTCACTAAAACCAACACAAAGTAATTATATTATAAAATATTATATTATTAGTGATCTTTCTAGTTTTACCTAGATTCATTAATGTAGTACAGAACAGAGTCATGTTACTTCTTTTGGAAACATCTTTGAAATCAGAGTTCATATTCGATATACAAGCAAGAAGGCAAGCAGTTCATACACGATAAGCAAGTTCAATTACTATCTCTGGTGCATATCGTGTCTCGTGAGTCATATTCATTTCTTTCAAGACTCTAGCATGCATCTAGTGGACTATCTTCTTATACTATTCAAGGAGATCATCAATATTCAAGCAATCATGCAATTCTAGGTGCGATGCAAGACGATATGCAAAAAATATATCACTTATATAGTGATTCTTACCCCTTTTGCCAAACGGTTATCCCTGCAGCAGACATACAAGTTAGCAATATTTGCATATATATGAATAAGGTTCTCTTTTTGTATCATTCTCTACATCAAATAGTTAAGTATGCAAGAAGGCTAACCTAGCATGTGCCCTAACTATATGATGGTCCACAGGAAACCCATGAATAGCAGCTGGAACTATAAGCCCAGACTAACTATTAGACAGGACACCTCCCTAATCGCGAGGACTACAAGTCTCAGGGTATTTTGATTATCTCCCCCAGGACGAACGATTCCTAGTGCCCCAGTGTAGTGCCTCAAATCCCGATCCGACCGGGATACGTACTATATAATTAGGCTTGTGGCTAGTCTGTCTGGGTTATAGTTTGGTATTTAGAATCTTCAGAATTCTCTTGCTACTGACAAAATGCGATGATCCTTTCCAACCCATGGATAGGCCTCTATTGAAATAAGTCAAATAGTTTTTGTGCTTTGTTGCTTGGTTTTCTTGATGCCGCTTTGGGATTTTGTTTTGATGTTGCTTTCAATTTGTTTGGTTTTTGCTGTTGGCTTTCTCGCTTGGAGCTTTAATTCTTGGAGAGTTTGGGAGGAAGGATAGGCAAAGGATTCTAACCCGGTGCTCGTGCTATTGCAGGTTCGCATAACTGACGTTTGATCATCGCTAGGCGAGACTCCTTCTTTCATCACTTTATTTAATTAGTGAGTGGTTCGGATCCTTATTTCCTACTTATTCATGTCCATATCTCTAATATTTCAAACGTTCAACCGATGATGCCCGGATGAACGCCTAGGAAATTCTTAGTCACAATGCATGCCAGCCACTAAGAAAAGAACATGGTATTTGTAGACTAACTTGTATATTTATGAACATGATATAAATATGAGCTCAAATATACAAGTGGGAATTGAATATAGGTTACTGCCTGGTGCCTCGGAGAGTTTGGACCCACGGGACACCAAAATCGGAACACGACTTTGAGAAAATATGAACTGTTGCATAAGTATATATGTTGCTGCCTTACTTCTTCTGTTTTATCTCATGCGTGGTATGATAGTTGAAATGTTCACGCATTTGCATGGTCTGGAACAACTTGTGCACAAGGTTTGGCATTTTCTCGAAACGGTATTTCGGGGCACTTGAATCGTATCGACCCAGGAAGAAATATTTGATCGTGCTAGTCGCGATGCATTGCGGGATCTTCAGCAGGGCTTGCTACCCGGGCTGATAGGGCGCGCCGTAATGCCTTGGATAAGTTCCCATGGTGTCGATCATACCAATGACCGTATATAGATAGAAAATATGCTAAGTTATTATCTTGTGCAGATGGTAAGTATACTTGTATTTTGTTGCGAGGAAGGAGTGCATCGGTTGAGTAAGAAACCGATGTGCTTTATGGGTTCAACGTTATTTTTATTTCTCTAAAATCATGCAACTAATATGAATTAAATTTACTTAGTTCTCAATAGCAAGATCATTTTAATGCATTCTCTTCCCTAATAAGCAAGTATTGATTTAGGCGAGTGGGTTCGTTCCGCTCACCAGTACAGCTGAGTACTGACCCACATTATGGGCAATTATTTTAGGCACTCAAAGTGTGCAACGCTAGTGGATAGACGAGAAGGCGTTAGAAGCTCTTCTATTTTGAAGTATAGTTAAAGCCAGTTCATTTTGGAGGTGTGGACTTTCAATCTATACAAGGGCATAATGTACGAACGACAAGGCTTATCTGATGGAGCGCGCCCTACCTTTGAGTTTTTATTTTGTAATGCAAACTAAGTAGTCGAGAGGTGCATCAAATGTAAACTCTATATAAATTACTCTGAATTATCAATAAAAAGTATATTTTCTTTCTATACTTTGTGTTCAAATATCTGTGAATGTATTTTCTAATTTGTGTTTCAAATGGCTTCCTATCACAACACATTCTTGCCTTGTGAGTGCGAAACTCCAGGCTCGCACGATATCACGCCCAAGCGAGGATGATCGGTTCCGCAAAGGATCTAGGCATGGACGATTGACCTTTGAGGGATTGGGGCATGACATGTTGGTATCAGAGCATGGCTTCACTTTCTTGGGTTTTAAAAAGATATTATAGGAATTTGATGCGCCTCTCGATTGAATTGCATTCGACGTTCGTTGTATGAGATGAATCACCCTATACAATGAGCCCACAAATAAAGATTTATCGTTTTTGGAGTGTTGACAAGCTACTCACTTTTGTAGCAATGGCAAAGAAAAATATTGTCGCTGCCAGCAGTGCTTAGCCTGTCCAGAGCGATCTGGCAAGTTCTGGAGAATCCGGAGTGGCGGGTTCAATCGATATGACTGAGAGACCCATGCACCTAATGGAGGTACAACAATAACAAGCTGCCACTCAATAGGCCATTCAGGCGCAGATTACTGCTCAACAGAAGCAGATGGATACCATGATGCAATTGATCGCATCTTTGGTGCCTAGCAACGGCGGAGCCACGGTGACGCCAGTCACACCGCCAGTTGTGGCGGTAGAAAATAAATTTGAGGAAACGCAGCCTTCCCCTAGGAATACCTGCAAAGCGGCTGAGTTCACTAAGATGCACCCACCAACGTTCAACAAGCGAGAAGAACCGGATGTGGTAATGGGATGGATTATAAAACTTGAAGGACTCCTCAACCTGGTTGGCATTAAAGGGTCCAAATGAGTAGATTGTGCATCGGTGCAACTGGAACTACGGACGCATGATTGGTGAGAAGCCACCAAGCAAGGAATTTATGATGCCAATCCCAACTACAAGATCACCTGGGAGATGTTCAAATCAGTCTTCATTGAACAATATATCCCAAGGACCTACGGCAACAAAAGGAAGATGACTTCAGCAATCTAGTACAAAGAAGTATGTCTGTTGATGACTATGATTCAGTGTTCGCAAGACTCACGAAGTTTACCGGACATATCTTGCCTAACCAGCAGGCGTGGTGTTATCTTTTTTAGAAAGGTTTGAATGACGACCTACGTAGGGACGTCATAAATTGAAAGTACCAAACCTAGCGGGAATGTTATGAAGTTGCCCTTAATAATGAACCGATCTTTGGGCGCAATTCATAAAAGACTAATGTACAGACTCCGCGTACCAATTTAAATAAGCGGCCTCATGAAACAGGAGGGTCTGGAGTACCTAAGCATCTGCATACATCCGAGCACAGGGGTCTGCCACAGGGACCGTATTGCCATAGGTGAGGCAAGATGGGGCATCGGGTGACTGAGTGCCGAGTCGTAGGATGATTCAAATTTGGCTGTTTGGACCATAACGTATTTGACTGTCGAGACCCCAGGCCGATCGTCAGACAGCAGTCAAACCATAACAAGTGACCTCTAGCACATAGCGCTAATGTTGTACTAGAAAACCTACAACGCAGGGTGCCCAAGGCCGAGTCTATGCATTAACACGGGATGAGGCATCTACCTCCTACACTGTTGTGATAGGTACCTTACTTTTCAAAGATTTTCCCTCTATAGTCTTATTTGATTCAGATGCTACGCATAGTTTCATATCTGCTAATTTTATTGTTCAAAATAAATTAGCTTCTACTCTATTAAATATGAACCTTTGCGTGAGTACCCCTTCGAGAGTCAACATGCCCGCCAATGCGATATGTAGGGACGGCTATATTTGCATCGGAGGCAGAAAGCCTTCCGTAGATTTTATTGTTTTAGACATTAAGGAATACGACATTATTCTCGGAATGGACTGGTTGGGGGCTTGCCATGCAACAATCGAGTGTGCGGAGAAGTGAGCCGTATTTTGCCCACCCTGCGAGGCAGACTTCTACTATTCGTATAGCGCTGTACCGAAGACGGAATGGTGATATCAGCAACTTTGGCTAGGCACATATTGTATTCGGGCTGTGAAGGGTACTTAGCCTATGTTCGAGACACCCGGCAGGATGGTGCAGATGCAGCTCAAGCTGATGTCAAAGCATATTTTCTAGATGTATTCTCGGACGAGCTGCCTGGAATGCCCCCTGATCGAGAGATCAAATTCTTCATTGACACATTTTTGGATAAGCGACTGATATCGAAGGCACCCTAACGAATGGCTCCAGTAGAGCTAAAGAAACTGAAGACAACAGTTACAAGATATGTTGGACCAAGGATACATTCGTCCAAGCATTTCTCCATGGAAAGCTCTGGTGCTGTTCGTAAAGAAGAAGGACGGATCCATGCGGCTGTGCATAGACTACCGAGAACTGAATAAGGCTACCGTGCGGAACAAGTATCCATTACCAAGGATAGATGACATGTTTGATCAACTACAATAGTATTCTCTAAAATCGATCTCAAGTCGGGCTATCACCAGATGAAAATCAAATCTGGTGACGTCCCCAAGTCAACATTCCGAACCCGATATGGGCACTATGAATTGCTTGTAATATCGTTCGGCTTGACGAATGCCCCAACAACTTTCATGGATCTGATGAACCACGTATTCCGGTCGTTTGTGGATAAGTTTATGGTCATATTTATTAACGACATACTAATCTATTCCAACAATGATATGGAACAAAAGGAACACCTGACGATCGTGTTGCAAATATTACAGAAGCATCGGTTGTTCGCAAAGATCTGCAAGTGTGAGTTTTTGTTGAACAGCGTGGCATTCCTTGGACATATCATCTCAGCAGAAGGCATCACCGTAGACCCAAAGAAGATAGAAGCGGTGGTAGATTGGAAGCAACCTACGTCAGCCAGTGAAGTTTGTAGCTTTCTGGACCTAGCGGGATACTAACGTAGGTTCGTAAAAGATTTTTCTAAATTGGCCTCACCTTTGATTCACCTTACTCAGAAAGGGATTGCATTCAAGTGGAGTGACAACTGCAAAGCTAGCTTTCAGGAGCTAAAGCAATATCTCGTTTCAGCTCCAATACTTGTACTTCAAGATGGCGTATATGAGTTTCAAATATACAGCGATGCTTTGGGACTCGGCTTAGGGTGTTTTCTCATGCAGAGAGACAAGATAATATCGTATACCTCAAGACAATTAAAGCCGCACGAGAAAAACTACCCAATATATGACTTAGATTTGGCAAAATTTGTGTTCACACTGAAATTATGGTGTATTTTCTTTATGGTATTGTTTGCAAAATCTACATAGACCACAAAAGCCTCAAGTACCTATTTATCCAACAGAAATTGAACCTCCGGCAGTGGCGTTGGCTAGAACTGATAAAGGACTATGACCTGATGATCGCATATATGTCGTACAAGGGAAACGTCATTGATGATGCTCTAAGTCGAAAGTACGTGGGCTCGCTATCCATAAACAGCCATTTTCTTCAGGATCTAAAGGCGATGGGCATCAAATTTTGAGTTCGACATTGAGGAATGCAGCTGGCTCTACTCCATCTTGAGCCGAGTTTGCGCGATAAAATTAAGTCTGCACAGAGGGACGATCAGTTACTAACGAAGGTGCGTAGGCTGATCTCGATGGGGAAGACGTCCAACTTCATGGAAGGCGAAGATAGGACCTTACAGATGAAAGAAAGATTATGTGTTCCTAACGATCCAGTACTCTAAAAGAAAATTATGACTGAGGCACATTATACGAAGAATTCCTTACATCCGGAGAGCATGAAGATGTACAAGGACTTGCACAGGACCTTCTAGTGGCACGGTATGAAGCAGGATGTGGCAACCTTTGTGTCACAGTGTATGGCCTGTCAACAGGTGAAAGATGAACATCAGAGGCCCAACGGGGAGATGCAGAAACTCGCTATTCCCGAGTAGAAATAGGACAATATCGCTATAGATTTTATCGTGGGCTTTCCAAAGATGTTGCGGGGGCATAATACAATTTGGGTCATAGTTGATCGTTTGACCAAATATTCCCACTTTCTCACTATCAAAGTTACATGGAGCGTCGATCAGTTAGCACAGATTTACATTGACGAGATTGTCCGACTACACGGAGTACCTGCCTCAATCTTCTCGGACCGCGATGAACATTTCTTATCTTATTTTTGGATAGCCTACAGTCTGCTTTGGGCACCAAACTAAAGTTTAGTATCGCATATCACCCCCAGACTGACGGCCAAACGGAAATAACGAATCAGATACTTGAGGATATGTTGCGACTGGGTGTGATCGATCTAAAGACTAGTTGGAACACGCACCTTCCGTTGGCGGAGTTCACGTACAACAACAGTTACCAATCAATCATCCAGATGGCACCGTACAAAGCACTCTATGGGCGAAAGTGTCGATCTTTAATCTTTTGGGACAAAGTCGGCGAGCGACAAGTACTTGGAACAGAGTTGGTGGAGCAGGCCGTTAAGAAAGTTTGTTTGATTCGAGAAAGACTCTGAAATGCGCAGAGCCGACAGAAGAGCTATGCCAATGTTCATCGTAGACACTTGAAGTTTATGGTCGGGGATCACGTCTTCTTGAAAGTGACACCAATGCGTGGAGTGATGAGCTTCGATATTAAGGGCAAATTGAGCCCCAGATTTGTTGGCCCTTTTGAAATACTTGAGTGAGTGGCAATTATGGCCTATCAGATTGCACTACCCCCCCTCCCTGGTTGAAGTGCATGATGTCTTTCATGTCTCTCAACTTTGGAAGTATGTGCATGATCTGAGCCATATGGTTAGCTTCGAGCGATTGGAAGTGCGCACAGACTTATCATACTCAGAAGAGCTTGTGCAAATTTTGGATCACAAAGAGAAGGTACTGCGAAATCGTATAATATCCTTGGTTCGCTTGTTGTGGTAAAACCATTCAGTAGAGGAATCGACATGGGAGATGGAGTCGAAGATGAAGAAGAAGTATCCTTCATTGTTCATTCTGTCGGAGGTAAGATCTTGTTCTTAAGTTTTGGGATAAAACTTTTTCTTAGTGATATATTATGTAGTGCCTGAAATCTTGATCCGACCGAGATGCGTACTATATAATTGGGCTTATGTCTAGTCGCCTGGGCTGTAGTTTGGTGTTTAGAATCTTTGGCATCCTCTTGCCACGGACAAAATACGATGATCCATTCCAACTCATGGATAGGCCTCTATTGAAATAAGTCCAATAGTTTTCATGCTTTGTTGCTTGGTTTTCTTGATGTCGCTTTGGAATTTTGTTTTGATGTTGCTTTAGATTTTTTTGGTTTTTGCTGTTGACTTTCTCGCTTGGAGCTTTGATTCTTAGGGAGTTCGGGAGGAAGGATAGGCAAAGGATTCTAACCCGGTGCTCGTGCAATTGCAGGTCCGCGTAATTAACGTTTGATCATCGTTAAGCGGGACTCCTTCTTTCAGCACTTTCTTTAATCAGTGAGTGGTTCGGACCCTTCTTTCCTACTTCTTCACGTCCATATCTCCAATGTTTCAAACGGTCAATCGATGATGCCCGGATGAATGCCTAGAAAATCCTTAGCCACAAAGTATGCCTGCCACTAAGAAAGGAACATGGGATATATAGACTAACTTGTATATTCATGAATACGATATAAACATGAGCTCCAATATACAAGTGGTAATTGAATATTGGTTTCGGCATGGTGCCTCAGAGAGTTTGGACCCACGGGACACTAAAATTGGAACACGATTTTGAGAAAATATGAACTGTTGTATAAGTATATATGTTGTTTTCTTACTTCTTCTGTTTTATCTCTTGCATGGTATGATAGTTGAACTATTTACGCATTTGCATGGTCTAGGATAACTTGTGCACATGGTTTAGCATTTTCTCGAAAAGGTATTCTGGGGTACTATAACTGTATCGATCCAGGGGAAAATATTTAATCGTGCTAGTTGCGATGCATTACGGGACCATAAGCAGGGTTTGCTACCCGGGCTGACAGGGCGCATCGCAATGCCTTGGATAAGTCCCCATGGTATCGATCACACCAATGACCGCATATAGATAGAACACATGCTAATTTATTGTCTTGTGCATATGGTAAGTATACTTGTATTTTGTGGAGTGCATCGGTTTAGTAAGCAACCGATGTGCTTTATGGGTTCAATGTTATTTGTGTTCCTCTAAAATCAAGCAACTGATATGAACTGAATTCACTTAGTTCTTAATAGCAAGATCATTTTAATGCATGCTCGCCCCTAGTAAGCAAGTGTTGATTTAGGCGAGTGGGTTTATCCCGCTCACCAGTACAGCTGAGTACTGACCTACGTTGTAGGCAATTATTTCAGGCACTCAAAGTGTACAATACTAGTGGATAGACGAGAAGGCATTAGAAGCTCTTCTATTTTGAAGCATAGTTGAAGCCAGTTCATTTTGGAGGCGTGGACTTTCAATCTATCAAAGGGCATAATGTACGGACGACAAGGCTTATCTGATGGAGCTCTCCCTACCTTTGAGTTTTTCTTTTATAATGCAAACCAAGTAGTCAAGAGACGCATCAAATATAAACTCTATGTAAATTACTCTGAATTATCAATAAAAAGCATATTTTCTTCCTATACTTTGTGTTCAAATATCTGTGAATGTGTTTTCTAACTTATGTTTCAAATGGGTTCCTATCACTGCACGTTCTTACCTTGTACGGGCGAAACTTCAGGCTCACCCGGTATCACACCCAAGCGAGGACGATCGGTTCCACAAAGTATCTAGGCGAGGACGATTGACCCTTGCGGGATCGAGGCATGACACCCAGGAAACACTCGAGAGATGGTACCTTATGCACTAGTTGTCCAAAGACCGATGCGATGAATGCAATTCAATCAGATAAAGACTATATGATGCACATGTTCGTGAAAAGCAATTATGATATCAAGCGATAGAGCCAGAGCCCTCAATTCTCTTCTTTCAATCAAGTCGATAGGTTCTATAAGTTCAATCAATTCGCTAGGTTCAATCATTTTGATAGGTTCAATCTTCTTTCTTTCAATCAATCGATATGCTCAATAGAATATTATACAAGTTATTCAAATAGTTCTATCTTTCAAGCATCAATGACAAGCAAAATATGGCATGATTCTTCTATCTCTTTAGCTAAGCATGTAGTTCTACTCTTGTTTAGCATACGATAGAAATATATGAACATTCTTTTACTCTTGTTTATTAGCATGGCAACAGTTCGTTCGATAGCGGTGTTCATGTAACTAAGCATGCAATATTTAATTTTTTTAACTTAGCATGGCAATGGTTCTATCTTTTTAGACAAGCATTCAAATTCTCCAGTTAAGCAAGCAAGTTCTCGTTCTATCATTCTCATGCGATCGTTATCTTATTAAGTAGACAAGCATTGCAAAAACTCATATTTATTATTAAGGCATGCAAGAATCAGAGAATGAAGCTCTGTCCACTCACCTATATCAGTCATCTCCTGGTTCAAAAAGGAGCTCTTCAAGAAAGTTTTTTTTAGTCAGCAAACCGATATTTGTTGTACATAGTGCCAACACGGAGCGGGGCACTACATAACCGCAACTGCATGGCTACACACGCCACCCTTTTATCTGCAGGTATCTCAGCAAACTCAAATTAGCCCTCCAACTTGGCGACCTAGTCAATTACCTTATCCGGTGCGGCCCTGCCTTCGAACTCTGGAGGGTTCAACTTCAGAAACTCGGCGCCTTTAAAGGTAGACTTCTTGGTCACTTCCGAAGGTTCATCTGCTTCTGCTAAGCCAGCTTCTCGAGTCGTGGGTACGACTGCCAGAGGTGTCGCGGCGGTTCCAGATGTACCACTGTTGGCTACTAGTGTTGTTATTATTTGAGTCAGAGAGTCAAGCTGTTATTGTTGTACCAAGGCTCTAGCATCAGTTCGTTGCTGCTGAGCTTTGAACCTTTCCTGTTGGGCCTCATGTCGATCATTCTGATTTTCGAATATAGCAATCAGCCTATCGATTTGGTCATCGTTCACGCTCGCTGCGTGTTATGTCCCTTGGTTACCAGTTTTAGTCATCTTGCTGCAAAAAAGAGTAGCTTGCATTAATCTCATAACATATTATGGACTTATGGCATGGGACGTTAGGTTTTCATACTTTTCAAGATTGGGACATTAACACCTTCGATTGACTTATGTAGATTTGCAACCATTTTTGAAATTCGGAACTTCTGAAACCGCTTAAAAATTTATTTCATTTTTGAAAATAATATTTGAAGAGGCCAAGGACATAAAGCCGTGCTCTGATACCAACTGTCACGTCCCAGTCCCGTAATGGTCGATCGTCCTTGCTTGGTCCCTACGGAACCGATCGTCTTCGCTTGGGCGCGATGCCATGCAAGCCTAAGTTACACTTTCACCAGGCATACTACCTACACAAGACACAAGTTAAACAAAAATATACATATATATAGGCACAGGATTCAAAATACAGACAACCAAAGTTGAACATATTTGATAGGAACACAAAATATTTTCTTTATTGAATACTTGAAGATTGGATTATAAAGTACTTGCTTGACTGAGTTACAAAATATGTCATAGATGGCTTACAACTATTTTTTTACAAACCCAAAACTAGACATAATGCCCATACATCATGTCCTTGTAGTAGGACCAAAAATTAAAACAATTAGCAGAAGAGGAGTTTGTACACAGGAGAGGAAAGCTAAGGAAGCAGCACGAGCACGGCTCCACTGGATGGATGCGCTAGTACTTGTTCAAAATGCTCGCCAAGCTCTTGCTACGAGAACCTGAAGATTTGTCCACAAACGTGGGTCAGTACTACAACATGTACTGGTGAGCGACTGTGGCCAAACTCACCTAAAAATCCACACTAAATAAACATGTGAAGCTAACATTATTAGGTGATCTTTCTGGTTGTCTAATTTCTTTTTAAAAATTCATGTAAAAAAACATAAACGATAAATTAAGCCATGCATATGATAATTCTAACCCATGGTCGAATGGTTATCCCTGCAGCAGACACACAAGTTAGCCACAATTTGCATATATGAATAAACTTATGAATCAATCTTGGCATCAAGGATTATGTATGCAATAAGGTAAACCTAGCATGCGCCCTAACACATGATGGTCCATGGGAAAACCCATGAATAACAGCTGGAAGTACAAACCCAAGCTAACTATTAGACAAGACACCCCCCTAATCGCGAAGACTACAAACCTCAGGGTGTTCCGATTATCTCTCCTAGGTCGAACGATTTTCAGTGCCCCAGGAACCACTCGAGAAAATGACCTTGTATAAAAGTTATCCCAATATCGATGCAATGAATGTGTTCTATCAATTAATCAATTTTATTGCAACAGTTGAACAAAAAGCTGCTATATGGCCTATCTTCTTTTCGATAGAGCCGTAGATCTTCAATAAGTTCAATATCGATCAATTCAAATCATAAATGATTTTCAATAGGTTCAATGTGCAGCATAAGATAAGTAACGTGCATCAATATCTTGAATGGTTACAGTGTTTATTCTATGATTCAAATATTATGATTTCTATATCATGCAATAAGTAGTAGTAAATTCTATGTTAACAAGTGAATCATGTTCATTAACTTATCTTGTTACTGGGGTGTCAAATTGAGTATAGGGACAGAAATTTTGAGTGGACTAGAGATTCTTTAATTTAGATGTGCAGACTGAAGGATTCATCGAAGGGCCGAAGTCACTCACAATTGAATCGAACGAGAGGATGGGAAAGCCTTATGCAATGATTACTCCTTGGTTATGCGTCCTGAATTTGCAATAGTACTTGGTTAGCATCCTTCGACCTCTTTCTCTTACGATTCGAAATGAATGCATAAATAATAAAAGCGAATCATGAAAACCAAGTCATCAAAAGCAAGACAAAACACAAAGCAACACAAAACCAAGCAACAAAACAACCAACGAAAACTCTTGAACTTATTTTAATAGAAGTTATTCCATCGATTTGAAGGGTTCATTGTATTTCGTCCGTGTTGATTTGGTGGTAGGTCTTTCCGAGACTCGATTCTCAATCGAGTCAAAGTAACAAGTGTTCCATAAGTAACCCGTTATGAGCGGGGCATTACAATAGACAGATAGCGGACAAAAGCAGAAACCGAAGAGTTAGAGGTCATCAATATAGCGAAGATACGGCACACAGATCCAGGTTGTCGTTTAGCGACCCAGCCGCAGTGTCATTCTCTTCAAAAATGTGCCTCAGTACCATTTCCTTCAAAAGTTTGCCTCAGTGCCATTTTTTTAAAAGTACGCCACAGTGCTATTTCCATCAAAAGTGCGCCACAGAGCCATTTTCTTCAAAAGTGCGCCTCAGTGCCATTATCCTCAAAAGTGCGCCATAGTGCCATTTTCTTCAAAAGTGTGCCGTAGTGCCATTCTTTTCAAAAGTGCGCCTAGTCCCATTTTTTTAGAAGTACGTCGTAGTGTCATTTTAATCAAAATTTTGTCGTAGTGTCATTCTCTTCAAAAGTTTACCACAGTGCCATTTTTCTCAGAAGTGCGTCATTGTGACATTCTTACTAAAAATGTGCCAGTCTCCAGATGACTTCAAAAGTGCGCATACTATCCTAACCGACAGTGAGCAGTTATGAATGTGTGTCTTACATGGCATACTTCTCATGAAAGGTGTAAAAAATAAATGTCCTTCATGACCTACGTTTTTCTCGTATAGGAAGCTACTTGTCAAGCAGGCAGCAAGTTGTGCACCCACTCATGCAGAATATGGGGTGTTAATCCACCAAAAGTGCGCGCATAATGGCAAAACAGTATTGATTGTCCATAGTGCACGCACACTCTTGTAACCGCTCCTAAACCCTATAAATGGGATCACACAGACATAGAGAAGCACAGATAGATAGAGAGAAAGGGGGCTAGAATTCTCAAGTCTTTGAAATTCAAGAGCAAAGCGAGAGAAATAGAAGCTTCTCGTACCACTATGTCAGAGCTTTCTTATTGTTCAACTCACCAAGTTATTCATAGTATTCCTATATTTCTCTGTCATCACGTGCATTTCTATTTCTGTTGACCAAGTGGCCTATTTGCGGGCCCCACAGTTGACTTTTTGGACGAATTTGTGTTCGGCTCACCGGAATCCAAAATTGGACGTACCGTTGAGTTCGTATTGACGTTTAGAATTGGTTTGACCTATAATTTGTTCAATTTAGAGACATTTATCCCTGGCATGCTTTTCGATGCAAATTGGGCCACATGTGGACCCTGCATTGACCCGAAATTGCCGTTTTGCTCCTGTGTCCAAATTGGACGAAAGGGTAGTGTTTTCTAGCTATCTCGCTTATTATGGAAATGTTGATAATATTTATTTCAGCATCCGGAGATGTTTATTCGGAGGCCGTAGTTTCTGACCTTGGTGCTTGACTCCTAGACGTTACACTTTGCAGCTTTCTTGTCAGGCAAGTATACCTTGCCAAATTGCTTATGGTACTTTGAATGCTTATTATATTTCTGTATATTTATTGCATGTGTATTTTCTTTTAGTCATAAGTATATACTATATATATATATATATATATATATATATATATATGTTGACATACACTTGACACATAGTATCATGGGAGGGGAGGACAATCAGTAGGCGTATGGGCTATAACCACTCTGGTAAATCGTAGTTACTAGCACAACTACGGTAGTGTGTCGCGCTGGTCGCTACCCTCGCGGTATGTCAATTTCTGGAGTCGCGCTGGTCGTTACCCTCACGGTATGTCGATTTCTGATATCCCTGACGTGTGTGTGAGTTGTGAGATCTAGATCGAGTAGCCTACCCATGCCCATACGTCGAAAGTGGTCCTCATTATGCTTTTCATATAGATTGTCTTGTACAGCGTACTTATATATTTTTTGTCTATTA
Source organism: Iris macrosiphon (assembly GCA_036927795.1). Taxonomy (NCBI): domain Eukaryota; kingdom Viridiplantae; phylum Streptophyta; class Magnoliopsida; order Asparagales; family Iridaceae; genus Iris; species Iris macrosiphon. The sequence continues at coordinate 188,996,596 of JAYESA010000006.1, read as the reverse complement.
TGCATGTTTACTTTATTCAATTGGCATGTTTCTATGTATCTTGTTACGTCCCTCTGAGGACCTGGTCCCTTGCCAGGTATAGACGACCAGGAGTATCCACAGGAGTACGGGCCAGGACCTGACGCAGTATTCTCTGCCGAGGAGGTCTTACCTTCTGAGCATCTTTGATTATCTCTAGCGATGGATCTTTTAGCTGACACTCTTATATCATCATCTTATTTTATATTGGAGATTTTATACTCCTCTCTCATTTTAGTTTGGAGATAGTCTTTGGTAGTGGATTTGTCTCCACCCGACTATTATTTTTGGATTATTCAGACTCATGATTCTAGTTTAGTTATTTCCTTTCTGTGACTTGTTGTATGGATGAGATTAGTATTTATGTGACTTGTGACAATATATATACTACATGTGAGTTATTATTCATATTACAGCGTACGTGCGTATTATGGTATCCATATATTAGAGTTGCCATATACATACGACTGGCATGCTTACGTGTTCCTAGTCCTACGTATTTTGGGCCACTGGGGCGTGACATATTTTTGTGGTGGCCCATGCAGGTCGAGTTAGCCGTTTTGGTTACGTAACTGTACCGAGCGTGCATGCACCTAGGATTAGAATTTAGGTCTCATCCACACTTGACTATAACTTACCTTCCTTCCAACATGTCCTACTTAAGTGCTTGCATCCTGCTTGATTCATGTACTTTTCCTAATACTCCATCCATCTCTTGCAGAGAGATGAATTTACGTAAAGGATATGCCACCACCGGGGACAACGCGTGTAAAACCCCTAATTCTGAAATCCGTATTTATTGTATTATTAACTAATTAATTATTTATTCAGTAATTATAAGCTAAATAGAGGGAATAGATTTTATTTAATTTTTATTTGAGGTATTTATGCAATTTGAGGATTTATGGAGCCATTATAAATTTTTTCCCTAATTTATTCCATGTAGGAGACCCTTTGGACAGTTGCTGACTAAACCGTTTGCACCAGTATAATTTTTAGAGTTTTCTATGTATGGATATATATATATATATATATATATATATATATATATATATATATATATATATATATATATATATATATATATATATATATATATATATATTTCCTATTGGATCAAACCCAAAAACTCCTAAGACCCACTACCCGCTTGCACCCAAACCCGCGTAGAAAATATCAGCAGCAGCAGTAGCAAAACCCAACTTGCTTTATTTCCCTCCGCGCGTAAAACAACTCCACCGCTTCTTATTTTCACCGCGCGTAAAAACCCCCGCAGCTTAATTTCCTCCACCGCGCGTAAAACAACCCCCCCGCATATATTCATTTCCTTTTTCCCCCGCATGTGACTCATCCCCCACCGCCTCTTTACCTGTTATTACTAAACACTCCTTAACCGCAATCAAAACCAATAAAAGACCAAAGAAAGAAAGAAACAAAGAAAACAGCAGCGGCAGTAGTTTCTTAACCATTAAGTAACCCCCACCGCCTCTTGTTCTCTATATATATTACAACTCTTCCAAACCCTAAACCACTTCTTTTTACAACAAACTAAAACACTATTTGGACGTGCTATACAGAACTTTTTGCTCGACAAGTATACCTTGCCACTGTACTATTATTTACATTTCAGTTGATACATGCATGTTTAATTTTGCTTATATAGATGTTTATTTTGTAGATTTTTGGACCTACTTTATGAGACCACCCCAGTATTATGGAGCATCAGTAGATTCATTGGCCGTGACACAGTTGTTACACGAGTTGTGAGTCTCATATAGATCATGGACTGCGGGACAGGTTTGGCCTCCTATACGCATGGGCCGTGCGTTAGGGATGACTGCTGATAGAAACTTTGTATGCTAGTAGACCTGGCAATTATTTAGAGTTTTATTGTGTCATATATGTGGCATGCTTAGAGCATGGGATGGGGAGAACAACAAGTAAGATATTTGGGCTCATTTGCACTTTTCTTATATGTAACTCGTACGCTCCACCGGAGATACGCGGTCGTGATGACCCCTATACTTCTTGGCGGCCTCTGCCGTTCAAAAGACGACATACTTTGTAGGCCCCTGATTCTCCGAGAGAATCATGTCAATCCTACTATATGGCCAGATAGCCCACTTGGTGGAAAGTTGTTCTCAAACTGCATTCACTTAGACGGTTAGGTGACCCATTGGATGTTTATATTTCAGTACTTATTGGCATGCTTCTATGTATCTTGTTATGTCCCTCTGAGGACCTGATCCCTTTCCAGATATGGATGAGCAGGAGTATCCGTAGGAGTACGGACCTGGACCTGACTCTACCTTCCAGACTGAGAAAATCTTACCCTTAGAGTATCTGTGATTTATTGATGCTTTTTAGAGATTTAGTTACTACTTTAGTATAGTCGTTTTGTAGTGGATTTGTTTTCACCCGACTATCAGACTTGATACTTATCTTTGGTATTCAGCTCTTTATTCCTTCTGATTATTTGTGTTGTGGATGAGATATAGATTTTGTATGACTTGTTGTGACAGTATATTACCACTAGTGGATTGGATATTCATGTACAGCGTACGTGTGTATATGGTTTCCATATATTGGAGTTCATATACATACGGCTGGACGTGTTACATATTCCTAGTCCTACGTATTTTGGGACGGGCGTGACAACACGTCTCCAGGGGTCAACGGCCGGCCAATCACCAGGAGAGGTCTCAACGACTCCTCTTCTTCCAGGACCGGATGGACTGACTAGCAACCCAGTTCTATCAGCCCCTTCCATGATACCTAATAGGACTTTTCAGCTCCACTAGCACCGCAGGATATCCAGACGCAGCTGTTCCAATTCTACCAGATGAAAATGCAGGAACAGAGTCAGCAGTCAACCGCACAGGCTACAAAGCAGAGGCAGCAAGTGGCAGAGCAGAGGCTAGAATTTCTGGTAGCACTTGAGTGAATAGCCGCACTAGCCCATGTACCAGCCTAGGCACTAGTTTCAGTACCACAAGCTTGGGTTGGTTCAGTCAAGGACTTTGTGCAGATGGGCCCCAAGCCGTATAAAGGTATTAAGAGTCCAGAGGAGACCACAAAATGGATTGCCAACACCAAGAAGTTGTTAGAAGCATCACAACTACCTACCGATCTATGGATGACAGGCGTAAGGACTCATCTATAGGGTAACGCTCATCACTGGTGGGAATCAATGGAGCGCCAATTGGGTACGCGTCAGACTTGGAAATAATTCTTGGAGTGCTTTGAGAGGAAGTACTTCCCGGACACTGTAAGGGGTGCTTTGTACGATCAGTTCCTCCATCTGGAGTAGGGGAACAAGACAGTTGACGAGTATGACGCAGATTTTAGCCGCCTCAGTAAGTATGGAACTGTCCTAATACCTAATGACTTGGAGAAGGCTAAGAGGTTTTACCGTGGGCTGACTCAGGAGCTCCAGCACTACACTATCTCACAGTCCCGGATCTCTTATGGCGAGTTATTGACAGAGGCCAGGATTCAAGAGGCCATCAGCAGGAGAAACAAAAATCAATAGAGAATTCATCAAGGACCAGTAAGGACACAACAAGGAGGACCCATTAGACACCCTTTAGCACACCAACAACCATATAGTACCGTACCATATCCAACCAAGGACCCATGTACTTGTCACTTTTGTGGGAAGATAGGTCATATTCATAGAGACTGTCATCGTCGATTGGGGCTGTGCATGATATATGGATCAAGTCACCATCAAACCCAAAAATATCCTCAGCAGACCCAGAGGTCTATGGCATCAGAATTAGGAACATCGCATACACCCTCAAGTATATGAGACCAAAGGAACCCACCACTGCTTCTACAGTCTGCACAAATGGAGGAGGCTAAACCCCAACTGAACGACCAAGGACAAGGCCAAGCACTCATTATGACAAATATGGAAGAGCAGAGACAGGAAGTCGTATATACAGGTATGAACTTTAGTTATATTTGTCATTGCATACTCATAACCCCATTGTGACACAAGATCTCAGGTGCATAGTAGACGTAGAATTATATATAAGGTAGTTTAGCAGATATGAGGATGTGTTGATATTCTACCCAGATGGCATACAAACGATGCTAATGGATGACACGAGTAGCAGTAGTAGTATTCTCCTTCTATCACCATCTCACCCCTTGGGTTGCTCATCTTCTCTTTTATATCCATTCTGTATCTCGTGCTTAATTCTTCCTATCATAGTCGTATTCTTTTCGTGCTATTATGAATTATTTGATTTATATTAACCTCACCCTTATATTGTTAGTTAAAACATAAATGTGTTAGTAATGATTGATAACTAAAGGATGAGTTAATAATGATAACCCTTATATATATGCACTATAGCAATATCTATATCCCCTTATTATTTTAAACCATGAATAGCATCCCTTAGTCTAATAGAAATTAGTTAGATTGTTTGAAATAGTTCATACTCCAAATAGTTTTATAAAGTTAGTCAAGACCTAAAGTGTTGCCCTAAAACTTAGACTATGCTTAGGAAAGAATTGAAGTCACTTGTTACGAACTGATGACTAAGATAAATCGCTGGCGAGGTAGCGATAGCTGCAGCTAGACGATTATGGTAGAGTAGTCGAATTACTTGCAGCCATACTGGCTAGGTGGCCTGGCAGTACTAGACTACGATACTTGAGGGTTACGGAAAAAATCATAGTTATGAGATTCCAGACAGGTATCCCAAGATTCTTGACCCAATGAATAAATTTGTCTTACAACCTAGACAATAGCTTTAAGAGACTTTGACTACTAGTAGAATTCTTGTAAGTTGGGTAGTGTAGATGATTTAGAAATAGAATCGTGTATGGATAATAAATGAGGAAGTGTTAGAATGGGTAACCATGACTTTTAGGAAGCACTGCTAGATAGCAATAAAGTGTAATAGCTATAGTGATTATTATGAATATGGGTTAGTGTCAATTTCGAGGACAAAATTTTTGTAAGTTGGATAGAATGTAAAACCCCATATTTTTAAATATTAATTAATTAATTAGTTATTGAATTTACCTATACTATTTTGTAGTTAATTAGATAATATATATTATTGATTTAATTACCTAGATAATTAATCAATTAGAATTGTTGTGCAAAATCTATTATTTTTATTTTAGAAATCTTGTGGAAGAGTAATAGAATTTTTTTAGAATTTATTTTGGGTACAAATATATTTTTTATATACCTTAAATATTTATGCAAATAAATAAATAGCATAATAATAATAATAAGTATTAAGTATTAAGTAATAATAATAATAATAATAAGTGTTAGTTATAATAAAAGAGTAATAATAATGTATGTAATAGTAATAATATTAATTATAGTAATAATGGTAATAAAAGAAAAAGGAAAAGAAAAGAAAAGAAATAGAAAACAAAAAAAAGTAAAAAGAAAAGAAAAGAAAAAGGAAAAAGAAAAGAAAAAAATCTAAAGAAAACCCTAACCCACAGTTAACACTCCCCCCCCCCCCCCCCCGCGGCTCAGGATCCAGACCCCCCCCCCCCCCCCACGCGACCCATCTCCCTCACTCCGCCTATATATATATATATATATATATATATATATATATATATATATATATATATATATATATGACTCGAACCCTAATGTCATGCCCCAGTCTCAAAATACGTAGGACTAGGAACACGTAGGCATGCCAGCCGTATGTATATGGCAACTCCAATATATGGATACCATAATACACACGTACGTTGTAATATGAATATAAGATCACATGTGGTATATATAATATCACAAGTCTCAGATATACTAATATCATCCACACAACAAGTCATAGAAAAGAAATAACTAAACTAAAATAATGAGTCTGAATAATCCAAAATAATAGTCGGGTGGAGACAAATCCACTACTAATGACTATGACAAAACTAGAATAAGAGAGAAGTATAAAAATCTTCGATATAAAATAAGATGATATAAGTGTATCAGCTAGGAGATCCGTCGCTAGAAATAATCAATGATGCTCAGAAGGTAAGACCTCCTCGAAAGAGATAAGTAGTAAGTCCTGATCCGTACTCCTGCGAATAGTCATAAACATCTACACCTGGAAAGGGACCAGGTCCTTAGAGGGGTAAAGATCTCTAAATGGGACAAATTTATAGGTCAAACCAATTCTAAACATCAATACGAACTCAACAGTACGTCTAATTTTGGATTCCGGTGAGTCGAACACAAATTTGCCCAAAAAGTCAACCGTAGGGTCCGCCAATAGGCGACTTGGTCAACTGTCTCAGAATTGTGTGAAAATTGGCTCACAAGACCAGAGCGATACCACGAGTCCAGCGGCACAAGTTTTATCGCATTCTGACGAGCGTGCACTAAATGGTGCAGGGTTTTGCAAAAGTCACGATACGAAGAATTTCCATGGATACGGGCTGATTCGGACGCGCCCACGCGTCCGAATCAGTTTCCGCGAAAGCCCACACGTCTGGGTATACCATGTACACCTTTCGGTGCACTTGGTACGCGACAGGGCGGTCCCGTTTGGCGGGGCGCGCTCCGTATCACAAGTTTTTGTTATTTTAAAAATAGGCTTTTAGTGATTTTCAACCTATTTTAATTCTGCATATGATTCCTAATAAAATAATGTATTTGACAAAAAATAATCTAGGTTAGGTGGTCTTTCCATAGCAAGAAAAAAAACTAGTTCGTATCTCTGTGGTGGGAGATACGGGTCCGTAAACATTGATGGTTACGACAGTTTTTCTGGAATTAAAAGTGGTCATTTTTTCTCGGCTTGGCATCGATTTTTACCTAGGTTTGTGTGCTGCACGATAGAAACTAATATACGGGATTGGAAGAGGGATAGGTCAGGATCATACCGGTGAAGACGAGGTCGAGTTTGGCCGAGCAATGGCACAGGAATCGAGGCTTGAACAGGGGTACGTTGTAGGCAGATTCTGTGCGGCGGGGTTGTGCGGACGCGTGGTGGTCGTGGGGCGGCTCCGGCAGTGCTGACTGCAGCGCCGCGGCGGCTCTAGTGTCGAGGCTGGACTAGGGAATCGGCGGTCGAGTATAGGTTTAGGTTAGGGTTTAGGGTTTGAGTATTAGAGATGGTATATATATATAAAGGTATGAGCGGGGGGTTGAAGGCTTACGCGGATGGGAATAGTTGCTGATGATGCTGTTTAGTTTTTCTTAACCAGGTTGTTAATGGACTAGCGGGTTTGGGTTTATGACATTGGTGGGTTTGGGTTAGGTTAGATAATGGGTTTAGGTTATAGTTTTAATTTTTTTTTCTTTCTTTTTCTTTTATTCTATTTCATTTCTTTTCTTTCTCTTTTCTATTTCTTATTTTTTTTCTTATTTCTATTTCTTATTCTTTTCTTTATACTATTACTAAAATTATTATTACACTATTATTATTATTATTATTATTATTATTATTATTATTATTATTATTATTATTATTATAACTAATTATTATTATTATTACTATTTATTACTATTTCTTTTATTCTTTTCTATTAATAAACTTTATATATATAAATATATATACCTATATATATATATATATATATATATATATATATATATATATATATATATATATATATATATAATTCAAGGAATTTATATTGGTGCATATAATAAATCTATCAATTGTCCACAGGGTCTCCTACATAAAAATAATTAAAAAAATTATAATTGCTCCATAAATCCTCTATTGCACAATCACCTCGAAATAAAAAATTAAATAAATTCTATTACCTCTAATTAGCTAATAAATGCTATAAATTAATTAATTAATTAATACGGTTTAAAATTTAGGGGTTTTATATTCTACCCAACTTACAAAAATTTTGTTCTCGAAATTGACACTAACCCATATTCATAATAAATCACTATAGCTATTATACTTCATTGTTGTCTAGCAATGCTTCCTAAAAGTCATGCTCTGTCATTCTAACACTTCTTCATTTATTGTTCATACATTATTCTATTTCTAACTCATCTACACTACCCAACTTACAAGAGTTCTACTAGTAGTCACAGTCTCTTGAGGCTATTATCTAAGTTGTAAGACGAATATATTTATTGGGTCGAGAAACTTGGGGTACTTGTCTTGAATCTCACAACCGTGATTTTTTTTTGTAACCGTCAAATATCGTAGTCTAATACTGCCATGCCACCTGACTAATATGTATGCAAATACTTTGACTACTCTACTACAATGGTCTAGCTGCAGTTGTTGCTACTTTGCCAGCGGTTTGTCATTGTTGTCAGTTCGTAACAAGTACCTTCAACTCTTTCCTAAGCATAGTCTAAGTTTTTGAGCAACAATTAAGGTCTTGACTTGTAAGCCCCCTGATTTTTAGGAATTTTTAATTTGGATCTTTCACAATTTTTTGGAATTTTTCTGTAATTAAAACCTAGGTATTTGATAATTAAATGATTTTTAATTACTATTACTTAATATTAAAATATTATGGAAATAATATTTTATGGTGTAAAATAGAAAACTGGACATATGGTAATTTTTTGGAAATTTATTGGACTCCGAAAATATTTTTAAAGCCCTAAAAACTATTAAATAAATTAACTAATTAAACCCTGAAATAAACCGGGTTTATTTGAAATAAACCAAACCAACCCAGACCCGGTTCACTGAACCAAACCCAGCCTTAACGGGTCGGGTCGGATCCGAATCGAACCCGACCCGGACCCGAAATCCTAACTGAACCCTAATCCTATTTCGGGTCGGAATCAATGTTCCGACCCGGCGGCGCGCCTATTTATACGTCTCGACTTCCGTGCCCAGCCGCGCCGCAACCCTAATTATCATCTCCAGCTCCGCCGCCCGCAGCCAGTAGCTTCGCCGGAACCCTAGACTTCCTCCTCCTCCCTCAGTTCTCCTTCCCCGACTCTCCCCGACCACCGACCTAACTCCTCGTCGAACCCCGACGCCCGGTCACCCTCTCCCCGACTCGAACTCCTCCTTCCCCGACTCCACTCCCTCGCAGCCCCTGTCGCCCGCCGCCATCGACCCCGCAGCAGCAGTGGGCCAGCCCCCGCATCTCCTTCCCCGGCCACCCTGTCTCCCCTCGGCTTCGCCCTGCTCCGCTGCCGACCCCTCTCCCCTCGGCCGCCCTAGCCGGCGCACCCGTCCCCGAGCCATCTCCCCAACTCCTCCGCCTCTCTCCCGTCTCCGACCCGCTTGACCATCCCCTCACAGCTCCGCCACCACCATGAACCACCACCAGCTCCGCCACCCTCCTCGCCGCCTCGCCACCGACGTCGCACCTCCCTCGCCAGCCTCTGCCCGCCTCCTCCGGCGGCTCCCCCCAGCAGCAGCAGCCAGCAGCAGCTGCCCCGGCCCGCCTCTGGCCGCCCGAGCCCCTGCGCCGCCTCCCCGTGCGCCGCCGCCTCCAGCCCTCGCTGCCTCCGCTGCCCCCGGCCTTCCTCCGGCCAACTCTGCCGCCTCCGGCATCGCGCCCTAAACCTAACCCTAGGCTGGACACAGCCCGGACACGACTCAGCTCGTGTCGAGACGACCCAGACACGTGAAATTCAGATTCACGGAGCCCTGTTCAGGTAGCATTTTCTCTCTCCTTGCTGATCCGATTTCTGTACCGTCAGTTGTGACGCGTAGACTGTGTAACCCTCTCGATGCACGTGCAACCCGCTCGGTGCGTCGCGTCCTGTGGTGATCGCGAACCGCGATCCAAAAACAGGAAAACTAACGCCCTGTTTCACCCCGGAACTGAGTGCGCCCCGCCAAACGGGACGACTTGGTCGTACGCGGTCTTTAACGAAATGTGCGCGTCATTGATACGGACGTATGAGATTTTGCAGAAGTTGATTTGGATGTGCGTGCACACCGGAATCAACGCGTATAAGCCGACAACGTCCCGAATCCGTCCATTCTGGAACGGGTTGTAAATTCGTGTACACACATCGGATCGAGACGAAACTTGTGCCATCGGACTCGTAGCAATACGCTGGTCCTGTGACCCAAGTTTGGTTCAATTCTGAGAAAGTTGACAAAATTGCGTATCGTGGGCCCCACAGGCTCCACTTGACGGGCGATTTTGTGATCGGCTCATCAGAATCCAGTTCTGAAAGTTCCGTTGGGTTCATATTATTGTTCCTTACTTGTTGACACTAAGTTTGACGAATTTGGAGACCCTTGACCCTGACACATTTTTTGGTGCAAAGTGGCCCACATGTGGACCCCGCTTTGACCCAAAAATGTCATTTTTGTCCATGTTTTCAAATTGGACTCAAGGACAGGCGTTTCTAGCTATTTGATATTTTCTGAATCTAATGGTGATGTTTATTTCAGCAACCGGAGTAGTACCTGCAAATCACACTGAGACCAGAGCTACAGTTGGAGCCAGAACCATAGGCAAGTGTACCTTGCCAAACCCTGCAGTTTTGCTACTTATTTTCTTGACTTATTTATACAATGTTGTGCAAGTGCACCTTGCCAACTTTGCAGTTCTTGTTGCATATTTTCTTGCTTTATTTATATTGCTGTGCATGCTTGACCTAGGATCGTGTGACTTACTTAGCGTCCGATTATTAGTCGGGTGCCAACACTGTACGCAGAGTTGTGTACGTCATCTAGACATGGACATTCGTGACCCTTTATATTCTCGTACTTGTCTTATCAAGTACACTATAACCCAGGACACTTGACACCATTCATGAGACAGGATCTTTCTGAGATATTCATGGTAATTCTGTATAGGATACAGGTTTATGACATAGACATTATATTAATGGATATTATATGACTTGTTGCATTAGATATGATCGTGCGTGACATGGACATGATGCATCGTGGACATGAGATGTGTGATTATATGGGGTGGGGAGAGACACACAGGCTACAGGTTGATTATATATATATATCCCCTATTATTGTGAGGCACAAGACTCTAAAGTCCGAGCTTGGCCCATTACTCATTATTACTGCTACCGGCTCCCTGACACAGAGCTTGTAGTGGCTCAGCCTGAGTACTCGTGATGCTCTCACTTGCATTTTCACATAGATGGTTACATACTTACCCTATTTATTTTATTATCTGTTGCACTGTATTTATTTTGGCTTGTATTATCAGTACCTTGCTATGTCCCCTGAGGACCTGGATCCGGATTATGTCCCTAGGATTTGCAGACGAGATCTATCCCGAGGTATACGGGACAACAGCAGGAGCTGATACAGGAGCTGTACCGACACCCGAGGACGAGATTATGCCAGAGGACTTCTCCTGAGTATTGGCGTGAGATACTCATTTATTTCTGTTTCTAGTTATTTTATTTCCAGCCTATTGCATTGATGTATCAGACTTATTCTCGGATTATTCTCCGAGACACTTTTATTGAGATATGTCAGTTTATTTTATTTGCATTATTCTGGCATTTGATTTGTGATTATCTGTTGTGGATGAGATTAGTATAGACTGTGACTTGTATCATTGGACCTATTTATTATTGTACTACAGCTTAAGTATGCCCCGATGGATCCATTAAATTGGATTTGTCCATCGGTGTATGTTGCTGGCCATTATCACGCGTCCGGTCCCACGGTATTTTGGGACTGGGGCGTGACATGACTAACTTTATAAAACTATTAGAAGTATGAACTAATTCAACAATCTAACAGGTTCCTATTGGGCTAAATGATGCTACTTAAGGGTTAAATTAATAAAAGAATACAAATATTGCAATAGTGCATATACATAAGATTATCGTTATGAACTCATCTTTTAGTTATTAATCATTTACTAGACCATTTATGTTTTTAACTAACAAAATAAAAAGTGAGGTTGAAGTAATCAAACAATTCATAATGGTGCGAAAGGATACGACTATGATAGGAAGAGTTAAGCACGAGATACGGAATGGATAGAGAAAGAGAAGATGAGTCACCCAAGAGGGCGAGATGGTGATAGGAAGAGAATACTACTACTGCTACGCGTGACATTTATTAGCATTACATGTATGCCATCTGGGTAGAATATCCATACATCCTCATATCTGCTAAACTACCTTATATATAATTCTACGTCTATTTGTACATCTAAGATCTTGTGTCACAATGGGGTCATGAGTATGAAATGACACATATAACTAAGGTCATATATGTATCTATGACTTCTTGTGCCTGCGCTCTCTTGTTTGTTATCATGAGTGCTTGGCCTATGGAGTATATCTGGTACTATCCGTGTATCAACTTCTACTAAGCACGAACGTTCATCTTTCTGAAATAGGGGAAGACGGAAATCAACAATAAAGAATTTCAAGGAGGAGATGATAGAATACAAGTACGGAATTTAAAGGAATTAGAGAATTTTGAAAGGGAGTTGCCAAGGCAGTTGTGGATTAAAATCTTATTTTGGTAAATTTCTATATGCATGTTCATATCAGAACAGTTATGTACCTGACATGATATGCTCTGACCATTCTAGAGGGCAAGTATATTCATTTAACAAGTTGAGTCAACTATATCTCAATCCACATAAAGTAGTGATACAAAGAGCGAACCAAGTACACTACGGTTGATCAGACCATAATACACCGATTCTGATTTAGACAATGTATTAGTGTGGGCCCCCAATAATACATATGTCATGAACAAGCTCAATAAAAGAATAAGCTTGCAAAACTAGGCTATAATAGCAACATAAGTCGAGGTAGTAAAAATATAAGTACGCTTGATTATGATGGAGGAAGGTACAGAATAATCTAAGTTCACCAAGAAGATCGGTGTTGTGTCTCTACAGTTTTCATAATAACTCCTTGTCAAGGTCTCTAGTCGACCAAATGGGTGTATGGGCCTCTAAGTTCTACAGTCTGGGTAAACACTATCTTTTTATGCAAGTCTATAGTTGGTGTCATTCAATTACACTTTATTGATGGGGTAATAGGTCTATGTGTTACTAGGTTATGAGGCATACTACCCAACTTACAATAATTTAACTAATAGTGTTATTGAATACTAGAGTGTATATACCTAGTACAAGTTATCTTCCTAACCACTATCAAGCACGAGTGAAGATTGATGTTGAGAAGGGATCAAGCAAGATGCAATTCATGCAATCAAATGAGAATGCGAAACAAAATCAAGGAAGGTGATAATTAAGTGGATGAGATCCTATATTCTAATCCTATGTGCAGGCTTGCTCGGTACAGTAACGTAACCGAGACAATATGCTCTCGACCTACATGGGCCACCACAAAAACATGTCATGCCTCAGTCCTAAAATACATAGGACTAGGAACACGTAGGCATGCCAGCCGTATGTATATGGCAACTCCAATATATGGATACCATAATACACACGTACGCTGTAATATGAATATAAGCTCACATGTGGTATATATAATGTCACAAGTCTCAGATATACTAATCTCATCCACACAACAAGTCATAGAAAAGAAATAACTAAACTAGAATAATGAGTCTGAATAATCCAAAATAATAGTCGGGTGGAGACAAATCTACTACCAATGACTATGACAAAACTAGAATGACAAAGAAGTATAAAAATCTCCAATATAAAATAAGATGATATAAGTGTATCAGCTAGGAGATCCATCGCTAGAAATAATCAATGATGCTCAGAAGGTAAGACCTCCTCGGAAAATATAAGTAGTAAGTCCTGATCCGTGCTCCTACGAATAGTCATGAACATCTACACCTGGAAAGGGACCAGGTCCTCAGAGGGACATAACAAGATACATAAAAGCAAGCCAATTTGAATACAGTAAACATGCATAATGTTTGAAAATATATAAGTACGCTGTACAAAAAAATCTATATGAATGCAAATGAGGACAACTTTTCGACGTATGGGCAAGGGTAGGCTACTCGATCTAAGCCTCACAACTCACACACCCGTTAGGGAACATCAGAAATCGACATACCTCAGGGGTAGCGACCAGTGCGACACACTACCGTAGTGCGAGCTATATACTACGGTTTACCAGAGTGGTTAAAGCCCATACGCCTATTGATTGTCCTCTCATGATACTGAGTGTCATGTGTGTGTCAACATATCTAATATATAGTAATGACTGAAAGAAACTACACATGCAATGAATACACAAAATTGTAATAAATATACGAAAATATAATAAGCATGTAAAGTACTATAAATAATTTGGCAAGGTATCTTGCCTGGTAAGAAAGCTACAAAGTGTAACGTCCAGGAGTCAAGCACACAGGATCAGAAGCTACGACCTCAGAATGAACGTCTCCGGATGCTGAAATAAACATCACCAACATTCCCAGAATAAGCGAGATAGCTAGAAAAAGCTACCCTTTCGTCTAATTTGGATACAAGGGCAAAACGGTAATTTTGGGTCAAAGCGGGGTTCACAAGTGGCCTACTACTTGTACCGAAAAGCATGCCAGGGGTAAAGGTCTCTAAATGGGACAAATTTATAGGTCAAACCAATTCTAAATGTCAATACAAACTCAATGGTACATCCAATTTTGGATTCCGGTGAGTCGAATACAAATTCGCCAAAAAATTCAACCGTGGGGCCAGCCAATAGGCGACTTGGTCAACTGTCTCAGAATTGCGTGAAAATTGGGTCACAGGACCAGAGCGATACCACGAGTTCATCGGCGCAAGTTTCATTGCATTCTGACGAGTGTGCACTAAATGGCGCGGGGTTTTGCAAAAGTCGCGATACGGAGAATTTCTGCGGATACGGGCTTATTCCGACCCGCACACGCGTCCGAATCAGTTTCAGCGAAAGCCCACACGTCTGGGTATACCGTGCACACCTTTCGGTGCACTTGGTACGCGACGGGACAGTCCCGTTTGGTGGGGCGCGCTCCGTATCATAAGTTTTTATTATTTTAAAAACAGGTTTTTAGTGATTTTCAACCTATTTTAATTTTGCATATAATGCCTAATAAAATAATGTATTTGACAGAAAATAATCTAGGTTAGGTGGTCTTTCCATAGCAAAAAGAAAAACTAAGTTCGTATCTTTATGGTGGGAGATACGAGTCCGTAAACATTGATGGTTACGACAGTTTTTCTGGAATTAAAAGTGGTCGTTTTTCCTTGACTTTGCGTCAATTTTTACCTAGGTTTGCGCACGGCACGATGGAAACTAATCTACGGGATTGGAAGAGGGATAGGTCGAGATCATACCGGTGAAGACGGGGTCGAGTTTGGCCAAGCGATGACGCGAAAATCGAGGGTTGAACAGGGGTACGTTGTAGGCAGATTATACGCGGTGGGGTTGTGTGGACGCACGGTGGTCGTGGGGCGGCTCCGGCGGTGCTGACTGCGGCGGCGCGGCGGCTCTGGTGTCGAGGCTGGACTGGAGAGTCGGCGGTCGAGTATAGGTTTAGGTTAGGGTTTAGGGTTTGAGTATTAGAGATGGTATATATATATATATATATATATATATATATATATATATATATATATATATGAGCGGGGAGGTTGAAGGCTTACGCGGGTGGGAATAGTTGTTGATGCTGCTGTTTAGTTTTTCTTAAGCGGGTTGGTAATGGACTAGCGGGTTTGGGTTTATGACATTGGTGGGTTTGGGTTAGGTTAGATAATGGGTTTAGGTTATAGTTTTAATTCTTTTTTTTCTTTCTTTTTCTTTTATTCTATTTTATTTCTTTTCTCTCTCTTTTCTATTTCTTATATCTTTTCTTATTTCTTTTTCTTTTTCTTTTCTTTATACTATTACTAAAATTATTATTACACTATTATTATTATTATTATTATTATTATTATTATTATTATTATTATTATTATTATTATTATTATTATTATTATTATAACTAATTATTATTATTATTACTATTTATTACTATTTCTTTTATTCTTTTCTATTAATAAAATTTATATATATAAATATATATATACATATATATATATATATATATAATTCGAGGAATTTATATTGGTGCATACAATAAATCTATCAAATGTCCACAAGGTCTCCTACATGAAAATAATTAAAGAAAAATTATAATTGCTCCATAAATCCTCTATTGCACAATCACCTAGAAATAAAAAATTAAATAAATTCTATTACCTCTAATTAGCTAATAAATGCTATAAATCAATTAAATAATTAATACGGTTTAAAAATTAGGGGTTTTACACCTAACCCTAGCTCCCACCTCCGCCTCCGCGCCGACCTAACGCCGACCCGCAGCCGCCGGAGCATCGCGCAGCCACCAGATCCGTCGGCCGGCCGCACACCCGCCAACGCCGCGTAAGCAAAAGCAAAAATTCGCAGCGACGAACCTCCCTTCACGCGTTGTTTTCCGCCTCCTCGCTCAACCAAATTCGATCCCGTCTTCACCGGTATGTTCACGACATATTCCTCTCTAAATCCCATAATTATTTTTCTCCTAACAGCGTGCAACCCTAGGTGAAAATCGATGCCAAGTTGAGAAAAAAACCACGTTTTTAAACTACAGAAAACTGCCCCATCGACCAATGTTCCGAGGTCGATATCTCCCAACTTAGAGATCCAAATCGAGATCTACCTTTTCCTGTGTAAAGCCTATATGACCGAGATCATTCCCTGTAAATTATATTATTTTATCTGGTGTTATATGCAGAATTAAATTAGGTTGAAATTCCATAAAAACTTATTTTTGGAACTTCAAAATTTGCGATACGGAGCGCGCTCCGCCAAATGGGACCGTCCCGCCGCGTACCAAGTGCACCGAAAGGCGTGCATAGTATGCCCTGACATGTGGGCTTTTGCAAAAACTGATTTGGACGTGTGTGTGCGTCGAAATCAACCCGTATCCGCGAAGAATCCTCGTATCGCGACTTTTGTAAAATATCGCACCATTTAGTGTACGCTCGTCAAAATATGACGAAACTTGTGCCATTGGGTTCATGGTATCACGCTGGTCCTGTGACCCAAGTTTCACACAATTCTAAGACAGTTGACCAAGCTGCCTATTTGTGGGCCCTACGATTGACTTTTTGGGTGAATTTGTGTTCGGCTCACCAGAATCCAAAATTGGATGTACCGTTGAGTTTGTATTGATGTTTAAAATTGGTTTGACCTATAATTTGTTCTATTTAGAGACCTTTATCCCTGGCACACTTTTTGGTACAAAGTGGGCCACATGTGGACCCCGCTTTGACCCGAAATTATCGTTTTGCCCCTGTGTCCAAATTGGACGAAAGGGTAGTGTTTTCTAGCTATCTCGCTTATTCTGGAAACGTTGGTGATATTTATTTCAGCATCCGGAGATGTTTATTAGGAGACCGTAGTTTCTGACCTTGGTGCTTGACTCCTAGACGTTACACTTTGCAGCTTTCTTGCCAGGCAAGTATACCTTGCCAAATTGCTTACAGTACTTTACATGCTTATTATATTTATGTATATTCATTGCATATGTATTTTCTTTCAGTCATAAGTATATATATATATATAAAGGGGAGGACAATCAGTAGGCGTATGGGCTATAACCACTCTGGTAAACCGTAGTATCTAGCACAACTAGGGTAGTGTGTCTCGCTGGTCGCTACCCTCGTGGTATATCAATTTCTGGAGTCGCGCTGATCGCTATCCTCGCGGTATGTCGATTTCTGATGTCCCTGACGTGTGTGTGAGTTGTGATATCTAGATCAAGTAGCCTATCCATGCCCATACGTCAAAAAGTTGTCCTCATTATGCATTTTATATAGATTGTCTTGTACAGCGTACTTATATATTTTTTGTCTATTATGCATGTTTATTGTATTCAATTGGCATGTTTCTATGTATCTTGTTACGTCCCTCTGAGGACCTGGTCCCTTGCCAGGTATAGACGACCAGGAGTATCCGCAGGAGTACGGGCCAGGACCTGATGCAGTATTCTCTACCGATAGGTCTTACCTTTTGAGCATCTTTGATTATCTCTAGTGATGGATCTTTTAGCTGACACTCTTATATCATCATCTTATTTTATATTGGAAATTTTATACTCCTCTCTCATTTTAGTTTAGAGATAGTCTTTGGTAGTGGATTTGTCTCCACCCGACTATTATTTTTGGATTATTCAGACTCATGATTCTAGTTTAGTTATTTCTATTTTGTGACTTGTTGTGTGGATGAGATTAGTATTTCTGTGACTTGTGACAATATATATACCATATTTGAGCTATTATTCATATTACAGCGTACGTGTGTATTATGGTATCCATATATTGGAGTTGTCATATACATACGGCTGGCATGCTTACGTGTTCCTAGTCCTACATATTTTGGGACTGGGGCGTGACAGGGGGTAGTGTTCACCCCTCATCCGCACTAAAGTTGAGGAAAACTCGCAAAGTGTGGGTGCCCAAACCTTGACATGCATATCCCGAAGTTGCTGCCAACAAGGGAAAGAGCATCCTGATTGACGAGAGTTTTCCTGTCAATTATGTTCAGATAAATGACTTGGTAGATGTCACGACCCGCACCCAAAATTTGGACATGAGTCATGGGTACGTCCAGCCTACGCCGCAGCATCAGCGGTAGAACGTTGTCTAGGTCTCAATAATACAAAACATAACTCACAACCTGTCAATGATATCAACTCCATAAGGAGGACAATAGAATAAACATCTCTCAACATCTCATAATTTATACTCAATCACAATAACTATAAGAATAATTGGCACGATAAAAGATAAGAAGTAATGACATAAGTCAAACATAACGTCTCAAATAGAGATAAACTACAGTCTAGTTGTCCAACATAAATAGTCTCCACAAGTCTCAAATTAAACTCAAAATAAACCTCAATATAAGTCTCAAATGCATAAAATAATGACTGTCTAAATAGTTGCAGGTAGTGTCTCCTCTAAAGGAATAGACTCTTCTAAGCTCTCTGGTAGGTAGTCTCCATCTATACCTGGTCCATAGTGTGTAGGACAAAAGTCCTCAAGATCCTTTAGAAAAAATATCCAGTCAGGATTGGAGCAAAGTACAAGCACTAACAGCAGTTCCACATATATTGACAAAAAATATAATACAGTGTAAAGAAATACAAGATAGATATGAATACTGACAATAAAAAATACTGGAATAAAGAAGTACTGAAATAAAGGAATACTGGAGCATATCATCATCAATGTACATCTACCAATGAATAGGAATACAAGTGTAGAAGCATGAAAAATATGCTGGGAAACTATACGCGTAAAACCCCCAGACATACATGAAGTATGCGTAAAACAGAAGCTTCAGAACCATATGCGTAAAATAAGACTTCAGTGTTGCCCGCGTAAAGCAGCACCTCAAGCCTGTTTTGGCGTAAAAAGGTTGCTACACTCCGACGTAAACTACGTCTGCTTTTAATGCAGCCGAAAATTGTACGAGGAACCCTTTGTATTTCTCGAACGAACCTGTCAGACAGAACAATGAACCTGACTCCTGACAAAGAGTACTGCACGACGATCGAGAGGACGGCTGTAATGATGATTCTTCACAGAGCCCCAGACTATCGTTTAGTGACATAACCCTTGATATAAGACGTCATTTACGCATTCAAGGAATACGCTGCCTATTCTACACAGGCAGAGATAAGCTTTACGCTCAGGATGAGACGAAACCAACCGCCACGTCAAAAGCTGTTCTTCGTACAGAACTCGAGGCACGTCTCTGCAGTTAATGCGCGAGATGGGGGTAGATCTCTACATTTAATGCACGAGATTTTGTTCTACTTTTAATGACTGGGAGAGCTAAAATTAGGACTAATATGCTCATGTCACTATCCCTGCATTTACGCCAACCAGACTATTTTCAACTATAGGAGCACGCCTTACGCTATCTCCTTAAAATACGCCAACCTGGCTATTTTCAACTATAGGAGTACGCCATATGCTATCTCCTCGAAATACGTCAATTCAGGCTATATTTGCAAGGTACGCAATAAGGCTATTTGGCCCTGAATACGCTCAAGACCTCAGTCAAAGAAGGATAATTGGCTATCTTTACGCTGGTTACCTATCTATGCATCATCAAGTTTTACGCAGAACTCGGCTTTTATGCCAATAAGACAGCTATTTGGCTTTTACGCCAACAAGACAGCTACTTGGCTTTTACGCCAACGAGATAACTATCTGGCTTTTACTCCTACGAGACAGTTATTTGGCCTTTATGCCAACCTTCTCTACGCGAGGGGCAGTTACCTACGTGGCTTGCATGCCGTGATCTTCGATGAGCGATTATATGCATTACCTCATAATGGGACACGCATCACACGTTAATTCAGAAGATCATTCATACGTGGGTAGCAGTTATTATAACCGACGCGTAAAAGGTGCATCTCTTCCCGCTGTTCGGTTTCTACACCGACTGGTCAGTTACTGTGACCAAACTTTATAAATAGAGACTTCCGGCCATAAGAGTAAGGGGGCGGGAAAATAACAGAGGTCGAAACCAAGGTGGAGAGAATTCAGGAGTCACAAACAGGGTCAAGGTCAATAAAGCACCTATAGAGAGCTTTGGCAACGAGAGTTCAACCTTTCCTGCAGTCTTTGAAGCTTCTTTTTCTTCTTTTATAGCACTTCTTCGTCATCGTGTGGTCCAAGGGACAAAGTGATCGACCGCAGATCAGACTTCTATAGCAATATTTCCCCAGAATCAAATTTTTGTACTTAACATCCTCGTATAGGATTAATTGTACTTCTTTTTCTTGTTTGTAAATAAAGAAAGGGTTTCGTATAAACCTAGTTTCAATTTCTTTCATTTATTATCAAACACAAGATGGCGACTCTGTTGGGGACTACTTTCTCATCTGATGAGAAAGCCATTGCTCAACACGATGCTGTATCCGTAGGATCAACGAAGAAGACTTTGGTCGTCCAATTTGACCAATCGGCTTACGAAGACATGCTTCGAGCAGGGGGTAGCTCTCATTCCATCTCTGTCCAAGACAACAGGAAGCTGCGTAAAGTATGGATGCCCCGGACATCCTCTACCATTCCGGAGGACTCTCTATCTCCGATCAACAAGGTTGTGACATCACAACCTTTACGCCTTGTGCGTAAAAACCCGTCTCATGTCTGTGACGTGGCAGACAAAGCTTCTGGCAATGCCCTAATGCCAATCCAGAAGTCTGCAACGCGTCCCGCGCGTAAAACTTCGTCTCCCGTCTGTGACGTGGCAGACAAAATTTCTGATAAGGCCTCAGCGCCAATTCATAAATTTTGAACGCGCCCTGTGCGTAAAATTTTTTCTCCCGTCCGTGACACGATAGACAAAATTTCTGACAAGGCCTCAGTGCCCACGCAGAAAATTCAAATGCGCCTTGCGCGTAAAAATGTATCCGAGGGACCCTTGGATCACATCAAGGGAAAACGCATGGCAAATCTCCCGACCTCCAGAGTTGTACGCCACCAAGAAGAGAAGATTACGCGGACTCCTGTTTTACGCGAATCTGTACAAAGCTCCAGATTACGCCAGGATAAGCCCATCCGCGTAAAGAAGACCTGCTTCATGGGAAAATATACTCCCCAGACGGATGATGGATCATATGCCACTCACATGGGCGAGCTGCTGTATACTTATGGCAGAGAGAGGGTCATGTTTCCCAATATCCGTGCTCCAACTGATGTAAAAAGGCAGAATAAGCCTTCTTCTTCTTTTAATCCTCCTGATTTGCTTGATTTATTGATCCAGAAGCGTAAAGACAGGGGATCTTCTAACATGTCTATTACACCCCCTAGGGAGCATTGTTGTAATAGTCATAAAGTTGTAGTTAACTACTGCTGTTCTAAGGCAAAACGGTCAGTTTTTGACCGGTTAAACTACTCTTTGTCTTTACAGGGAGAAGAGCCGAAATTCGCATCAGTGAACATGGCTTCACATATTCCTAGAGGAAGGTCAAATTCAAGACATTATCCCTCTAGAATCCCAAGCCAAAGGAGATTCGACAGATCCTTGAGAATATTGAAGTAGGTGTGTTTCGAAATACCCGTTCGAGGTCACGACAACTGGCTTCATATTCTTCTGATTCCGATACTGGGGGTCGTTAGTTTCCCGAATCGGATGATGAAAGTATAGACTCGATCTCTACAGAGATCTATACTAATCCTTCAATAGCATCCAGAGAAATAGGAGTTTATGCCATTGGAGATGAACACGAAGAGGCTTCCCCATCAGGAAGTACTGACCAACGCATCGTTGTATTGGAAGCATCACTCAAAGAGATGCATTCCATGATGGAGAGTATGCATCAGATGATGGTGACTCAACATGCAGCTGCAATAGCTCAAACATCGGTTCCTCCGACTCAACTACGTGTGGGGGTGGACCTACCACCATCCAACGCAAACCAAGAGCCTGTTCTAAATCAAGAGTCAGCAGCTCCTCAACTTCTTAACTCGGAGAATGTATTGCCTCCTGTTGGAGTTATAATACAACCGATCTCTCACCACTCTGCGGTCCCTCTTCCAGCTGAAGATCCGATGCAGGCAGTTCAGGAATTTAAAGCCCAATTTGATGCCTTGAAGCATAAGGATCAGCTCAAGAAGTTGGGAATCAACCAGCCATACCCAGCTATCTGGAACGAGATCCCTTTCCCACCTAAATACAAACTACAGGCTATGGTTTTGTTTGAGGAAAAGACATCACCGAGTCAGTACATGAACTACTTTAGCATGATGACGGTGTTGTTGCAAGGGAATGACGCCCTTCTCACTCGAGTATTTAAAGGTTGTCTGTCTGGAGTGGCCTATCAGTGGTACCGTAGTCTTGCGGACAACTGCATTACTTCCTTTGAAGATTTCAAGACTCTGTTCTTTGCTCGATTCTACAAAGGAGGGATGGACATGTCTATGTCATCACTTATCGAAGTAAAGCAGAAGGAGAAGGAGAGCGTTTGTACTTTTATCGAACGCTTTCGTCAGGCTACTTTGCAGATGGCTCCAGGAGTTCCGGATTCTGCCTTGGTGGATATTTGCGGGAAGAATCTTCTCCCGCTAATCTCAGTGTTCACGGGACCATATCAGTTCCATGATTGGCCCTCGTTTATCATCTCAGCGGTAGCGGCTGAAGATAACAGTCGGAAGGCGCGTGATAATGGAATCATGATCTCTACCTCTGATAGAGGGAAGCGGTCATTTTCCAATAACGATCATGTTCGTAGTTCCAAAGGGAAGAAAGCTCTGGCAATCAACACGTCCAGGCAACACACTCCGGTGACTACGCAGACAAATCTTGGGACTTCCAGGCCTAAAGAATAATATTCTTTTGACGACGACGATATTCCGAGCATATTCGATTGTCTAGTCAAAAGTGGCAAGCTTACTCTCCCTGAGGTAAAGCGGCCAAATGAAGTCGGCAGTACCAATAACCCTAAGTACTGCATTTTTCACAGATACATTCATCATCCCACGAAGGCATGTTATGTGCTAAAAAGGAAAATCCAGGAGTTGATTGATGCCAAAGTCATCACTTTGTATTTATAAAGAGAAGACAGTGTCTCCCCAGACGAGCAACCTTCAGGACTATCCCCACTCAGAAAATCACTCCCCAATGAGTTTTTCGGACATGAGTTCACGTCCATATTACCTCTGAACTATTGTCCAAACATTTTTGTTTCCCCAGCTGAATTTGCCATGTCCAAGTGACCTCTGAGCAAACCTCTCAGTTTGTGGCTATAGATCAAATTCACGTCCATACTACCTCTAAACTACATCTTTCCACTTTCTCCAGCAGAGTAAATCTATCACCACAAAAATGGTCATTCACATATTTCCTCTGCCCTATTTTTCTTTATCTCTACTGAGTCATATCTTACCACGTCCACACTACCTCTGAGTAAGATATTTTCAGAACTTTTTCATGTCCACATTACCTCCGAGTGAAGTTCTTCTCTTCGACTTCCTACTATCACGTTCGCATAACCCCTGATAGTGCTAGTTGTTTCAACTTATTATCTGTACTTAAAGTACGCCATGGGTAATAAGTCCACAACCCAGATGAAAAAATCAATTCTTGGTTCTTCATCCCCAGCAAGTGCCTATGAGCAATATTTTCTCGAAGATCGAAGATCGAGAATCATATTCTACCATGTTCATAGGACCTCTGGATAGATATGTTCAGCAATCTGGCATCCCCAGCAAATGCTTATGTGCAATATTCTCTCCTTCGTCACAAATTCTTGTAAAGAGCCATCATCCGTATCAAAAAATCCCGGATACGCAATGGATGATGGATCCTCAAAATTTCCCCCAACGGAGCAATCATTAGGTCTACTTGCACACTCCCGTAATGACTATTCAAACCAGTCTCATTAGACGCTAGCCATGTTCATATTACCTCTGAGCTATCGTCCCATCAATTTCCCCAGCGGAATAATCCTTTGGTCTATCTTTATGTTGGGATAGACCACACTCAATGAATCATTCCTCAATAAGTTTTTCAGACACTATTTCATGTCCATATTACCTCTGAACTGCTGTCATAATATTTCTCCCGGGCTGTGCTTGTCATGTTCATATTACCTCTGAACAAACCTTCCTGGTCCGGCTATCGATTATCATGTCCATATTAGCTCTGATATCGGTTGTCATCTCAACTTAACACCCGTACTTTATTCTAAGTACGCCAGTGGTGTTAGGTCCACAAAAACTGTCATGTTCATATTACCTCTGGCAGGGCTTGTCCTAAACTTATTACTTGCACTCTCGTGCACAAAAAGTAATAGGTCCACCAAAAACCCCTCTGTGGAATGCCTGCAATGGAATCGAAATGTTCATGTCCATATTACCTCTGAACTATCCTCATTTACCCCAGCAAAGAAAGAGTCAGTCCCTATTCATCCCCACGGAGTCATATTTTACAAGCATCCGTCGGGACTTGTCTCAAACCTATTACTTGCACTAACATGCAAAAAAAGTAATGGGTCCACAAGAAAATCCCCAACAAGAGGCCTTCGCCAGCCACAAAACCTATCACCTGATTGGGCTTGTTTCGAACTTATTATTTTTCACTCAATGTGTGCAACAAATAATGGATCCACAAAAAAAAATCCCCCAGTGGGATGTCCTCAACAAACACGGTATCGAATTACGTCCATATTACCTCTGGTACGATGTCCAAAGCTCGCACAAACAATCATAAAGAAATGGAGGGCCCTTATATGACTGCAAATGGCGCTTACAGATTAGCCAAGTCTAATGAAAAATTTGATAATGGCTATTATCAACTGTAAATTTCCGAAGAAGTACTATACTTGATCTCCTTTGCTTAACGGGGTATGATGAAGATCTCATTCTGACGATATCATGCACAAAGGTTAGCTGGATCATATTCTATCAGATTCATATGACCTCTTAATGGATATGCTTAACTAATTTGTAAACCTATCATGTTCATATTACCTCTGATAGTGTTTAGTATACAAATTTAGTTGGATTATATTCTATCAAGTTCATATTACCTCTGAATAGATTTACATTCAGCAAAACCTTAACGAAAGTATGTCATGTTAATAATACCTCTGATATCACTTTCATCTTAGCCTATCATATTCTAAAGTGATGGGTCCACAAAGTCAAAAAATGTGTCTTTATTTTCTCTGAGAAATTACAGGAGAAACAAAAAGGTACATCATTGGGGAGGAGCAGTTAAATCCCTAATCTGTCGCGCCAAAGCAGCCATCATCTCATTCCTGGAGTTCAAAATATGGTTGCGAGCCCGTTCCAGCCTTGCCTCGTCGTCGTTCAAGCAAGATAGTTCGGACCGAGCATCAACAAAACCGGCGCGGATGGCACCCGTACACGTCAAGTTCTGCTGAGCTATCTCCACTTGGCCCTTAAATACATCACGAGCTGCCGATGTCTTGAGAAGCCTCTCCCTTGCCTGAGCGAGTTCAGCTTCCAAATCTCGAACCCTCGCTTCATCTCCCTCATATTCGGCCTGGTACTTAGTTAGCAGAGGAATAAAATTGTGGTGGCCCATGCAGGTCGAGAGCATATTGTCTCGGTTACGTTATTGTACCAAACAAGCCTGCACCTAGGAGTAGAGTATAGGACCTCATCCACAATTGACTATGATTCGCTTTCCTTTCAATCTATTCTATCTGAACAATTGCATCCTGCTTGATTCATGTACTTCCCTAATAGTTATTTGAGTATAGCCTTCTGCTAGAATATAGGAACCCCTATTATTATGATGATAATTATGGTAGCACACCTATTAAGAATACAACGAGAATATAGACACACCACTAAGTTTAGAATATCTAATGAACCTAGAATTCCTTATCTTTAGATTGTTATACCATTACCCCTTGATGTATTAAGAAGACTTGAGAGTAGTATAGACACTACTAGAGTTAGT
Organism: Iris macrosiphon; assembly: GCA_036927795.1. NCBI lineage: Eukaryota > Viridiplantae > Streptophyta > Magnoliopsida > Asparagales > Iridaceae > Iris > Iris macrosiphon. Next base: position 188,970,249 of record JAYESA010000006.1, on the reverse strand, counting down.
TAGAATTTTTACCATAATGTTTGACACCTAGTATCACATAGTCTTTTGACCTATTAATTGAAGTGTAACCGAATGATATTTATCGCATGCTAGCAAAAGAAGACAGTGTTTATTCAGACCATAGAATTTAGAGGTCATTGTCTTATTTGGTCGACTAGCGACTTAGATAAGGAGGTTGTATGATAACTGTAGAGATTGTAGAGTCTTTTATTATTATTGCTTATGTTATTTTTGCTTTTGCGAACTTGAATTATTTTGTAACTTCTCACATCATAATCCAGCGTTATATTTTTTGTGCTACCTTGAATTATGCTGCTATTATAGCCTAGTTTTTGTAAGCTTAATCTTATATCGATCTTGTTCATGAAATATGTGTTATTGGGGCCTGATCAACCACACTAATACAAATTGTCTAATCAGAATCAGTGTATTATGGTCTAGCTAGTCATAATGTGCTTGATTCACCCTTCGCAATAGTATTTTACGTGGATTGAGATGTATAGTGGACCAGTAGACAAATATACTTACCCTCTAGATACGACAAAGCATATCATATCAAGTACATAACTGCACCGATGTAAGCATACGAATAGAAAATTACCAAATTAAGATTTCAATTCATAACTGTCTTGACAATTCCCATTTGAATTCTTTAAACGCTTTGATTCCCATACTTCCATTCTATTACCCCTCCTTGAACTCTTTACCATTGCTTTCCGTTTTCCCTTGTTTCGGAAAGACGAAATCTCGTGCTTGGAAATAAATGATACACGGATAGTACAAAATATACCCCATAGGCCAATCACATTATTTGGTGACTATATTTCATAATTGATTAAGGGCATATCACATATGATATAATTGGTGTTAAAGTTTTGAGGATTGAATGACATGAGAAAATAAATTAAGGAATTTTTTTTTTAAATGTAAGAGCCTTATATGATAGATGGGTAAATTCTAAGTTGGGTAGAAATTGCATTATTAAACTTGAGAAGAATTTTTTTAGATTGTGATCAAGTAGGATTAGATTGAGAGATTAAGTCCTTTTAAATGTGAAGAATTTTAAAAGAAGGATTAAGATAATGAGGATTTAACGAATTTTAAAATCTTGATATTGCGGACCAAATATTTATACTTTGAGCACATGATTTAAATTTTGAATATTGAAGGATGAATCATCGATTTAAATTTTGAGGATAAATATAGAATTTTAGACTTGAACAATTAGTGAATTAGATTTAAATTTTACAATTTGATGATTTGAATTAAAAGTTCAATTTTGATTGTTGGGTCACCTATTTGAAATATTGAGGATGTAAATTGAGTTCAAATATTTGAAGAGTACAAAATTCTTAAGTTGAAAATAGGAATAATATTGGACTCGAATGACTTCTAGAGGAGATTATGATAGTTGGAGATCGTGAGATAAAATTTGATATGGGTTATTTAAATCTTGAAGATATTATATTGATTCGATTTAAATTTGGATATTGATGATTTGGAAAGGTGAGAAGAGATTACAATATGTTAAATTTTGATTTGAACAATGATTATCTTAATTTTGAAGTGATCGCGATAGATTTGAAAATATTTTGTTATTTAAATTTTTGGAAGAGATTGCGATTGACGTACCTTATGTACGAATGTAAAGGATTTAACAAATTATGCCTTATTTTAATTTCGAGGACAAAATTGTTTTAAGTTGGGTAGATTGTAAACTCCCTCACCCAAAATGGGTATTTGTGTATATTTTATATTATTATATTTATTATAGATGTTGAATTTATTTAGAGTATTTTCTTAGTTAATTAGAAAATAAATTTTCTTTAGTATATTTACTTATATAAATATTTATTTAGAATTATTTTAGGCTATTTTAGATTATTGGGATTTTTCCATAATTTTTAGTTAATTAAAAACTTGTAACACTAATTTTCTAGGACTTTGAAGAATTTATTTTATGTTCAAACTTAATTAAAAATATCCCAAACTTTTATTTTAGGTTCTAAATAATAAAATATATTTTCTAGAATTTTTGGGAATTTTCTGATTAATTTTAGCATTTATTTTGAGTTAATTATGAAAAACTGACTTAAAAACTAATTTCTGAAAAAAAAAACCCAAAAAGTAATTAATTCTGCCCAGTCAGCAAACAGGGGGCCCACTTGTCAGCCTCCAGTAGTGAACAGTGCCGGGCCCGCCTGTCAGTGACCGTTGAGTGGGTGCGAGCCGAGCCGAGCCGACCTCGAGCCGAGCCGAGACCGAGTTCGACTCGGACTCAGCTGAGCCGAGCCGCATAGAACTGCGACCGTTCGATCTGGGCGGGGCTGCCCGGATGGCTGCCACGTGGCTCGCTGTGAGCCGCGGCTGCACTTTCTCTCTCCTCTATATATATATAATAGTTTAGATATTAATTTCTAGGGTTTTTTCTTTAGCCAATTTTTGGAGAATTGTCATCTAGGGTTCCTTCATCTTCCAGAAGCCATTGCGCATAGTTCCGGACTCCAAACAAGGCCTAGTTTTTTTTGTTAGAACGATATTGAGGTTAGATTTCTGTTTATATAAATTTTTTAGGAAATTATGAGTATTAAATTCTGAAAAATTCGTAGAACACAGCATGTCCAAAAATTGATGTATTTCTATGTTTTCGTGATTCCGGGAGAACCAGGAATCAGAATCACGAACCGTTTTAAGTTTCGGAAAGCTAATGTCGAGATCATCGACATATATTTTTTCCAGAATTTAATTCAAAGTATTTATATACTGTTAATTCTGTAGAACTTCTAGGTTAGAATTTAACCATCGGTGCACAATACAAAATTTGTATGTGCCATAATTTCCAAACGAATTTGAATTCGAATGAGCTGTAAATTCCAGCATGTTTTGACGCTGAAATCTACAAGAAATAATGCATGAAAGTTGAGTTTGTGTTGGTTGACTTTTTGGTCAACAGATCGCCTCGATTTGCGTGCCATGAGTCTCGAGTTGATAAAATTTAGTTTCTTTGGACAAAATTTAGGAATTAACATAAAAATCAGAATAATAAGATTAAAATAGGATTTTAGAGTAATTATTTCAGAATTAAATAAATTAAAATAAATTATCTTTTGACGTGATAAATTTGTAATACATAGGCTAATTGGACTGTGACTTGGACTCTGATTCATACCAGCAGCAGGACCCCAGGCAAGATACCTTGCCAAATTATTTACAGCACTTTTGCATGCTATTTATATTTCTGTATATTCATTGCATTTATGTATATTTCTTGCATGTGTAGTTTTCTTTCAGTCATTACTATGTATTAGATATGTTGACACACACATGGCACCTAGTATCATGGGAGGACAATCATTAGGCGTATGGGCTTTTAACCACTCTGGTAAACCATAGTATATAGTTCGTACTACGGGCGTGTGTCGCGCTGGTCACTACCCCAGAGGTATGTCGATTTCTGTAGAGTCGCGCTGGTCGCTACCCCAGAGGTATGTCGATTTCTGATGTTCTAGACGGGTGTGTGAGTTGTGAGGCTTAGATCGAGTAGACTACCCTTGCCCATACGTTGAAAAGTTGTCCTCATTTGCATTCATATATATAGTCTTGTACAGCGTACTTATCTATTTTCAAATAATATACATGTTTACTGTATTCAAATTGGCTCGTATTTTCTGTATCTTGTTATATCCCTCTGAGGACCTGGTCCGCTGCCAGGTGTACCTGTTCTTGAGTATTTGCAGGAGCACAGATTTGGATGGTTGTGTATGCTTCGTGGATGTCTTCTCTTCAGGCCGTGATCGATAGCTCGTATACTTATATTTTGGTTGATTGTGTTGTACTTATTTTGTATTTGCTCTTATATTCGAGTTGGTAGTGTATTTGTTTCCATCCAACTATCATCCTTAGATACCTATATTGAGGTCTAGTTTCATAGATGCTGGTTATTTATTTATATTTGATTTTTGTGGATGAGATTTAGATTTTACCCTGTGACTTGTATTATATTTCATACCACTTGTGGATTGATATTCATGTACAGCGTACGTGTGTGTATGGTTTCCATATATTGGAGTTCGTATACATACGGCTGGCGTATTACGTGTCCTAGTCCTACGTATTTTGGGACTGGGGCGTGACAAAAATCTACCAAGACAGCCCGCTCTTTATCCATCTTATGCTGCTGTTCCTGGATGGATTTGTTCAGAGTTTCCATTTGCTCAGCAAGCTCTGCAGTTAAGGAGTCATACTTAGCTTGAATCAGATCGTCGATGCTGCCCTGAGATAGTTGCAAATACTCGTTAATGGGTTGTTCCAAACTATTAACTATTTGCTCTAGCCCATCAGCTCTGTCATTATCACTAAAATTCCTAATCTGCACTATAAGTAGATTGGTGGACATCTTCAGAGCATCGAAACCTAAGTTCTTCTCCAGCACCAGCGATATTAACTCCTTCAAAGTGAGATAGAATATGCTAGTGTATTGATCTACTAGCATAGCAAATCTTAAATGGACGTCGGGAGTGGCCGCAATATCAGTAAATCTTCCTCCAGGAATGACTGTAGAGGATGTTGCCATGGTTGTTGCTTCAACAGAGGGCGGGACAAAAGAAGAGACACCAACAACAGTTGAAGTTGCTGGTATACTCGACGAAAGAGGCACGGACGAGATGGGGGGTTCATCTTCCCCTGATGTCATTTGAACTCCCACTAGCGGGATAACATCTGAGAATGTTGCGGATGAGAGATCGGCAGTTTCAAAGCACTCTTCTTCGACGTCGATCACCACCATTTCATTAAATGCATCCACAACAAAACCAGAAGTTGTGTCAACTCTGCCCTCCCCAGAGATGTCTTCACCTAAAAAGAAGACAAGAGAAAGTTAATATCACCTTGATGTTAATTTTTCTAAAGAAAACGTGAAGACAGCATTTATCCATGGCCGATGGCATGTATGTTGCGTTTGCAGCCTGTATAGCTAAATTATCTCTTAATGATGCTAGACAAGCTGTCATACCTGGAGAAGAGGGTGCACCAACTGACACTAGCGGGTAGTCTTCCCAGTCTTCACCCAGATCCACTCGAGGTTCATCGAGTAGAATCTTGCTTAAATACTTACAGACGAGGGAGGGGTTACTCCCGTTATTGGTCTGGATAAAGGTATATTGATTCTGAATATGCTCGGTCTTGAAGGCGACCTCGAAGCACTACCAGTAGCGGTAGTAGCGGCAGCGATCGTGAGCAAAGAATCTCCAGCACTAGCAGCCGAAACTGTGGAGGTTCCCTCTCTAAAAGGCGAAGGACCTCTGATCAAAGAATTATCCCCAACAGGGGAAGCGACCGACTCACTCCTAGAAACCCCTCTGGTGGAAGCCCTTTTCGGACCTCTGGCAGTCTTCTTCTTGTGGGGGGAGGCTCTTTCAGAGTGGAAGCCTTCCGTTTCTGGGGGATAACGAGAGGCTCTGCTGGCGGAGCTATTACGCCTCTCGGTATTATCAACAAAAACTCGTCTGCCCCGGCGGTATCTTCATCTTCATCCCAGGAAACAGACGGAATCTCCTCCCTCGCAGTGGACCTATGGGAGGGCATTCAGAAACTTCCATGCACATCAAAATCGCGATGGAAGGTATTAATAGACGCATAGAACTGCGCGTACGAGTACAGAATACGCAACTCCATGGAGAGAGAAGTTGCGGGCACAGCAAAAGTTGCACCCGTACAGCCCATGATGAAGTACCGCCATCCTCTGGCTCCATCAATAAGTCCACCTTTGGACTTGAAACTGGTGATGGGATTCCCCACATGCAAGTGGTCATACCCAAATTGCCTGGCGAACCGACTGGGCAAATAAGGCTCCAGGTAGCAGTGGTCCTCACTTCTGTACAGCAAATGGGAAGGTCTAATGCAGACCAACCAGTAGAAGGCTTCAGGAGAAAGAATGGTCCTCCCATGGGCCTCATCCTTAAGTTTCGTCCCCTGTTGATCGACGGTGGAGCACTGCATTCAGATCGGGACTCGCTCAGCCTAATGGGAGTTGCTCGTGCTTGAGCAGTGGAACGAGATGAGGAAGCGACCTTCTTTTCCTTAGCAGTGGAAGCTTGTTTGGGTGCCATGGCGAATCCGAGTTCTCAGGAAAGAGACGAAGAAGAAAGGTTTTTGGAAAGCAAGGATTTTGCAAAGACAGATAAAAAGTTTCTCTCTCAAGACCTTGGGTTATTTATAGAGTTCGGATAACTCTTTGAATCCCTAACCAAATCCGATATTTAATAGTCGGTTATGATTTGAGACCACGTCAGCCTATCATTTGAAAAAAGAAGACGGACAGTCATGCTGCGTAACGGATCCGGATTTTACGCTCAGAGGCTATAAATCTATGGTTTTACGCTCAGAAGCTTTTTACGCTCAGAGGTTATAAATCTACGGTTTTACGCTCAGCAGCTTTTACGCTCAGAAGCTACAAATCTACGGTTTTACGCTCAGCAGCTTTTACGCTCAGAGGCTATAAATCTACGGTTTTACACACAGAAGCTACAGATCTATAATTTTACGTCCAGAAGCTAACAGATGCTATGGTCTATGACTTTTTCGAGAAGGCCAATCCCAAGGGTTTACGCAAAAAATGCTCCTTTTGGCTACGAAACATTCCAAGTGCTTGGAACACACAAAGGTTAGCATTGAAGATGATTCTCCTTCTTGGGCCCTTGGGAGTTCATTCGAAGTCTAGTCACAATCTCTTACAAAAGTTCAAGTATGGCCCGTTCAACAGACATTTCTCGCCCTTTTTCAAGGGATTTTCAGGAAACCATTCTTGAAGATGATGGTCTGAACAAGAATTCTTCGTATCAGAGAAGTGATAGTTCAGAAATTTTACGCGACTCCTCGTCCAAAACAGCATGACAGTTTGGATCTTCAAAACAACTTAATGCTAAGGAACTTTCTACGCATCTTCCATTACGCATAAAAGATGGGACGTAATCAGATAATCGTTTATCAGAGTCAGCGTAAAATTATTCGGACTTTCTCACAGCAAACATGGCAAATCAGCTTGCGTAAAAGAAGACAAGTCTATTTTTATGATTACATATGATGGAAATCCTTTTGTTATAAAGTATTTCTCATTTTCATTTAAGATCCACCGAGAATCTGTTGTGCCAGGTTCTCATATTGGTGGAGATCTTTTTCTTCTTCTACGGCACTTCATCGGCTTCTACAGCCGATGAACAAGAAAATGATTAACAGCGGGAGGATACAGAACTGGGCCTGTCTTATTCAAGCCCACCCTCCATACGCCATGGCAGCTACGCCCTAGAATTGTGTTAGGGATTCGGACCCAACACAATACTGGAAGACACGGCCAAGCTGTCCACCTTCGCCCAGCGCCATAATGGGAGAAAATAGAGCTAACAAGATGTGTGGTCGAATGAGACCCTTCCTCTCTCCTCGACGAATCGCCATATGAAATTGCTGATTATCCCGAGCAAAGGAAGATATGATATCCTTCCATGATCCATCGTTGCAGAGGATATTTGCTCGAAGACGCCTCCTTTTACGGCTCCTTACATGCTGGAAGAGCATGATCTTCTTCTTCCTCAGGTCAGCCCAATAGATCTCGGCAACCATCTCTTTTGGTAAAGGAAGTATGAAAAGACAGGTTCACTCGCTTGCCTTTATATAGGCAGAAGAGAGCATACCAAATCCCTACAAATTCGCGGAGAAATCAGCCTCGCAGAACAAGCCAAATTTGATTGTTTCATGCTTCATTCAAAGTATTTCAAATTACGAGGAATTTGAAAACTTTGAACGGGGTCTTATAGAAGCATAAAAAATATGCTGGGGAACTATACGCGTAAAACCCCCAAACATACATGAAGTACGTATAAAACAGAAGCTTCAGAACCATACGCGTAAAATAAGACTTCAGTGTTGCCCGCGTAAAGCAGCACCTCAAGCCTGTTTTTGCGTAAAAAGGTTGCTACACTCCGGCATAAACTATGTCTGTTTTTAATGCAGCCAAAAATTGTACGAGGAACCCTTCGTATTCCTCGAACGAACCTGTCAAACAGAACAGTGAACCTGACTCCTGACAAAGAGTATTGCACGACAATTGATAGGACGGCTGTAATGATGATTCTGCACAGAGCCCCAGACTGACTTTTAGTGACATAACCCTTGATATAAGACGTCATTTACGCATTCAAGGAATACGCTGCCTATTCTATACAGGCAGAGATGAGCTTTACGCTCAGGATGAGACGAAACCAACCGCCACGTCAAAAGTTGTTCTTCGTACAGAACTCGAGGCACGTCTCTGCAGTTAATGCGCGAGATGGGGGCAGATCTCTACATTTAATGTACGAGATTTGGTTCTACTTTTAATGACTGGGAGAGCTAAAATTAGGGCTAATATGCTCACGTCACTATCCCTGCATATTACGCCAACCAGGCTATTTTCAACTATAGGAGCACGCCGTACGCTATCTCCTTGAAATACGTCAACCTGGCTATTTTCAACTATAGGAGTACGCCATATGCTATCTCCTCGAAATACACCAATTCAGGCTATATTTGCAAGGTACGCAATAAGGTTATTTGGCCCTGAATACGCTCACGACCTCAGTCAAAGAAGGATAATTGGCTAACTTTACGCTGGTTACCTATCTATGCAGCATCAAGTTTTACGCAGAACTCGGCTTTTACGCCAATAAGACAGCTATTTGGCTTTTATGCCAACAAGACAGCTACTTGTCTTTTACGCCAACGAGATAACTATCTGGCTTTTATGCCTACGAGACAGTTATTTGGCCTTTATGCCAACCTTCACTACGCGAGGGGCAGTTACCTACGTGGCTTGCATGCCGTAATCTTCGATGAGCGATTATACACTTTACCTCATAATGGGACACGCGTCACACGCCAATTCAGAAGATCATTCATACGTGGGTAGCAGTTATTATAATCGCCGCGTAAATGTGCAGCTCTCCCCGCTGTTCGATTTCTACACCGACTGGTCAGTTACTGTGACCAAACTCTATAAATAGAGACTTCCAGCCACAGGAGTAAGGGGGCAGGAAAATAACAGAGGTCGAATCCAAGGTGGAGAGAATTCAGGAGTCACAGACAGAGGTCAAGGTCAAAAAAGCACCTATAGAGAGCTTTGGCAACGAGAGTTCAACCTTTCCTACAGTCTTTGAAGCTTCTTTTTCTTCTTCTACAACACTTCTTCATCATCGTGTGGTCCAAGGGACAAAGTAATCGACCGCAGATCAGACTCCTATAGCAATATTTCCCCAGAATCAAATTTTTGTACTTAACATCCTTGTATAGGATTAATTGTACTTCATTTTCTTGTTTGTAAACAAAGAAAGGGTTTCGTATAAACCTAGTTTCAATTTCTTTCGTTTATTATCAAACAACAAGTGCATGCTAGAACAATGAACTAGAATATAAGTAAACGCTAGAAAAATAACTAGAACATGTATAAATTCTAGATCAATATACTAGAGATACATGTCAAGAACATCTAGCTAAGTGTGTGAAACATCAGCATATCATGTGATCGGCTTGGGACTGATCAGGCTTATTATATATGATTAGCTATGATTTATGTAAGGTCAGGCTAACCATCTGGATAGCTATGATACGAGAAATAGTCAGGATAATCACATATAACAGGCTATGAGGCATGTAATGGTCAGGCTGCACCGACGTGAGGTGTGGGTGAGCTATGATACATGTAGAGTTGGGTATGATCACATAAGCTACTAATATTTCTCCGTTCCCAGCTAGCACGATGGATCTCAATCACGACTCCTCGTGACAGGTCTCGATGATGCCAACTCGAGTAAACAACAGTATCAGAATCATGTACGCTATACAACTAGGATTATAGAGATAATCAACATAATGAAAACTGTCAGAGAATATACTCGTCTGTGGTCCTTAGCTGGCAATACCAATGTCCTGTTTCTAAAGTATCGTCTGAAAGATCCAACAGTCCTATAGACATTATTTAATGATAATACAAATCAGTCGATACACTAACATACACACCATCAAAATACAATGAACTCAGAGACTATGCTAGGGGTGCTACTTGTCATCTACAGGGTCAAGTTTGCGTCTAGTTGCACGGGTGTCACGTCTGCATTTGCTGTGCAAAATCAGACAGTCAAACTAATACAGGGCTCGCAAGTACGTCAGTGTACATAAGGCAGTCTACTACCAATTTTAGGGTCACAGGTCAATGTAACTACGGGATATCCGTAATTACACTAGGGTCTCATAGTACATCTATAAATATTCATATAGTCTTAACTAGCATATAACATTAATTACTTATAATATATATGTACACCAATTAAATACATATACAATATATATATATATATATATATATATATATATATATATATATATATATATATATATATATATACATATTAAACATATACTAATGGAATACATATACTATACATATATACTAATTGAGTTCATATACTGTATATATATATGTATATACATACCAATTATACATATTAAGCATATACTAAATACATATACTAATACATACACACTCATACCAAATATACAATACGCGTATATTAAACATAACTAAATATACGTATACATACTAATGAGAACTACGCGTATGCGTGTACGTGTACCTGTACGCAAGAGGGAGAACTCGAACCTGTGTACGCGGGACGAGGCGTTCATGTCGAGGTCATCACGAAGGGGGTGGCAGCGGGGTGCTGCTCGGGTTCGCGGCTCGGCTCCGGTGACCGTCGAAGTCAGTCGTCAGCAGCAGGTTACGGCGGGTTGGCGAGTGCAGCGAGAGATGGCATTCAGCGGTGCTCCGGTCGGGTTGGCGGCTTCAGGCGAACGGTTCGGAGGAGAACGGCGGGTCTCCGGCATGTTCGGCGTCGTGCAGGTGTCGTCGACGAGTGGACAGCCGGTTTCTGGGCAGTCAACGGCTCGGTGCAGACGCCAGGTTGGGCAGCAGGTTTTTTTGGTCGACTTCAGCGGGTCTCCGGCGTTCAGGTGGACAGCGGCCTCTGATCGACGAGGGCGGACGGGAAGGGTGACGTGTGGAGGAGAACGGCGGACGGGTCTGGAGGGTCGACGGGAAGGCGGGTGCAGCGTCGTGTGGAGTAGTTTCAGACGGAGGGCTCCGGTCCGGCAGGGGATGGTGAACTCCGGCGAGGTGAAGGATGGGGGGGTGATGGGTGAACAGGGAAGATGGGAAGAAAGTCGGTTGTGGTTTAGGTTTATAGGAATAGAAAAGGAAAAGGAAAGAAGAATATTTATATATGAGTATAGTGCATTGGGTTAACCTAGAATTAGGGCTTGGTCAACACTCCTTGAGAAAAGGGCTTGACATGGAGATATTTCAAGGGCTATAATTCCCTATATTCAAAATGGATGGCTAGGATTGCATTTGGTTCAAAGTTTGGAGGGCTATGGTTTGAGGAGGTTGATATTGAGTTACACACTCCCGAAAATTTATAAAAAATTTCGCATGAAGGAGAAATGGATTTCTTCACTTTTTGTGTCCAACATGGTGGACACCTTAATGCACTTTTGCATAAAAGTGCCCAACAATTAAAAAATTGCACAAAGTTAGGTTTATGGTTTAATTTAATTAAAATAAATGTAATTGGTGTTCTGAAATTAATTAGAAGTACATAAAACTAAAATTAAGTGGGACACAAGTATCATGAATGAAGAAGACTCATAATAGAATATTATCATAATTTGGGTTGCACAAAATGGATCGAGATTGTGTCTCCAATTTCGATTGGAACGCACAAGGATACAAAGATGAATTTATATCGAATTAAATATAGTCGTTTGCGAAGAATGTTGTGTGACTAAAATGAAGTACATCAAGGCATAATTATGAGTCACACAAAGATCAAAATAAAAGTCTGGCACGTTTAGGACAAGGATGTGAAATTAGTTGGAAGGCGGTGGCTAGTGTAGTGTTATAATTATCGAAGCAACGGTAAAGTGTAACAATCAAATAAAATCACGGTAATTTAAATATAAATAATTATGAAAAGAAGAAAATATACCTAATCTGAAATATGGTAGTGAAAGTAGACAATTTTCTTGTGTTAAACAAGGGATACAATTCGTGCAACTCGTGCAATTTTAAGCAAAGTGTGATCCACACCCAAGATTCTGAATCCCTTGTATTAAACAAGGGATACAATTCGCGCAACTCGCACAATTTTGAGCAGAGGGTGATCCACACCCAAGCTTCTCAACCTGCCATATTTGCTGTAATTGTCATGCCCCAGTCCCAAAATACCGAGGGACTAGCCACGTGACAAGGGCCAGCAGCACAACTCCAATGGCCAAACCCAATTTAATGTACCCGTTAGAGTGCACTTAAGCTATAATAAATATAAATGCAGTCTACATCTTCTATCACAGAATAATTCTAATCTCATCCACAGAAAGAAATATAACTCAAATGGATAGACTAATCAAGATAATAGATAAAGAAAATAGTCCATCATTAAGTCAACATATGTAGTATCTGGGGGAACAACCATATAAAATAAGTCAATACATAAGTCCATGAGTCAAGATATGAAATAAATTGAAGCATAAATAACTAAGTATGTAACAAAATACTCAGAAGAAATCCTCTGGCACAACCTCATCCTCTGGTGCCAGTACTGCTCCAACGTCAGCTCATTTCCCGTAAACCTTGGGGTAATCCTCATCTGCTATACCTGAGGACATAATTCGAATCCAGGTCCTCAGGGGACATAGCAAGGTACAAGAATAACTCAAGCCAAATAAAATACAGTAAATAAAAATAGCTCCTCAGGGCAAGCTATGTAACTAGCTATGTGAAATACAAGTTGAGAGCATCACTAGTACTCAGGCTGAAACTACTACAAGCTCTGTGTCGGGGAGCCGGTAGCAATAATATCACGTAATGGGACAAGCTCTGGAACCGAGACTAAAGTACCACAATAATAATAATAATAATAATATATATATATATAATCAGCCTGTAGCCTGTGTGTCTCTTCCACCCAATGTAATCATACGCCTCATGTCCACGACGTCTTATGTCCATAACACGCAAGATCATGACCTCTAACTAGTACAGCGAGTCATAATGATATCTATGTATATACAAGTCTTATGTCACGAATCCTGTAAGCCTATACAGAATCACCATGAATAACTCAGAAAAGATTTTGTCTCATGAATAGTGTCAAGTGTCCTATGGTATGACATACTTGATAAAGCAAGCACGTACAAATATATAGGATCATGGTATCAACTCTCTAAGTGATATTACACGACTCCGCGTATGGCGTCGACACCCGAATCTTGTTTGGACATTAAGCAACGTCTCACGGTCCTAGGTTGAACAGGTACAATACAGACGTATATAGAAATAACTCAAGCAAATAATATCTTAAGATCTACTGTAAGTTGGCAAGGTACATTTGCATGTGTTCTGAGCTCCGTCAATTGCTCCGAGATAAGTGGAATCTCCAGCTACGCCTCTTGATGCTGAAACAAATATTACTATTGCTCTCAGAATACTTGAAATATCTAGGATTGACTGCACATAAGTCCAATTTGGACAAAGGGACAGAATTGACAGTTTCTAGTCAAAGCGGGGTCCTCATGTGGCCCACTTTGCAATGAAAAACGTACCAGAGATAAAGTTCTCCAAATTCGTCAAACTTAGTGTCAATGAGTCCAGAACAATGATACAAATCCAATAGAATATTCAAAACTGGATTCCGATGAGACGATCACGAAATCGCTCGTAAAATAAAATCGTGGGACCCACGAAACTGTGTTTTGTCAATGTTCTCATAATCGAACCAAACTTGGGTCAAAGGACCAGCGTAATACAACAAATTCGATGGCACGAGTTTTGTTGTGAAACGATAAGCACACACAAAATTATGACGAGTGTCAGAACAGGTCGATACGGGATTTTTTGACGGATACGCGTTGATTTCGGTGTGCACGGACATCCAAACCAACTTTTGTAAAATTCCACACGTTCGTGTTGATGATATGTATCTTTTGGTATAATTCGTACACGATGAAGTCGCCTCATTTAGCGGGACGTATCCCGTTTTGAAAGATTCTGGGTTTAGAAAACCAAGTTTTTGGTCAAATTCCACAGCAAATGAATCACAACATACAACGAATTAAAATAAACTAATTAAAAAGATTAAAACTTGGTTATATTATCTAAATTATTATTCAAGTGAAACTTAAAAATATTAACTAGGTTGGAAGAAAAAAAAACATGAACATGGGTGATTGGAACAGTTTCTGAACTACAAAATTGGTTATTATTTCTGTTTTGTGTCACGAATTGCGACCGACATAGGACACGATAGGCCGAACTAATTATACAGGGTTCAAGAGGGTCATGTAATCTTCACATAGGATTCAACGGGTCGATATTTGGATTATTGTACAGGGAGATACAGGGGCTAGAAGTAGCATACCTTGCTGTGTGTTGTTGCTCGAAATTTGGGCGGCTACTTTACGACGGTGTACGGCGGCGGTCCGGCGATCATCGGAGGCTGTAGTTGGTCGAGGTGGTAGAGGAGATGATGGTGGTGAGGTTCGGCTAGGCTGAAGATTATATAGGGTAGAGGTGGGACGGTTACAGGGACAGGAAGAGAGGGGGTCGGGGAGGTTTCGGGAGAGGAAATGAATGGGTTTGCTTATGTTACAGTAGATGGGGGTTTGTGGGTTACAGGTTAGTGGGTTGCTGGTTAGGGGTACGGTTAGGATCCGAATCTATGTCAGTTTGGTTTAGGTTGGTTTGGGTTGGGTTGGGTTGGTTCGGTTTGTGTTGGTTTGGGTTGGTTTAATATAAATCAATACAATTAGCTATCTAAAAAATAGTTTTAGACCCCAATAAATTCCAAAAAAATTACTCAATATTCTATTATTAGTTATACACCCAAAAATATAATTTCTGCACTATATAAATAATTAATTTAATATACAAAAATATAAATCCATGAAGAACATTTATTATAATTAGCTAAAAATTACAAAAAAATCTTCTTTAATCTCAAAAATTTATAATTCCAATAATTAAAATTCTAAAATTAAATTCTAAAAAATTAGGGTATTTACAATCTACTCACCTTAAAAGAATTGCGTTCTCGCAATTAAAAAAATAAAATGTAACCAGTCAAGAAAGATTTGCTCCAGAAGAGATGATGTGATTGCAAGACATGCTTGTTGAAGCACAACACAAAGGATAAGGAACCATGAACAAGGAGAAATCGAGAGAAAGGGTGAGGGTTTTGTTCAAGCTGAACACGTAGAAAAGAAATTAAAAAAAATTCCTAGGCAATGAGAGATAAGTAACTCAAGAGTAAAGGAGTTTGGTTAGAATGAAGATCAACTATAACTTATGAAAACTTGGGTACCACTGAGATATTAATAATCTAGACTAACAAGTTCATGCTAACATAATACTAGATTTAGGCTAGGGAATAGAACTAACAGGCACAGGCTAAAGTATTACTAGAAATATTCGCTATTATAGCTAGCTATGATAAAACTAAATCTTACTCATATTCGCTATTCCTCGATTCTGTGTCTCCTCAACTGTCATCGCAAAAGCATGTCCACGTCCTTGTGGTGGTTCCCTCTGCTATTGCTGGGCCTGCTGGAAGAGTGTTGTCTGTGGTGCCAAGAGTGGCCTCGGCTGATATCCTCCTGGTGCTGGTAAAGCTTGTCGGTTAACCATCGGTGCTCATCGGTGAACCATCGGTGTTTCTCCATATTCGAGTTGGTTCGTTTGTCGAAGGAGACTCGTGAAGCATTGAGCGAAGCTCTGATACATGCGGACTCATGCTTAGCTCAACTCAAGACTCCTGATGAAGATCCATTAGCATGTCCTTAATGCCATAACATGATCGAGAAGATTCCTAACATCACCTTCACTCAAGAAGACATGCTACTCAAAGATAATCAGCATGACAGGCCTCTGTATTATACCAGTTATATCGGATCTATTAAGATAAACTGGATTCACATCGACCATGGTTCTTCACTCAACATCATCCCTAA
Source organism: Iris macrosiphon (assembly GCA_036927795.1). Taxonomy (NCBI): domain Eukaryota; kingdom Viridiplantae; phylum Streptophyta; class Magnoliopsida; order Asparagales; family Iridaceae; genus Iris; species Iris macrosiphon. The sequence continues at coordinate 188,954,163 of JAYESA010000006.1, read as the reverse complement.
GAGTATACTGAGAGGATTGAAGATACTGATGCACAACCTGTCTTCTACCAGTACTACCATTATAGGCTTTAATAGTGGAAGAAGTAAACCACTGGGAAAGATACGCCTAAAAATTCAGATAGGCGATCTACGTACTGAAGTCACATGTTATGTGATTGTCTCTGACGTATCCTAAAATATTTTGCCGGGACGGCCATGGATACACGAGCATAAAATTGTACCATCCACCCTATATCAATGCTTCAAGTATGTGAACAGTAGAGGAGAGGTCAAAATAGAGGTAGCTGACCTCAACCCTTTCAAAGGTGTCGAAGCCTATTTCGCTGACTCTGCACTCTATAAACCAGAGTATATGAAAGAGGACGCTAATCAAGCTAGTAATGAAGCTAAAAATACTCCAAAAGAAAAGCCTCTGATAATCAGAGTCAAAGGATTACTACTCGTCCAACTCCTTCAAATTCTTTCGGCATCGACCTGCACAAGTCATCTCCATTGGTCATCAACCTTCGATGTAATGAATAACCAACATTGGAGAATGAGCCACTTGTTATCGACCTTCGTCATAACAAGCTATCAATATCAGTGAATCAGCCCCTAGTCATCAATCTTGCTAAGCCTCCTGTCAAGGCTGAAGATTATGTCGACTATGTGGAAGATAAAAAAATTTATATTTCATGAATAAAGAAGACTCTACTTTGCACTACATTGATGTTGACCTATTTGCTGAAAAATTCTTAGAGACTCTTCACCTCTACGAACCTCTGTCCATACCCGTGCATCTTCATTCCAATATGGTTCATCATATGAACAATATGAGAGGGCATACTTCATAGTCCCAATGAGAGAGGATAAGAACGGTCATATAATTTTTGGCAAAGCTAGAAAAAAAGAGTCGCACAGACTAATAGTTCTGACGAGGATATGGAAAAGATACAACCGTATCGTTATAGCCAACCAGCCAAGAACATCATATAAAGGATGGGCTATAACTTAAAATATGGCTTGGGACTAAATTAGGGAAAAGACAGACAGACTTCTATACCTCACCTCTCTTATAAAGTCAAGCCGAAAATATACTACCAACGGACTGGTCGTGGCTTGGGATATATTACACCACCAACAAGTCCTAAAAGTTCAAAATCAGAAGAAGAGACACATTCTCATTCCTCTGACTCATCATTATGGGATTCTAACAAAAATATGGGTGACGTATTCAAACAGGCTTTTTCTGTAAATATGGTGTCAACTGCCCCAGATGATAAAGACATTGGAGATTTTATAATGATGCCTATCAACGGCAAATGTCTAAACACGACATATTCTTCTCCATCTCCAACGGATTAAAGTAAGATACATTTTATTTAATCCCCAGTAAGTCATAGCCTACACGCCCTCTCGAACTATTATCTATATTCATTTTTGAATAAGACATGGGTAATGGGTCCTCAAAGTTCTCCAGCGGGACAATACTCAGATCCAACGGAACACTCTCGTTGAGATTACCTAAACGATTCTCCACAACCAAAATATTTTATTCTTAAAGCCCAGTTATTTTAAGGATATCATATTCCTTATCCCCAGTTGGGTTGAAAATAATCTCATATGTTTACTCACCAGTCAATAAGTGTAATGTGATTCATGTCCATATTACCTATGAATCATATTTTATTTATTATCCTTTAAAGAGGAGATAATAGTTCGCCCTTGAACTACTCTTTCTTTTCTTTCCCGGTGGAGTAAACTAGTGAACTACCACGTCCACATCACCTCTAATACTATGGTATACTATAATTTGTACTCAGCACAAGTATGCCTCGAGTGATACATCTACCAAAGTATCCCACAGATTTATCCTGCCATATCCATAATACCTCTGAGAAGATATATATTCAATGGATCTCGATTTAAAAGTATCACTAAGGTAAAACAAAATTTATTTATGAGGAAAGAAGAATGTTGGTCCGGGGATTCTCATGTGCGCACATTTGTCTGATTGAAAGAAAATGTTGCATAGTGCGCATGACCAGACAAGTTGTAAGAATGCGCGCGACAAACCACACAGTGCATTTATGCGCGTATCAGTGGGATAGCAAGAGAAAGTCAACATATTCAGTCTTTTCTGGCGCACTTTGACCAAATCCTTTAGTCAACAATATGCATACAGCATAATGAAGTCAAAAACTAAAATTTTATTGATGCTTAATCATGATTACATATGACGGAGATCTATCACATCTAGATTTTTATTCTAAAAATATCATGATTATATATATGAAAATCTATTACATCTCGATTTTCATATGATGGGGATCTATCACAGAGCTATTCCCATCTTTGTGTGTCGTCTGCTCCCGATGCAGATGAACTGAGGCACAAAAGAAATAGGCTCCTCAGTGCAAACCACGGTACATAAAAAAATCCATGATGTGGGCAAGGATATTATATAGGACTGGGCCTGTTTAAATTAGCACGGCCCTATTTTCGTCGGACTCGATGGAGGACATGGCGAGTCGAATGGAAGCTATTCCTCTATCGTCAGCGCCACCGCTAGAAGCCCCGGTTGAAATTCTAATCACAATCATGTAATCAGCACAAGGGCCATATTAAGAGACTGATTCCAGCGAACTAAGTTTGAAGACAACGAATAGTCTTTTAGGTAATTCGTTTGTTCAACAAGAACGATAAAGCCTGTGCTATCCTTCCATGCTCCATCACACAAAGAACTCAGCGGCAACGGTCTCCAGAAGAGCCTCCCACCCATTATTGAGAAGCGTATTCTCTTGCATCTTCTCGAAGTACAGCAAAGTCGATGGAGCCATACTACTAAGATCATCTTCGTAGACTCACACTTAACAGTGGCCGTGCTCAAGTCTCATAGCAAGAAAGAGATAAGTCTGGGAATGTTGGTAAAGTTTTACTCCTAGTTATAGGAGAAGACGTGACAAGTATGGCCTAGCTCTCGAAAGCTTTCCCTAAAAGTTTGTCCGCATCTCCGAAAAAATCTTCTACGTCTCCTCAAAGATCGCATCAAAACCAAAAAAGCAAGCAAAAGATACGTGCATGTCAACTATGTCAGCAAATCCGTTAGGATTCTGTCTAGAGTGCGCGCACAAAATAACTCAATAACTTTTATGCTTCTAATTCAAAGTAATTTTGAATTCATCTGAACGAATTCAAAAACTTTGAAGGGGGTCTTGTAGAAGCATAAAAAGTGTGCCTCAGATAGATGGCGCAGTTTTCTACAAATAAATCCAACAGTAGAAGAATGGCGTACTTTCTACTTGTTTCAGAAGAAAGACGCACATTTTCTTACTTTGGCGCACTTTCCATTCAGAGGATGGCGCACTATTCAGAGAGTACAAAGGTGGCACACTTTCTTAATATTGTGAAAGATGGCGCACAAACGATCTACTCTCTCTCAACATTTAATGCAGCAAACTGACAGCTGACAAAGGTAGAAATCGAAGAGTCAGAGGTCATCATTACAGCGGAGATACGGCACGCAGACCCAGGTTATCGTTTAGCGGCCCAACCGCAGTGTCATTCTCTTCAAAAGTACGTCTTAGTGTCATTTTCTTCAAAAGTGTGGCTCAGTATAATTTCTTTCAAAAGTGCGCCACAGTGACATTTTCCTCAAAAGTGCACCGCAGTGCCATTTCCTTCAAAAGTGTGCCTCAATGTCATTCTCCTCAAAAGTGCGTCATAGTGTCATTTCCTTCAAAAGTGCGTCGCAGTGCCATTCTCTTCAAAATGCGCCACAGTGCCATTTTTCTCAGAAGTGCGTCGCAGTGTCATTTCCTTCAAAAGTGCGCTGTAGTGTCATTCTCTTCAAAAGTGCGCCACAGTGCCATTTTTTCTCAGAAGTGCGTCGTAGTGCCAATCTTACTAAAAATGCGTCAGTCTTCAGACGACTTCAAAAGTGCGCATACTATCTTAACCGACAGTGATCGGTTACGAATATGTGTCTTACATGTACTTCTCGTGAAAGGTATACAAATAACTGTCCCCCACAACCTATGCTTTCCTCATAGAGGAAGCTACGTGTCAAGCAGGCAGCAAGTTGTGCACCCACTCATGCAGAACGTGGGGTGTTAATCCACCAAAAATGTGCTCATAATGGTAAAATAGTGTTGACTGTCCATAGTGCGCGTATACTCTCGTAACCTCTCCTAAACCCTATAAATTGGAACACACAAACAGAGAGAAACACAGACAGATAGAAAGAAAGGGGACTAAAATTCTCAAGTCTTTGAAATTCAAGAGCAGAGCTAGAGAAATAGAAGCTTCTCGTGTCATTGTGCCAGAGCTTTCTTATTGTTCAACTCTCCAAGTTATTCGCAGCAATCTTCAAGTCTTTGAAATTCAACAGCAGAGCGAGAGAAATAGAAGATTCTCGTGCCATTGTGTCAGAGCTTTTTTTTTTTGTTCAACTCTCCAAGTTGTTAGTAGTATTTCCTACATTTCTCTGTCGTCGTGTGCATTTCTTCATCGTCGAGTGGCCCAAGGAGTAAAACGATCGTTTGCAGATCAGATCTCTATAGCTATACTTTTCCATAATCAATTATATTTAGATTCCTGTTTAGGATCTTCTTTTGTACTTTTTAACAATTTGTAACACAAAAGTTTCGTATAAAAAAAAATTCTCGCAAACAATGACACGATACATGGCTAGCCGACAGCCGCCTCCGCCTCCACCGTCGACTTGATGTATTTTTATTCTTTTGATAATTTGACAGTTTGTTGGATGTACTGGTTGTATAACTTTATATATTTGAATTATGGTAGTATATGATAATTTATGGCTATGCACTTGTATTTTATACGTTCTATTGTATTTTATGTGTTTGAATCTCTGATTGATTTTGTATAATGTTACAGGAGCAGCAAGTAAGTGATTCTATTATGGGAAAAAAATTATGTTTAGCGACGGGCTAGCGAAGGATTAGCGACAAAAAACTGAAAAAATCCAGGTCAGCGACGGATCCACGACTAATTAGCGATGGAAAACTCCATCGCCAAATATGTCTTGTATCAAAATTGTGGCAAATATGTATCATAAATAGTCGCTAAATCCGTCGCTATGTCTGTCATTGTTAGTGACGAATTAGCGACGAAAATTCAATCGGTGAGCTTCTGAAAAATTTGGTAAAAATGGACTCACAGTTTTCGTCGTTAATCCGTCACCAAATACAGCGACGTAAATAATATGTCACTAATCCGTCGCTGGATTTCCGTTGCTAATTTCGTCGCTAATTCGTCGACATAGCGACGAATTAGCGACGAAATTTTGGCAGCGACACTTAAATTAGCGACGTCACATTTCCGTCGCTAATCTGTCGCTATATTAAAATAACGACGGAAATAGTCATTTTAGCGACGAAAAATTCAGTCCCTAAAATTCTGTATTTTTGTGATTCCGGCAAATGAGTAGTGGACACATGATTACTCATAGGAAATCTTATTTTACACTTGGGATCAGACTAATAGATGGGTATTGGAGACCTCGATTATTTCGGGTGGAAGACATTGTGGTGGTGGGACTTTATAATTGAGGAGATTAGTTATGCCTCTCAGAAATGGAGAAACTGGTTAGTGAGCTTATACTTTGTGATCGATGTCAAGAAGTTAATTTGATTTATCATATATGTACTCCAAAAGTTCTCTCAGTATCAACGAATGTGCTAAACAACCATATATAATTGCTGAAAAACTTCCACCATTTAATTACAGTAAGCTCAAGAAGAAAAAAGAAAACAACTTAGGCGCCTACATAAAGGCTTCTTGCTTACCAAGCCGTCCTGGCAAGCTTTGGTACCGGTCCTCATTGTTGGCTTGACTTACTAAAAAGACAATACAGACCCTCAAGTATGATGTTGCATGTGTGGTCTGACGCATTGCATGACAGACGAGGTTATTTTCCGTACACGCAAACACGTACCAGATGACAACACGATAAAGAAGTGTAGTCAAGCGAGAGATCTTTCCTAAATTGTAACTGCGACTGCAACCACATGTCATCAAAGTTTTGTGATGATAGTTATTGCTTAGACCATGAAGTCATTCACCAAAGGATCACTATTTGGTTTATTCAAATTTGTTGACTTGAATTATTAAGAAGACAAAGTAAACTTTCATTTGTGGTTTAACGCTTTGCATGACCCTTATAAATTAAGGTGGCAACAATGAACACCCTAATCTAATGTGTTTGTGGAACGTACCAACAAAAAGAAAAATGAGCAAAAGAATCCCCTTGGTGACCCTCAGCTCCGGCCGAGCCATGCCGGTGCTCGGCATGGGGACTGCAGGCAGCAGCGTCCCGTCCGACCTCGCCTCGACTTTGATATATGCAATTGAAGCCGGGTACAGGCACTTCGACACCGCCTCAGCCTACGGGACCGAGCAGGCTCTCGGCTGTGCCATAGCGGAAGCCATCGAGCGAGGTCTCATTACGTCTCGGGACGAGCTCTTTGTCACCTCGAAGCTTTGGTGCATGGATGCCGATCCCGAACTTGTCCTCCCTGCTCTGCAGAAATCTCTCAAGTAATTAAACAAACACATATTCTCAATCAATATATATGATCACTCTTAATTTCTTTGTATTTAAATTTGTTTGGCATATATAACAATATATGTGTGTACAGAAATCTTGGGCTAGACTACTTGGACTTGTATTTGGTTCACTTCCCAGTAAGGTTGAAGCGTGGAGAGACGCCATTTGCTTTCAGCAAGGAAGACATTCTTCCCTTTGACATGAAATCGACATGGGAAGCAATGGAACAGTGCTGCAGGCTGGGGCTTGCCAAATCCATTGGAGTCAGCAACTTCTCCTCCAACAAGTTGTCTCAGTTACTGGAGCATGCTACAATTCCTCCTGCAGTCAATCAGGTGAGCAATTACCTAAAAAAAAAAATTAGGGCTTAACGTGTAATATTGGCATGTTTCTATCAACTCGAGCTTTTGGAAATATTGGCTAATGGCTCTTGTTCTTGAATTTATAGGTAGAAATGAATACATGTTGGGACCAGAAGAAGCTGAGGGAGTTCTGCAAGGAGAAAGGGGTTCACGTCACAGCGTGGTCGCCTCTTGGAGCGAACGGAGCCCCATGGGGATCCCCCTCGGTGATGCAGAGCCCCATGCTGAAGGAGATTGCTACTGCAAAGGGAAAGACGGTCGCACAGGTATATATCTATATATGAACAAAAGAAACTAAAAAACAAAAAACCTATATATGGATACATCGAAAGCTTTGGTTGGATCAATAGCATAAGGCTAAATTGTTTGTTTCAAATTTGCATCAGGTTGCTCTCAGGTGGCTATATGAGCAAGGGGTGTGCATGGTAGTGAAGAGCTATAACAAAGAGAGAATGAAGGAGAACAAGAAGATTTTTGACTTTGAATTAGATGAAGATGACCTGAAGATGATTCAGAATATCCCACAGAAGAAAGGTTATTCAGGAGAAGAATTTGTTTCAGAAAATGGGCCCTACAAGACCGTTGAGGAACTATGGGATGGAGAAATTTAAACAATTGCACCAACCAGCAAAGCATACTTTTCTGTTGTTGTTTTTTTCACTTTCTTTTTCAATAAGGGCGTTGTTCCAAGTTCCAACCCATCAAATGTAACCTAGTTGTTTGATTTCTTTAATGTTTTCAACTATTAATAAGTTTAATTTGATTAGCATGTGTTATCAATATTTATAATATATATATATATATATATATATATATATATATATATATATAATTTTTCAGAGAACAAGGAAACTAAAAAATAAAATTGTTACCGGTCTCCGGGGAAGTCGTGCACAAAGCACTGCCCTAAGAGTTGATCCGAGGTCTATGTGTAGACGTTTCTCGAAAGCTCCTAATGGTAAAACCCTCTGACTACTGGGTTTTCTTCGTCGCACACAACTCGAAGAGAGAGACCGAACTTAGCTCTGTCCAGAACAAGGATTTAGATATCAGAATGTGGTTCGAGAGAGGAATGAAAGAGAGGTTTCACGTAGGATGATTTTCTGTAAAGAAAGAAGGAGGAGGTGACCGCAATATAAAGGCAGACCAAAGACACAGCCAACCGACAAGAGATTAAATGGCTCTTAAAACTAGCCATTAAAGAAAAATAACAAAAGAAAATAAATGTGGAGGAATGGCTGTCAAAAGAGCTGTTACAAGGGTTCAATGAACCTGGACATGGTGCCTCTACGTTCAAATTTGAATGAGTCAAATGGTTCAAAAAATAAAGAGAAGCAAAAAGATTTTTTGGATCCCAGCCCGAACCCGAAGAGTAAATTGGATCGGCATTCGGCGCCTGCAGGTGTGGGCACGTACTGTCACGCCCCGATCCCGAAAGGGTCATTCGTCCTCGCCGGATCCTTTACGGAACCGATTCGTCCTCGCTAGGGGCGTGATGCCGTGCGAGCCTGGAGTTGCGCTCGCACAAGACAAGAACATGTAGTTTTAGGAACCCATTTTGAAACACAATTGATAAAACACATTCACAGATATTTGAACACAAATGCGGAAGAAACATGCTTTTGCATTGATAATTCAGAGTAATTTACATAGAGTTTACATTGATGCGCCTTCTCGGCTATTGAATTACATTTCAAAAGATAACTCAAAATGCAGGGCGCGCTCCGTCAGATAGTCCACGTCGTTTGCACATTACGCCCTTGTATAAATTGAAGTCCCTGCCTCCAAAATGAACTGACTCCAGCTATACTTCAAAATAGAGGTGCTCCTAACGCCTCCTCGCTATGCTCTAGCGTTGCACCGTCTGAGTGCCTGAAATAGTTGCCCACAACGTGGGCCAGTACTCAACTTGTACTAGTGAGCGGGATGAACCCACTCGACTAAATCGACACTAGCTTGTTAGGGGCGAGCATGCATTAAGATAGCTTCTATAAGGAAGTAAGTGAAATCAATTCATATCAGTTGCATGTTTTGATAGGAATGTAAATAGCATCGAATCCAACCAGTACAGCGATTGCTTACTCATTCGATGCACGCCTTCCCTGAAACGAAACACAAGTATACTTACCATCTGCATAAGACAATAAGTTAGCATGCGTTCTATACTATGCGGTCATTGGTGTGATCGACACCTTAGGAACATATTTCAAGCATTAGCGGCGCGCCCTATCAGCCCGGGTAGCAAGCCCTGCTGGAGGTCCCGCTATGCATCGTGACGAGCACGAATCAAATATTTCCCTCCGGATCGATACGGTTCCAGTGTCCCGGAAAGCCGTTTCGAGGAAATGCCAAACCCTGTGCACAAGTTGTCCCAGACCATGTAAATGCATGAATAATTCATATTACATACAATGCATTGATAGAAACAGAAGAAGTAAGCAGCAACATATATATATCTCATGCAACAGTTTATATTTCCCAAGCGGTGTTCCGATTCAGTTATCCCATAAGTCCAAACTCTATCCGAGGCACCAGGCCGCCACCAACAACCAACTTTCCTTATAAACTAGCTCAAATTATAAGGTGTGCAAGCATATGATAATTTAGTCTACAAAATCCCATGTTCCTTTCTTAGTAGCTGGCATGCCTGTGGCTAAGGATTTCCTAGGCGTCCAACCGGGCATCATCGAGTGAACGATTGAAACTTAGAGATGTTGGCATGAAGAAGTAGGAAAGAAGGGACCAAACCACTCACTTGTTAAGGAAAAAGAGGCTGAAACTAGGAATCCCGCTAGCGACGATCAAACGTCAGTTATGCGGACCTGAAACAGCACGAGCACCGAGTTAGAAATCTTGCCTATCCTTCCTTGCCGAACTCCCCAAAACCTCAAGCTCCAACGATAAAACCAGCAGCGAAAACCAAGCAAATCGAAAGCAACACAAATCCAAAACCTCAAAGCGACAAGCAAGCAAAATCCAACCAAATCCAAGCTACCAAAACACGAAAACTATTGGACTCGTTTCAATAGAGGTCTTTCCATGAGTTGGAAATGATCATCGCATTTTGTCCGTGGCAAGAAGATGTCGAGATCTAAGTTACGACTCAGACGGACTAGCCACAAGCCCAATTATATAGTGCTCGTCCCGGTCGGATCGGGATTTGAGGCACTACATAATATACCACTAAGAAAAAGTTTCGACCCAAAACTTAAGAACAAGGCCCTACCACCGACTCAATGAACAACGAAGGATACTTCTCCTTTATCTCCGATTCTACTTCCCAGGTTGATTCCCCAACTGTATAGTTCCGCCATAGCACGCGAACCAAGGACATCGTACGGTTGCGAAGTACTTTTTCCTTACGATCCAGAATCTGCACCGGCTCCTCTGAGTATGACAAATTCGTGCGCAATTCTAGCTGTTCGAAGCTAACTACATGACTCGAGTCATGCACATACTTCCAGAGTTGGAAAACGTGGAATACATCGTGCACTCCAGCCAAGGCGGGAGGTAGTACAATTCGGTATGCCACAGCTACCACCCGTTCTAGTATTTCAAAGGGGCCGACAAACCTGGGACTCAGTTTGCCCTTCACGTCGAAACGCATCACTCCACGCATCGACGTCACTTTCAAGAAGACATGATCCCCGACCATGAACTCCAAGGGCCTACGATGAGTATTGGCATAGCTTTTCTGTCGACTCTGCGCAGTGCGGAGTCTTTCTCGAATCAAGAGAACTTTCTCGACTGCCTGCTCCACCAGCTCTGGCCCGAGTACCTGCCGCTCGCCGACTTTGTCCCAACAGATTGGAGATCGACACTTGCGCCCATAAAGTGCTTCGTACGGTACCATCTGGATGCTCGATTGGTAGCTGTTGTTGTACGCAAACTCTGCCAACGGAAGGTGCGTGTCCCAACTAGTCTTTAAATCGATCGTACACAGCCGTAACATATCTTCAAGTATCTAATTTGTCCTCTCTGTTTGGCCATCAGTCTGGGGGTGGTATGAGGTACTGAACTGTAGCTTGGTTCCCAAAGCAGACTGTAGGTTAGTCCAGAAACGAGATAAGAAACGTCTGTCACGGTCAGAGACGATAGAAGCGGGCACTCCGTGTAATCGAACAATCTCGTCTATGTAGATCTGTGCTAACCGATCGACGCTCCACGCAACTTTTATGGGTAGAAAGTGGGCTGATTTGGTCAAACGATCAACTATGACCCAAATCGCATCATGCCCTCATGGCGTCTTCGGAAATCCCACAATGAAATCCATGATGTTGTCCCATTTCCACTCGGGAATAGCGAGGTTCTGCATCTCCCCAACGGGCCTCTGATGTTCAGCTTTCACCTGTTGGCAGGCCATGCACTGTGACACAAAGTTTGCCACATCCTGCTTCATACCTTGCCACCAGAAGGTACCGCGTAAGTCCTTGTACATCTTAGTGCTCCCCGGATGCAAAGAATACTTCGCGTAGTGTGCTTCTGCCATAATTTCTCTTCGGAGTTCAGGGTCGCTAGGGACGCATAGCCTTCCTTTCATTTGTAAGGCCCCATCTTCGTCTGCCACAAAGTCAGACGTCTTTCCCGCCGAGATCAATCCGCGTACTTTCGCTAGGAACTGATCGCCCTCCTGAGCTGACTTGATTCTATCCCGTAAACTCGGTTCAAGATGGAGTGGTGCCAGCTGCACTCCTTGCTGCCGAACTCAAAATTCGATGCCCATCGCCTCTAGATCCCGAAGTAAACGGTTGTTTATAGATAACGAGCCCACGTGCTTTCGACTCAGAGCATCAGCAACGATGTTTCCCTTGCCCGGAGTATATACGATCGTTAGATCATAGTCCTTAATAAGTTCTAGCCAACGCCGCTGCCGGAGGTTCAATTCTCTTTGGGTGAAAAGTACTTGAGGCTCTTGTGATCTGTGAAGATTTTGCAAGCAACACCATAAAGATAATGCCTCCACAACTTCAATGCAAATATAATCGCCGCCAATTCCAAATCGTGTGTCGGGTAGTTTTTCTCGTGCGGCTTCAGTTGCCTGGAGGCGTACGATATTACCTTGTCCCGTTGCATGAGTACACATCCCAAGCCGAGTCCTGAAGCGTCACTGTATATCTAAAACTCTTCTACCCTGGAAGTGCTAAAATCGGAGCTGAAACAAGACGCCGCTTAAGTTCCCGAAAGCTAGCTTCGCATCCATCACTCCATTTGTACACAATCCCTTTTTGAGTAAGGAGAGTCAAAGGCGAGGCCAGTTTAGAGAAATCTTTCACGAACCTACGGTAGTACCCTACTAGGCCGAGAAAGCTTCGAATTTCGCTGGCTGACGTAGGTTGTTTCCAGTCCACCACCGCCTCTATTTTCTTCGGGTCTACGGTGACGCCTTCTGCCGAGACGACATGACCAAGAAATGCCACGCTGTTCAACCAGAACTCGCACTTGCTGAGCTTAGCGAACAACTTATGTTCTCGTAATGTCTGCAACACGATCTTCAGGTATTCCTTGTGTTCCGCCTCGTTCTTGGAATATATTAGAATATCGTCGATGAATACGACGACAAACTTGTCTACGTACGGCCAAAACACGCGGTTCATCAGATCCATGAAAGCTGCAGGGGCGTTCGTTAAGTCGAACGATATCACGAGGAACTCATAGTGTCCGTAACGAGTCCTGAACGCAGATTTTTGAATATCTTCTGGTTTAATCTTCAACTGGTGATACCCTGACCTGAGATCAACTTTAGAGAAAATTGTTGCACCTTGCAGTTGATCAAATAAGTCATCTATCCTTGGCAAAGGGTACTGATTTTGGACGGTCGTCTTATTTAATTCTCGGTAGTCAATACACAGCCGCATGGATCCATCTTTCTTCTTTACGAACAGCACCGGAGCACCCCACGGAGAAACGCTTGGACGTATGTATCATCGGTCCAACAGATCTTGTAACTGAACCTTAAGTTCTTTCAGCTCTGCTGGGGCCATTCGATAAGGTGCCTTTGATATCGGTCGCGCATCCGGAAATGTGTCGATGCTGAATTCGATCTCACGATCAGGAGGCATTCTAGGCAGCTCGTCCGGGAACACGTCGAGGAAATCTGCTATAACATCAGCCTGAGCTACATTTGCACTTTTCTGCCGGGTGTCTCGAACTGAAGCTAAGTACCCTTCACAACCCGAATGCAGCATACGCCTTGCCGAAATTGCTGATATCGCCATTGCCGTCTTCGGTGCAGCGCTGCACGAATAGTAGAAGTCTGCCTCGCCGGGTAGACGAAATACGACTCGCTTCTCCGCGCACTCGATTGTTGCATGGCAAGCACCCAACCAATCCATCCCGAGAATAATATCATAATCCTTAATGTCCAGTACAATGACATCTAAGGAAAGCTTCCTTCCTCTGATGCAAATATAACCATCCCTACAGATCGCATGGGCGGGCATGTCGACTCCCGAAGGTGTGCTTACGCAAAGATTCATAGTTAAGGGAGTATAAGCTAATTTATGCTCAACAGTAAAATCAGCAGATATGAAACTATGCGTAGCACCTGAATCAAATAAAACTCTAGCGGACAATTCTCTGAAAAGTAATGTACCTGTCACGACCGTTTCAGAGACAGATGCCTCATCCAGAGTCAAGGCATAGACTCGGCCTTGAGCACCTTGGCGTTGTGGATTTACTGGCACAGCATTGGCATCACTTGCTGGAGGCCCCCTGTTCTGATTATTCCCGTTGTTCTGGTTCGGCTTACCCTCCCGACAATTAAATTATTTATGGCCCAGACGACCACATTTGAAACATCCAGTAACCCGACATTCGTTTACTCGATGCCCTGATTTGCCGCACCTGGTATAGTTTGGTGCCTAAGATTGACCCCTATGATCAGACATGTGCAGACGCTTTTGCGCTCCAGACCCTCCCGTTTCCTGAGGTCGTTTATTGTTGTTGGTACGGGAGGTTTGCGCCTCTACCTTTGGGGGACAGCTCCCAAAGATCCGCTCGCTGCCCATAGCTGCTTCGTAGCATTCCCTGTAGGTTTGACATTTTTGATTGATGACGTCCCTACGCAACTCATCATTCAAACCTTTTTGAAAATGATAGCACCACGTCTGCTGGTTAGGCAGGAAGTGCCCAGCAAATTTGGCCAGCTTAGCGAACACTGAGTCGTAATCGTCAACAGACAAACTCCCTTGCACCAGATTGCTGAAGTCGTCTTCCTTTTGTTGACGCACGGCTCGGGGAATATACTGTTCAATGAAAGCTGATTTGAACATTTCCCAAGTGATTTTGCGGTTAGAATTGGCATCGTAAATCCCTTGCTTAGTTGCCTCCCGCCAATCATGCGCACGCAATTCCAGCTGAACTGATGCACAGGCCACTCGCTTGGATCCCCGGATGCCAACTAGATTGAAGAGTCCCTCCAGCTTAGCAATCCATCCCAACACCACGTCCGGTTCCGCTCGTCCGTTGAACGTGGGTGGATGCATTTTTTTGAACTCTGCTACTCGGCAGGTGTTCCTAGCTGAAGGCTGAGTTTCTTCTGACTCATCCTCTACCGCCACGGCCGGCGGCGTCGCTGTCGCTCCCCCGTTGCTGGGTACCAAGGATGCAATCAGTTGCATCATAGTATCCAGCTGCTTCTGTTGAGCAGCAAATTGGGTCTGAATATTTGCCTGCTGAGTAACGGTTTGTTGTTATTGCGCCTCCATGAGGTGCATAAGCTGTTCTGACATCCCGATTGAACCCGCCCCTCCGGATTCTCCAGAACTTGTCGGATCGCTCTGGATAGGCTGAGCACTGCTTGCAGCGACAGTGTTTTTCTTAGCCATTGCTACAAAAGAGAGTAGCTTGTTAACATTCCAAAATCGATAGATTTTATATCTACGGGCTCATTGTATAGGCGACTCATCTGATGCAGCGGACACCGAACGCAAATCAATAGAGAGGCGCATCAAACTCCTTTATATTCTTTTGAAATTCCAAGGAAGTACAGCCGTGCTCTGATACCAATATGTCACGCCCCGATCCCGAAAGGGTCATTCGTCCTCGCCGGATCCTTTACGGAACTGATTCATCCTCGCTAGGGGCGTGATGCCGTGCGAGCCTGGAGTTGCGCTCGCATAAGGCAAGAACTTGCAGTTTTAGGAACCCATTTTGAAACACAATTGATAAAACACATTCACAGAGATTTGAACATAAATGCGGAAGAAACATGCTTTTTCATTGATAATTCAGAGTAATTTACATAGAGTTTACATTGATGCGCCTTCTCGGCTATTGAATTATATTTCAAAAGATAACTCAAAATGCAGGGCGCGCTCCGTCAGATAGTCCACGTCGTTTGCACATTACGCCCTTGTATAGATTGAAGTCCCTGCCTCCAAAATGAACTGACTCCAGCTATACTTCAAAATAGAGGTGCTCCTAACGCCTCCTCGCTATGCTCTAGTATTGCACCGTCTGAGTGCCTGAAATAGTTGTCCACAACGTGGGTCAGTACTCAACTTGTACTAGTGAGCGGGATAAACCCACTCGACTAAATCGACACTAGCTTGTTAGGGGCGAGCATGCATTAAGATAGCTTCTATAAGGAAGCAAGTGAAATCAATTCATATCAGTTGCATGTTTTGATAGGAATGAAAATAGCATCGAATCCAACCAGTACACTGATTGCTTACTCAATCAATGCACGCCTTCCCTGAAATGAAACACAAGTATACTTACCATCTGCACAAGACAATAAGTTAGCATGCGTTCTATACTATGCGGTCATTGGTGTGATCGACACCTTAGGGACATATTTCAAGCATTAGCGGCGCGCCCTATCAGCCCGGGTAGCAAGCCCTGCTGGAGGTCCCGCTATGCATCGTGACGAGCACGAATCAAATATTTCCCTCCGGATCGATACGGTTCCAGTGCCCCGGAAAGCCGTTTCGAGGAAATATCAAACCCTGTGCACAAGTTGTCCCAGACCATGCAAATGCATGAATAATTCATATTACATACAATGCATTGAAAGAAACAGAAGAAGTAAGCAGCAACATATATATATCTCATGCAACAGTTTATATTTTCCAAGCGGTGTTCCGATTCAGTTATCCCATAAGTCCAAACTCTATCCGAGGCACCAGGCCGCCACCAACAACCAACTTTCCTTATAAACAAGCTCAAATTATAAGGTGTGCAAGCATATGATAATTTAGTCTACAAAATCCCATGTTCCTTTCTTAGTGGCTGGCATGCCTGTGGCTAAGGATTTCCTAGGCGTCCAACCGGGCATCATCGAGTGAACGATTAAAACTTAGAGATGTTGGCATGAAGAAGTAGGAAAGAAGGGACCAAACCACTCACTTGTTAAGGGAAAAGAGGCTGAAACTAGGAATCCCGCTAGCGACGATCAAACGTCAGTTACGCGGACCTGAAACAGCACGAGCACCGAGTTAGAAATCTTGCCTATCCTTCCTTGCCGAACTCCCCAAAACCTCAAGCTCCAAACGATAAAACCAGCAGCGAAAACCAAGCAAATCGAAAGCAACACAAATCCAAAATCTCAAAGCGACAAGCAAGCAAAATCCAAGCAAATCCAAGCTACCAAAACACGAAAACTATTGGACTCGTTTCAATAGAGGCCTTTCCATGAGTTGGAAAGGATCATCGCATTTTGTCCGTGGCAAGAAGATGCCGAGATCTAAGTTACGACTCAGACGGACTAGCCATAAGCCCAATTAAATAGTGGTCGTCCCGGTTGGATCGGGATTTGAGGCACTACACGTACCCGCACCCGTTACCCGCGCCGAACCGAACCGAACCGAGCTGGGCCGGGCGGCGATGGTGGCGCGCGCTTGTGGCCCAAGGGGTTCCCCACACAACATCTTTAAGAAAACAATGAAGATGAACTAATATATACATACAAGGAGGGGTTGGCCCATCCGATGCGGGACTAAAGGAAAGAAGGAAGTTGAGCTTTTGCTCAAGAAAAGCTAACAATCCCCCCCTCCCCCCAAAAGGTCAAGTTCCGAAATAGAAGTGACAAAGAAATTAAAAAGAAGAGATTCTGGGCAGGTATATACTATGCATAGATGAGATGGACTACAGCCTTGAATCTCACTTAGTGACTATTGTCTTTGTCTGAAAAAAGTGCTTGATGGACTATGCCTTGAATCAGACTTCTTTTACCAGATTCAGAAAAATAGCACACATAGTACGCTAGAGGTTCTGGGTCTAACGGGTGGCGCTTTTGGTTGGCCATGCGCACTAATTACAAATTTTTGAGAGTTGTCTGGGATCGCCCTGTCCCATAGTCGTGGCCTTCACGATCTCTCATATAGGTAAGTCCTTAAGGGTTGGTGATAGGTTTCAACTCCGCATATCAGCTTGGACCTATTAAGAGTTTTAAAACTCATCATAACCATATCACTCAAGAACACTGTCACCATAAGGATGGAGAATCATTGTATGCATGTACAGCCACTTGGACAATATAGAATAAGATTTTAATCTCGGGTCAGTGTTCCATAAAATTCACCTAAGTCCAACTTGTTCCTACCCATTGAACCGGCTTATTGGGATCTCCAGTCAGACTCGGTTGGGTTGCCACTGCTGGTGACTTTACTTATGGGCTTAACCCCATCCCCCTCGATGATTCTAGGATCAAAGTCCTAGACAGACCCTTCGTCAAGTGGTCTGCAAGATTCTTTTCTGACTTTATATAGTCAAGAACCACATATTTGTCCAATAGACTCTTTATAGACTTGAAGTGCAGCTGCATGTGCCTGTTCATCTTAGCATTCACAGAATCATGCTTTAGTAGTTCCATAACAGATTTATTATCACAGTTTATAGAAATTGCAGGAACATGATTAATAGAAACAGGTATATGCATAATAAGGTTTCTTAGTCATTCGGCTTATGTACATGTAGTGTCCAAGGCTATCATTTCGGAGTCTATTGTACTCCTAGATATGATAGTTTGTTTACATGAGCCCCAGGAGATTGCAGCTCCTCCTAGAGTGAAAATATATCCAGTAGTAGATTTTACATCATGTGAGTCAGTTACCCAGTTTGTATCTGAATAACCTTCTATGATATCAGGGTGTCTAGTATAGTGCAACATATAATCTAGAGTACCCCTAAGATATCTGAAAACTCTTTCTAATGTTGTCCAGTGTAACTAATTTGGGTTACTAGTATATCTACTTAGTCTCCCAATAGCAAATGCAATATCAGATCTGGTCATGTTTGATATATACATGAGAGAACCTATCATCTGAGAATATCTGTGTTGTTCCATGGGAGAACCCTCATTCTTCTTGAGAACAACACTACTGTCATAAGGAGTAAGGGCAGGTTTCTTATCAAAAAACTCGAAAAAATTTAGCATTTTCTCAATAGAGTGTGCTAAGGATAGAGTATAACCTTCCTTATATTTGGACAGTTGTATGCCTAGAATCAAGTTGGCTTCACCTAGATCTTTTATATCAAACTGGCTGGATAAATAGTCCTTGGTATTGGTTATCAATTCTACTGATGATCCAAAAATAAGGATGTCATCTACATACAAACATAAGATGACACAACTTTCATCTAAAATTTTGGAGTATATACATTTGTCATACTTATTTGGCACGAAACCATATTCTGAGATGACTATATCAAATTTGTTGTGCCATTGTTTGGGAGCTTGCTTTAGGCCATAAAGAGATTTAGCTAATCTGCAAACTTTCTTTTCTTGGCCTTTAGCAATGAAACCTTCAGGTTGCTCCATGTAGATTTTTTTTCTCTAGGTCCCCATTTAGAAATGTTGTCTTTACATTCATTTGATGGATTAGCATATTATGAATGCATGCTAAGGCTAGAAGGGTTCTGATAGAGGTGATCCTAGCTACAGGTGAGTAGGTATCAAAATAATCTAATCCATTTTTCTTGGTAAAACCTTTGGCTACTAATATAGCCTTGTATTTCTCTATGGTACCATCGGCTCTAAGTTTCTTTTTGAATATCCACTTACAACCTATGAGTTTACTACCTAAAGGTAGGTCTGCTAGAAACCATGTATTGTTCTCCATGATGGAATTATACTCACTGTTAATGGCTTCTTTTCAGAAAGGGACATCAGGAGAAGATATTGCTTCTTCATAAGTTGAGGGATCACCCTCTATCAGAAAGGTGAAGAAACCTTCTTCTAAGTTCTTTTCAATTCTTTCTCTTTTACTCCTTCTAGGTTCTATATTTTGTTCGAGTTGTGAAATAGATATTTGAACATGAGAGCTGGTGGACGGAGTAAGAGAGAGATTGGAGGGAGAGGAAGAAATTCTATCTTTAAAAGGATATATATTCTCAAAGTAAACTACATCTCTTACTTCTATAATAGTATTGTTAGAGATTTCATTTACTTCTGAGTGAGTAACTATAAATCTATTGGCATTGCTATCTAGGACATATCCTATGAATACAGCATCTACTGTCTTAGGTCAAATCTTCCTCTTTTTAGGTTCAGGAATTCCTACTTTAGCCAGACATCCTCAAACTTTGAGATATCATAGGAGCTCTACCTTTCCAAAATTCATAGGGAGTCTTATCATTAGACTTACTAGGAATTCTATTAAGGATGTAACAGGCCGATAATAATGCTTCTCCCCACAAATTATCGGGAGTACCTGAGCTGAGGAGCATGGCATTCACCATGTCTAACAGGGTGCGATTCTTCCTTTCAGCAACTCCGTTGGACTGTGGTGAATATGGAGCAGTTACCTCATGGATTATTCTGTATTCTTCACAGAAATTGGTCATATTATTTTATGTATATTCTCCACCACGATCTGATTTAAGAATCTTAATCTTTCTCTCTAACTGGTTCTCAGCTTCAGATTTATAGACCTTAAATCTGTCAAAAACTTCATCTTTGGTTTTGAGAAGAAATGTATAACAATACTTTGAATGATCATTTATAAAGGTAACAAAGTATTTTCTACCACCTCGGGTCAAAATTCTATTTGAGTCACACACATCACTATGAACTAGCTCTAGAAGGTCAGAGTTTCTTTCTACAGATTTGAAAGGTAGCCTAGTATGTTTGGCTTGAACACAGATCTCACACTTGTGTTTATCATCTATTGGAGTCTTAGGAATAAGATCTAAGTTCATCATCCTTCTTAGGGAACCTAGATTCACATGACCTAATCTATTGTGCCACACATTTGAAGATTCTACATTTGAAATAACAAAGGAAGGATATGAAATTTTATTCACGGTACTCAAAATAAAAAGACCATCTCGTACAAATCATTTTCCAGTAAAAGAGTCATTCTTAGAAAATACTACTTTATTTGCTTCCATAATAATATTGTACCCTGAAGCTATAAGGAGAGACCCACTAACTATCTTCTGATAGACGGCACATGTAACACATTATGAAGAGTCAGAGTTTTTTCTGATGTCATCTTTAGATCTATTCTTCCTCTTCCTATAATCTGTGCCGCTGAGCCATCTCCTAGAGTTATACCTCCTCCACCTGATTCCTGATAGTTTGAAAAATATGAGCGATCAAAGGAAACATGAACATTAGCTCCAGAATCTAACCACCAATCGTCAGAATGGTAGAAAATGTTGACAAAGGGTTGATAGCTTACAAACCTGAAGGAACTAGAAGAGTCGTTGAGAAGCATGTTTGCTTCTGGTTTGGCTGGGCATTTCCCTTTGTAAGAAATCTGGACAACTTCCTTCTTCCTATGGAAACAGTTGGTGGCAATATGGTTTGTTTTACCACATACAAAACAAAATCTCTTCTGATCTTGAGTCTGACCGAAGTTTCTAGTTTTATGGTGATAATGTTTTTGGTGGTGAGGCTGAAGGTTTTGTTTCTTCTTGAAGAGGTTCCTTTTGGGTTTGTGATGATGATGAGGCTTGGGTTTGTCTTAGAATTCTACTAGGTTTACCTTAACTTTAGACTCAGACTTAGGGTTAGACCTTAGCCTAATTTGTTCTTTTGTTCTAATTTTTTTTAGTACTTAAGCAAAGGTAAGGTCACCTTGTGTATGAATAAGATCTTTCTTAACATCAGACCAAGAAGGAGGAAGCTTGTCTACCAAATAGGCTATTTTATACTTAGTAGAAAAGAAAGTACATTTGGCTTGAATATGCCTAAGATATTCTTGGAATTCATGTATTTGGTCATTCATAGGTTTATTATCTACCATAAAGTATCTGTTGAATGAGGAGGAATTGAATCTTTCGATTCCAGCATCATCACAGCTATATTCATCTTCCAAAGCTTCCCAAAGTTCTTTAGCACTCTTATATTCAAAGAATATGTCATATAATGATTCAGACAAAGCGCTTAGAATTCTATGGAAGCAGTGGTAGTCTATTTCCTTATGTGTTTTGGGTTTATAGGAGCTGGTAGATTTGGACACTCCTACGTCAGACTCGGTGTCATCAGAATCATTTGTGATGGATGTGGAACCATCAATGGCTGAGATCAGCCCTAAAGTTGTGAGCCAAAACTTCATTTGACTCTGCCATCTCTTAAAGTAGGTCTCGTTGAACTTAGCAGGTTTAGCAGTAAAAGTCTCATCATTGCCAGTCATGGTGGCTAATGAGAAAAGTTTGAAAGATACGAAATTACTCAATAACAATGTCCAATGATTTAGAAAAATAGTTCAAGTGATTTTGCTCACAAATCTTAAAATCTTTAGTCTATCAAGTGTAGATTAACTTGGGTTAGCTGTAGGGACCGGTTCCCAGCTAGCGATTGTAATACCCCGTTCCGCTCAAGCGGACTGCCGCCTCAAACGGCAATCGTGCAGCTGTCCCGACCTGCTTTGCCTCGATCAAGAAGCAAAGGATATCCAGACTTGTCCCTAAAGGAATCCGGCTTGGACTTTCAGAGGCTCGCTCAGACGTATCGCTCTACCGAGGCGAATCATCGCTAAGGTGGGTGGCTACGGTGAACTTGTCTTTGTTTAGCCAGCACACATAAAAATCTGGAATATTCATGCTAGTCGCTAGGTGAATCACCCCTGCATGCTAATAAATCCAACGCACCTAGCTAAGGGAATAATCCCAACTTGTATTGCTTGCTAGAACATGGAAATAAAATACTGCTTATATTCAGACCCTCGCATGCTAAGTCCCTTAACGGTTTCAACTCTCGGCTTACCTTCGGGTCCGAGCAACGTGCCTGCTTATATTCCTTAGAAACGTATGCTTGTCTGCTTTCGAACGTCTAGCGTTATTGTGTTGTGCATGCATTCTTGTTTAGCCAGAAGACTATCAAATAGTCCTTCTGTGCATTTGAACCTGCAAGTATCCGGGACCGTTAGGTCACCCAAGGCAAATCCCCGAACCAGGAGAATGCATTAAGCAAGAATGGATATTTGAATGTGAATCACGCTTGAATGATAATCATGCCATGTTTGGATCTGAACGAGGATTGTGTTTGTACTGTTCGAATCCCAGCTCGTGGAGCAATGTGCTCGTTCAGAATAAGTTTGTGTGTTCCATGATTATCATGTCAAGCTTTGGATTTGGATAGACCCTGACCTGCATGTCGCGGACAACCTGTGCACAAGGATTTTTGGCTTCCGCGGACGGTCACCGGGGCACTGGGACCGATCCGATCCGGGCGGAAGAGTTTGTATGGTCGTTAGTCACGGACGGAGTGTTATGTAGCGGGGCTCGCCACCTGCGTTGCTATCGCTCTTAGTCCCGAGACCATAACCCGTCCATAATGGCTATGCCAGCGACTTTCGTCATATAGATAAGTCATCCTCGCTTAGCGGCTATCCGCGTGCGAGTCATTGCATAGCATCAATGAACTGAACACCTGAACGATCTGAACATAACGACCCTCATGTTTGCATATGCTATGCTTCCTGAATGTTATACTTGCCCGTGCTTGAATTAATCATGTTTGCCTTGGACAGGAAAGGAGAAATGGTAAGTTGGTAAGTCTCGCCATGTTTCCTCAAACATCGCACGGCGCACTGTCCGACACGTAAGTTATTCAATGTTTGCATGAAACTGATCCTAAGGCAACTAGAAAGACAACTTAATAGTTGTGCACGGAACCTGTATTACGTGTTTGGATTTGTCGAGCGGGCGAGTAGCTTCCCCACCAGTGCATTCAATGTACTGATAATCCACCAGTTTGATATGCAGGGTGCGGGAGAACCTCGTGCGGTACGGACGCCTCCTTCGTGCGTGCTAAGGCCAGGAGTTTCCTCTGAAGCCTTGCAACGGTGCGTCCGGGACTGAAGCACATATACAAGACATAAGTTGTGAACATCGCCTGACCATCGCCTGTACATTCATTCCACAGTTGTAGCCACTTGGCACGCTTTTACTGTTTCAGAGAGAGAGGCTTGAGCGACTTGTAATCTCGGCTATACGCCGCCTGTAATACATGTTTCATATCAATAAAGAGATTACTTTACTTGTTTCGATGCTTCCGCTATATTTGTCGACTGTGAACCTGTTACCGATCGCCTATGCGTTCATGACTCCGTTGCACTCGGACAATCTGTGCGACTCTGTGGCTTAGAACTCTTGCCGCCAGCCAATGAACCATGGCCTTGCACGGGCGTGGATCACGCTCGTGCGGCATCACGCCCGGATAGGTTAAGCGATCGTTCCGCGGGAGCGCTGGCGAGGGTGATTCCCGCCTAGCGGGAACGGCCGATTGCCTGCGGGAGATCGGGGCGTGACAGCGATGGTCCGAAGACACTTAAATACCGTGTCGCTTAGGGCTATTTACACCCGGTTGGCAGAATGATCCTTTCGGCTTGTTCCCAAATTGATCTTTACTTTTAGAATTCAGATTCAAAGAGATTTGCAATTATACTTAACTATTATTATCTTGAGGTTGTTTCAAATAAACAATATTGTAGTTAACAATAAGTAAATGTAGAGCTAATAATAATAATGAATACCAATGATGGTATATATATTAAGCAAGAGTTTATGTGCTACAAATACTAAATTATAGTAGTTAAATTGAATCACAATATTATATGTGCTAGCAAATATTCAACCAAAAATTAGAAATATTCGTTACAAATATTCAAGACAGTTCACAATTTTTCTAATAGAAATATTCGTTACAATTACTACAAATACAATTTTTTATTTTTTATTTATTTATTAACAGAATAGTACTTAGAATAATAATTTTTTAATACCAATTCTTAATTAATATATGATCTAAAACAATTAAAAATTTATGTTGCACTTTGGTATGTAAGCAGTAATACTCGTTAAACAAATTTGCTAAATGAACAGTGAACTACAAGTTTGCTACAATAAATATTCGTTAACAAAACAAAACCTTTGTTTGGTAAGCAATTAGAAATATATTTGTTCGCTATAATATTTGTTTTAGTGGTGACAAATATATTGGTGACAAAAATCAAAATCCAGTAGTAAAATTGTTACAAAAATTATATGCTCAGAGAATATTTGTTTTGTTCAACTCTTAGATTGTTATCAATATTTATAATATAAATATATATATATATATATATATATATATATATATATATATATATTATTTTTCAGAGAACGAGGAAACTAAAAAATAAAATTGTTACCGGCCTCCGGGGAAGTCGTGCACGAAACACTGCCCTAAGAGTTGATTCGAGGTCTATGTACAGATGTTTCTCGGAAGCTCCTAGTGGTAAAATCCCCTGACTACCGGGTTCTCTTCGTCGCACACAACTCGGAGAAAGAGACCGAACTTAGCTCTGTCCAGAGCAAGGATTTAGAGATCAGAATGTGGTTCAAGAGAGGAATGAAAGAGAGGTTTCACGTAGGATGATTTTCTGTAAAGAAAGAAGGAGGAGGTGACCGCAATATAAAGGCAGATCAAAGACACGGTCCTTAAAATTAGTCATTAAAGAGAAATAACAAAAGGAAATAAACGTGAAAGAATTGATGTCAAAAGAGCTGTTACAAGGGTTCAATGAACCTGGACATGGTGCCTCTACGTTCAAATTTGAATGAGTCAAATGGTTCAAAAAATAAAGAGGAGCAAAAAAAAATTTTGATCCCAGCCCGAAGAGTAAATTGGATCGACATTCGGTGCCCGCAGGTATGGGCCCGACCCGACCCGACCAGGGCCGGACGGGACGTCGCGCACGTGACCCAAGGGGATCCCCACACAACATCTTTAAGAAAACAATAAAGAGGAACTAATATATACATACAATGGGGGATTGGCCCATCCGATGTGAGACTAAAGGAAAGAATGAAGTTGAACTTTTACTCAAGCAAAGCTAACAGCCTGTTACTTGGATAACGTCATTGCGCTAAAAGGATTTTTTTTTTTTTTTTTCTGGGACTGCATAAGAGCTGAAGCCATTCTTCCGGATGTCAAATTTATAATCCTTTTGGGAGTAGATCCCAGTTGTTGCTTAACATCACTGAGTCCTGGTACAGTAAAGCTTCAAAGAAAGCTGCTCTCGAGTCCCCTAACATGTGAGAAATATTTGACCACGCTGTTCAAGGGTCCCAAATTTATCATCCCTATGGAATTAGATCCCAAGTAAAATTCCAAAACTAGAAGTAAAAAAAATTCTAGTACAAGAAATGGAAAAAAGAAAAAGAAAAAAAGTTGGTCCAAGTCCCTAATCGAATTTTGTCATTTCTACAACTTATAACACATCTAGTTTATGTAAAGCATCAGATGAGATGAATATAGGATTTAACACAAAATAACTAATGAAGTATTTATTACAATATCCAAAACCAACCAGTACAATCATGGTTAGATTAACTCTTACCATCCTCCTCCCACTCCCCAGCATAAGAAAAACTAATAATAATAAAAGAGAGATTGCATTTGAATTTGAATCAGATTATCCTCTATTAGAATATCGCCTGCCTCTTTAAAATTACTTTCTACTGCTCTTCACGATGTATGATCCTTCTCTCGAGCAATCATCCAAAGTGGTGGACATCAAATGCAAGATTTCTTCAATTTTCTCTTTCAGTTCTGGCTTCGTCTTCACGCTCCTCTTTAATATGCTTCTAATAGTTGACAAGAGTCGTATATGTTGTGTTACATACCATTTCTGCTCATCTTTATCAACTGACAATATCCCAGCCAACCGTAACAGTTTGTCAGACTGACTACATGGGTCAGAGAGATTTTGGTATAAAGCTTTACTAAAATTGCAACCGTTGGTGCACACAATTAGCTTGAGAAACTTTAGCTCACCAAATGGTAATTTCAAGAGAGCTGACTTTTCAGGAGCAAAGTCATTGCAACAGTGTGAATGATCAGTCCTTGTTGGAAGTCAATCCATATGTTCTCATCAGGCGGATCTGTATCATTTATAATTAACTAAATATGCTAGATAGTTCTGCTACACAAAATATGCTAGACAATGCTGAAAATGTAAAAGTTAATGGTGACCTGAGCAAATGCATAGATAGCTCGAAGAACTCGAGCATAGTCTGTGCCAAGCATCTGAATCACAACATCCGCTAGAAATTTTCCCCATAACCTGTTAAAGTTCAAATAAAAATAATAAGCTCCAACAGAAATGCAATAGCATGTACATAGGAGCTCATTAGCTTTATTTTGATCTTCTTTCTACAATGAACATTTTAGTTCATATGTAGCTTTAGACGCTGTCTTCTTTCATGGAAATTAAACAATAATCACCTTGTTTTAGTAAACTTTAAGTCAGCAAAGAGGAGAGAGAGAGAGGGGGGGGGGGGGTTGGGTGCGTGGAAGGAGAAAAAAATAAGCTATGTATATTTACATTCAAGCCACAAATCCTCTCCATTTACTAATCCCATTTGTATTACTTTCCATTCTATGCAGAACAGTTTAATTTCCTCATAATTTCAAAGTAAATGTCGTTTTACTTTCAACCAAAGATGTGTGAGCATTCACAGTCAACAAAAGATAATACTTCACAGTAGAAGAAGTGACATAATTCTTAATCTTCTGCATCTAGCATAAACATGGAGATAAGTTCACATGAAAATTCAACATTGGTTTGTTAAACCTTCTTCAAAAATTGTATCTGGGCCAGAAAAAGTTTTATTTTTATTTACATATGAAGATTAATGAAGAATTAAGTCTGGATGTCAAAATGTGAGGGAATCAAATAAGTGAAACACAAAACCAAAAGTAGACTACAAATGAAATAAAGCACATACAACGGTCCAAGTAACATTGTCATGCTCCTGAGCCCGAGATATCTTGATGCTGCGAGACCCAAACCCTGCATGAACAGTATGAAAATAGCATATAAAGATATGCAGAACAGAGCATAAATGTATTGTTCAAAATTAAGACTTAAAACCACCAAAGGGGTGGTCCTCTGGTAAGGGATGGGAAGAATGGGTGTGGATTCAAATCCCTGCCGGGTAAAATTGAAATGAGAGGGGATCTTGGTGCTAGTAGCCCACGACAAGGACGATCATTAATGACTGGTCGTATCTCAATAAAAAACTAATACTAAGACTTAAATCCACGTACATTTTTCTGTTTGATGAAAGATCAACTCCATCATTTAATTTGTATGAGATAATTGCATCATTAGAAAAGAAATAATGACCTGTCTTGCTGCAAGCAACGCTGCTCTAGACTCCAGGTTGAGGGCAGCCAGTTGTCCACCCTGATAGTCACAAGAGAAGTTGCAAAAGAAAAACTGAAACTTCTATTACAATCTGAGTGTATCATCTATCTAAGTCTGAACATGTAAGGTAAGCCCGTTAACTATATCTTCATACAGAATAGTTACAAAGTTGAACATTTACAATTTCCAGCCAATCCCTAAACAAGAACTAAATTTGACGGACAGCATTGACTTTCCTTTAAGAGAATCACATGATCAAATATGAATCTAACTTTACTAATACAGAAGACTGAGCTTATGCATGAGTGGTTGTAATGTTACCAGTTTCTTTTAAAATAAATGCTATGCGCATATCAGGGTAGAATCAGAATAGTAACAGATAAGTTGGAGAAAACTCAATCAACAGAAATAACAGCATAAATGTAATGCACCACATTCAGTATAAGCTGCCAATGAAGAAGTCAGCACTTTTGTTGGACAACATAAACTATTAGGAGAAAAGAGAGAATTCAATCAAAAAAACAGTAGCTACATATAGTATGACATATTCCTGCAGAAGCTGTGATGTGTGACCAAAAGTATTTAGAATTCTTGTCAAGATTTGGACATACTACATGGTGGATATGTTCAGAAGGGAGCACTTCACAGAGCTGAATGCATGAAAGGGATCTGTATAGATGACCCTTAACATGCAGGATAACAACTTTGTTGGTGGTGGTGGTGGTGGTGGTGGTGGTTATCAGGTATTGATAGAAAGAGAAAGAGATTTGGTTCTGTTTGACAAAAGTTCAGTTCGATTTCGGTTTTGAAAATACTAAAATTCATTATTCGGTTTTGGTTTTGGTTTTGGTTTTGGTTTCGGTTTCGGTTTCTGGTTTCGGTCCAAAACTGAATAAAACTTATGCAATTATATAAATACCCTCAGTATTATGCATATTTTATGATTAAAAAAGTGTATACTTTGAAAACATCAATTCTACGTATCTGTTTTGAAGTCAAACTTTGGTAATTTAACAATATAGTCCAACTTTGGGCACAACTTTGAAATACAACAAATGTGTGTATAAAAATTACAATTTTTAATATAATTTAACCAAAATCCCAACTTTGGGTAAGGTCCATTAAACAATATAAATAGCCCAACCGAACAAAACAAATAAACTGAATCAATGATTCGGTTCGGTTTTGGTTATGGCTAATTTCGGTTCAGTTTCGATTTTGGATTTTTGGAATTTTTCCTTTTTTTTTTGTTTTAACTATTTCTATTCGGTTGAAACCGAATAAACCGAACGCTCACCCCTATATTAGGGTACGGAGAAAAAATTGTGCAACATAAAAGGATGCAAGTGACATATTGACAAAAATGTGAGCAAGAATTAGTGACTGACTACAATCCTCCTACCAAAAAGCAGCAGCGGCAGCAGAAATAATGATCAGCTCACAGGAAGAACATATGAAAAGGTTATGGAGAGGATTTGGAAAACCAATTCTGGCACAAACAAATAACAACGTCCATTTCGAAAACAAGTCATCCGTCTTGCAGTGCTGAAAATGGCCAAAAGGCATCAGAGATGGCACTTAAAGCAAAGGTGATAAAGACAAGATGGAGGCAGCATAATAAATCAACAACACATAATGATAAGGGCAACCACAAGTCGGGAGAAATTGAATGGTAAAAGTAGTTAAGCACTATACATACTACAACAGAAATATAGCTACATTATGAAGTCCAAAGTGCTATATTGCAAACAAAAATACAACACGACATAATATGGACTCAGTGATACTGACACAACACCAGATTTGTTGTCCTTATTTATTTTGGAGTGCCATGAGGCATAATCAAGGTTCAAAGTATCGGTATCGGAATCGGACCATTCCTGTGAGTATCGGGATCGGCGGTATCGGTAGTATCGGCGGTTTCGGATCGGAGTATCGGATTTTTTTGGTATCGGAAAGCAAACAACTATTAGTAAATTATTAACATTTTAGAAAATATATTTTATACATTTATGCATAATTTAAAATATTTCCAATGTTTCTCAGTATTTTTGAAATTGAATGAAAAAGTAGTCACCCTTGTCGATTGACTTAAATGCGATAGATAAGTTTTCCTCTTTTATATGCTTTTATAACCTTAGTATGCTTTTACACCCTTGCTAATTGGTCTTTTTAATTCAATTTTCTTTGCCGAATTGACCGAAAAAGAGACCTCTAATGTCGGTATCGGTCAGTATCGGGTATCGGTCGGTATCGGATCGGGACATGCCAAACTGTATCGGTATCGGCCGTATCGGATCGGTATCGGCCGATACTTCAAACTATGGGCATAATATACATATTCGACATGAAACCACAAACACTGCACTAGTTTACGAGTGTGAAGGTAGCCAAAGCAAAACCAAACTGATGGAAAATCCTAAAGTATCACTACTTGTAGTACCAACCCTTTAGTGTATGAGCACTTTTAAAGGCTGAACATGCAGATACAACCAGAACTTATATTGGAGAAAAGATATATGTTACTTTAATTCAAAACAACTGTGTACCTTTTTGATGATTTCATTCTTTATCTCATAGTTGGCAGCTTCCAAGATCATCCTTCCAGAAAGTCTCCTTGCTAACTGAATGGTAGAGAAAATTTGAAAATCAATCAAAGATTTACGGAAGTTAAAAAATGAAGCTGTATGATAAATAGAAACTTCCAGCACCAGTTCAAAAATCTTTGACAAAGTTAGCATGCCGCCACCCTATTAAAAGAAAAATAGACTCAGCTTCACACAAAAAATGAAATTCAGGTAAATATTTGCCTGTAGAAATCAATTGTTAAGGAGGAATACCTTTAAAACCATTTGCTGGAGTTCCTTTGCCCCAACTCTCAGGGCAGCAAGGCCATGTACCTTCCACTGGCTGAGTCCAACTTCAAGGCTTCCTTGACCATTTGACAATTTAAAGCCATCCAATGGAAAAGAGCCAGAACCTGTCTCCACACTATAATCGAAAATAAGCATTCTTCTATGCAATAGAAGAGGACTCCTTTCAAGGGGAGCGTTGCTTCTAAGTTTGCAGTATCGGCCGATACCGATACGGTTTGGCATGTCCAGATCCGATACCGGCTGATACCCGATACTAACCGATACCGACATTAGGGGTCTCTTTTCCGGACAATTCGGCAAAGAAAATTGAAGAAAAATGACCAATCAACAAGGATGTAAAAGAATAGTAAGGTTGTAAAAGCATGTAAAAGAAGAAAACTTATCTATCTCATGTAAACCAATCGGCAAGGATGATTACTATTTCATTCAATTTCAGAACTATCAAGAAACAACATAGGAAATACTTAAAATTATGCATAAATGTATAAAATATTTCTTCTAAAATCTTAATAAGTTATTAATAATTATTTGATTTCCGATACCAAAAAATCGGATACTCCAATCCGATGCCGCCGATCCCGATACTCATAGGAATGGTCTGATACCGATTTCGATATCAATACTGCGAACCTTATAGAAACATGAAACGATACAAAAAACCAATATAGTACTGACTTGTTTTGTATTTTGGCATCATTTCTGGAAATGGAGTAACTGACTGGTCATATCTAGTTTGGGTCACGTTTAGTTGGTTTACTTGGCTGTTAGAAGCTTTTTAACTCAGTTTTAAAACGGTATTTCTATACTTGGAACTTTTCTAAGATTTGTTTCAATAGTAGGTTTATTTTTACAATCATGATGAGTTGTTCCTAGACGAGCTGTCTCCTAATTTTGGTACAACTTATATTAGAAATATGAGTCTTCTTAAGTCAAGTTTTATTACTTCAGATGAATTCAAGTCGTATTTTGGAATATGAATCCTTAGAAACACAGTTAAACTTTCTACCATTTAAGATTCAGACAATAATCATACAGGAGTTTTATTTGATATGTAAAAAAAAAAATTATATGTTATATTAAGGCCTTAAACCTTCCGTCCATAAGGATGATTGTGACTTGGATGAATAAGACCGTAATCCTTCTTGGTTAATGTGTGAAACAACAAATTATGTGATGGAATTGTGTATGTTAGATCCTACTTCTTAGATATGAAGCCTTGGATAAAGGTTCCATGCTCTTTTCTTTTACTTCCCTTGTATTTTTCCGTACAGGTCATGATTAATTGCTTGTTTTCTACCCAGAAACTGGTGTTCCAGCATAGCAACGATCACTTAAGACACTTCAGAACTCCTTGCAAACCATTCAACAATGGCCCCAAACCATGACTACCACTTACAACCCCTTCAAAAGTTCCAAACCCCTTACAAAGAAGTCACGGACTTTGTCAACATTAAACCACACAAATCCCAACCCAACTTTAGTTTTTAATCCGAAAACCACCTACCTTCCAGCACCTAAAGTCCTACTTTGCAGTACAATCCAGCAGCCCCTTTCTTCCATTAAACCCAACCAGACAACCTATCAAATCAATTCTCCCAGTTACACCTAATCACTGACCCTAATTTCTACATACCCATAACTTCAATTCCTACACTTTCCAATCTTTGTTTTCATGTCTGGACCCTGTTTCAGTTTATTAGAATTTTAAGATCAACATCAGCAGTGCATTTTCATTGTTCAACATCACTAATTCAGCTCTAATATTATTTGGCAAGAGATGCAGCTCAATAGGCTCTATGCATCGATTGAACTAACAAACTCCATCTACATGGTATTATTGCACCCTTTTAATGACCTGATACCAACAACTTACAACAGTTCAATTTGGTAAGGAGAAATCAAACTTGTACACGAGATACTAAACTACTATGCAAACCCAAGTACCTCATACGACTTCTCTACAAAATTTGAAAACTCAATTTTCAGAGAGAGAGAGAGAGAGAGAGAGAGGAGGGGGGGGGGGGGGGGGGGGGGGTGTACCTCGAATATTCTTGCAGAAGGTGAAGAAAAATTTCAACTTCAAGGTCTTCTGTTGACAACTTGCTGGAACAAGGGACATTCATTTTTTTCTTAACACCCAGTAAAACATTTCTGTATGAAGGTCTCCAACCCCTTGCAAAAACAACAAAGAAAAGACGTCAAGTTACTAGACTATGGATGTCCAACATGCAAGAAAATAGCAGCCAGAGCCCGTCAACTATCATAGACCAGACACAGAGGCAGATCTTCCAGAGCAAGAAGAAACGGAAAAGAGGGAGAGAAGGGTGGAAAAAAAGGAGATAAAATGTTGCCTATGCTGGCTCCCTATTGTAGCCACCGCTGTCGTTTTCAGCTTCGTCATGTTAGAGAGTGAGAATAGAAGGCTAAGGGTAGGAAGACGTGTACAAAATTTAATTTTCCTTTTAAAATCATTTATCTACGAGGAATTTGACGTACATGTATATTTAGTTAAAACATTGAAGTTGTTACAATAATAATTACACTTCGGACGTTCCTCACAAGCAACGTATTGCATTTTTTTCACCTGGTGCAATGAAAAATGAGCAATGACGGCCGTAAGTGACACATTGCATCGATACCACCCTTGTGGAATGCAATTAAGCAAGGATGGCTAGGACGTTCCCCAGCCGCGACGCGCCACATGGCTACTCCAATGTGGTGACGAATAGAAATATGACTATAGGATATAAGAAGCAACGATGTATGAAATTTGTGCATGAGAGTAGGATTAGATTAGTTACTTGGAACATATAAACATTAAGGAAAAAGGAAATAAAGTAGATGGAGGAAATTGATTAGGAAGAAGATTAATATAGCTTGTCTACAGGAAACAAAGTGGATAGGTAAAAAATCGAGAGAAATTGATACTAGTGGTTTTAGAATATGGAATACAAATGATAGAAATGGGGTAGAGATACTTGTGAATAAATCATTAACAAATAGAGTTATAGATGTAAAAAGAATAGGAGATAAGAATAATATTAATTAAGGAGGATGTTATTAATGTTATTTGTAAATATGCACCTGAAGTAGGATTATATGAAAATACGAAAATAAAATTTTGGAAATATATGGATAGCTTGATTCAAAGAGTACATGGAGGTGAAAAGTTATATATCGGTGGTGGCTTAAATAGTCATATTTTAAAGGAGAACAATAACTATGATAGTATGCATGGAAGTTATGGGTACGGAGTTAAGGAATGAATGGGATGGTAAAATCTTTAATTTTATATTTCATATGACCTTATAATAGCAAATATTTATTTTAGAAAGGGAGATGAACACTTTATTACATTTAAGAACAGACCCAATATTAGCCAGATAGAATATTTTCTTACTAAAAAGATTAATAGACTATCATGTAAAAATTCTAAAGTTATACCATAAGAGCATAATCACTCAACATAGGTTGATGGTCTTAGATATTAGTATTTGGGAATGGAAGAGAAAGGGTAGGGTAGAGAAGAGACCAAGAATTAAACGATGGAACATGAGAGGAGAGAACTTAGTAAACTTTCAAGGAATCTTAAAGGAAGATGGGTCATAGAAGCAAATTTTAATGTAATGTGGTACAACGTACAATATGGCAAGTTTTACCAAGAAAGTAGCAAAAGAAATTTTAGGAACGTCCAAAGGCAATAGTTGGACCTCAAAAGAAAGTTGGTGGTGGAATATGGAAGTTCAAAAGATTATTAAGGTAAAAACAATTACCTATAAAAATTGGCAAAAGTATAAAAATGAGAAAAACTTTAAGAGATATAAAGTAGCAAAAAAAAAAAAAACAAAGAAAGAAAGAAAGCAGTTATTGAAGTTAAAGTTTATCGGTTAGAAACTAAGGAGCGATAAAAATGTATTTATAGGCTTGCTAAAAGTAGGAAAAAAGGAGACGCATAGACTTAATACTAAGTGTATCAAAAGTGAGGATCGAAAGATATTAGTAAGAATAATATCAAAGAGAGGTGGAGGAGTTATTTTCACAAGCTATTTAATGAGAGCAACCTAGAAAAGCTTAGTTTATATTCAGAGCTAACTCAAGATGAGTCAAATTACTTACCTTAAAATTAGAATTTATGAAGTTATGCATTAAAGAAAATGGAAAAGCGGTAGAACCTGATGATATTCCTATTGAGGTTTGAAAATTATTAAGAGAAAAATGATTGATGTGATATACTGAATTTTTCAACAAAATCTTAAGAACCCAGAAGATGTCGGATGAATAGAGAGGCAGTATACAATATTCATACATAAAAACAAAGAAGAAATACAAAGTTATAACAACTATCGAGGAATTAAGCTTATGAGTGATACTATGAAACAATGGGAGAGAGTAATTGAGTAAAGATTAAAAAAGACTAGAATTTTATATAATCAGTATAGTTTTATGTTGAAAAAATCTACTATGGAAGTCATTTACTTACTAAAAGATTAATGAAAAAATTTAGAGAGAAAAAAAGAGATGTATGGTTTTTATTAACTTATAAAAAAACTTATGATTAATTTGCTAGGGAGAAAATGTGATAGACCCTGAAGAAGAAACAAGTTCTAATAGTTATATTTAGACTATTAAGGATATGTATGATAGAGTTATGACGACCATGAGAACTGTTGGAGCAAATAATACTGTATTTTCTATTACTATTACATCAAGGATCAGCGTTGAGTCCTTACCATTTGCAATAGTTATGGATGAATCATAAAATTACTACGCATATCCAAGAGGAGGTTTTATGGTGTAACATGTTTGTTGATGATATTGAGTTGGTTGATGAGTGCCATAATAAACAAGAGAGATTTTGGAATCTAAGATTGTAAACCCCCTCGACCAAATTTTAGGTCTACTAAGCTTAGATCGAGAGAGTAGGGCTAGTTTGAATGCCAATTAAAATTAAAACGCAGTGTTTTAGATTATTGTGCAATATTTGTATCACTTAGTGCACCTTACCGTTGCTTCGATATTTGGAGTGCTACACTAGCATTTACCTTCAAACAAATTTCATACACTTTTTCTAGACGTGCCAGCCTTCCATTCTGACCCTTGTGTGACTCATAAATACCTTCCCTTGTGCTTCATTTTAGTCGCACAATATTCGTTACAAACGTCCGTTCTTAAATTCAAATAAATCCAACTTTGCATCCTTATCCGTTCCAATCGAAATTGGAGACACAACCTCAACCCGTTTTGTACAACCCAATTATTGACAAATTCTATTCTGAGTCTTCTACGTCCATGACACTTGTGTCTCACCCAATTTTAATCCTATGTATTTCCAATTAATTAAAGAGCACCACTTACACTAATATTAATTAAATTAGTGTAAGGACCCAACTTAACCCAAAAACTAAACACAACACCAAACCAAATCCCATTCACACCCTCAAGGCTCATACTAAACACCACACACCCTTTTTCGCCACTACATCACACCAAACATGATGTTTTGCCTCATTCAATCCAAATTCTCACTTTTGTGCAATTTTCTAATTGTTGGAAACTTTATTGCAAAAGTGCAATAAGGTATCACCATCATATTGGTCAAGGCACATGAAGAACCAACCCTCCCTCATTGACCGGTCCACTCTCTCCCCTTTTTGTTTGTGCACTTTCCTTCATGATTAATCATGGCCCTCCATTCAAATGGAGCAACATCCTCACCACACACTCTTCCCTATATGTAATCCTCATCCTAACCCCTTTCCCAATGCCAACCACATCCCAAGGCACAGCCGGCCCTAATCCCTAGGATGCCACCATCAACATCATCTCCCTCATGCAAACCTCTCCTTTCCTCCATTATTTCCATCACCACCTACATCACAATAACTCAAACTCAAACCTAACCCTAAACCTTCCCCGCCGGAGCAGTCTCTTCCCCGGCCATCTCCTTCGGCCATCCCAGCCCGACTCGACCCCGAGTCCACCACCACAACCACCCGCTCCACGACCTCGACCACAACCAATCCCCACGCCAAGCCCCCGCCTGTCAGCCAACACCCTCCACCGCCTCGACCTCCATCGTCCCCTCTTCCCTGTTCTCCTCCCCGACTCCCCGGCCAGTCCTCCGCCGAGCACCACAGAGCCACAGCCGAGTCCCCCGCCTTCACAGTAGAACTCCCCGTTCTCCTCCTCAACCGACTACACCTTCCCCGACTTCTCTCCTCCTCCGCCGAGAACGACCGCCTGGACCTCATCTACACCACCGCCTCAGTCCTCCCCGATCCTCTTGCCTGAACGACCGCCTCCACCAGACGTCTCCTCCTCCTCGACATCCCCTGAACACCACCGCAGACACCATCGTCTTCATCATCTCCGGTGACCCTCCGCGCCTGAGCCATCCTTCTCCACCGTTCCCGAGCCATCCTCCTACGCCGTTCTCCTCTACGCCACCACCTGAACACCCCTCGCCTGAACTTCCACAGCCGACACCCTCTTCTTCTCCATCTCCTCTTCCCGACCGCAGTCTCCGACGGAGTCGACTAAACCGACCGCCACAACCACCCCGTTCTCCCCTCAACAGCAGCCCCCTCGTCTGAGCTCCCCTCTCCGGCCATCCCCGGAGCATCATCAACATCCTCCTCCTCATCATCACCATCATCATCAACATCCTCATCATCACCTTCATCATCACCATCATCATCATCATCACCATCACCATCACCTTCATCATTATCATCATCATCATCATCATCACCATCATCAACATCAACATCAACATCATCATCATCACCACCCTCGCCGGAATCCGAGCAACCTCTTCGATCACGCGCACCCCGAGGTTCGAACATGTCCCCTCTTCTTTTATATTGTGTATATGTGCATGTGTGAATAGTGTAGGGTTTAGCATATCGTTTCATGATGGTTCCGTTTAGTTGATGTGATTGCAAACATGTGTTGGTGAACCCATTAACTAGTATGTGTGTGCGTGCGTGTGTTTAATAATTAGTTTGATATATATATATATATATATATATATATATATATATATATATATTCCATGGTAATTAAATGCTAATACTAGTTATGACTGTAATATATATGAAGTTGCTTATGACCATAAGTGTTATTTATGGATATCCCATATTTCCATTTGACTGTATGACCCTGAGAAATTGTGAATCGACTGCCTTGTGTACACCGACGTACGGGCTTAGACACGTGTTAGTGAGTCGACTGTCTGATTTTGTACAACATTTGAAAACATGACGACCATGCATTTAGGCGCACACTTACCCTGCTAGTTGATCAGTACCACCCCTGCCTTGCGTAGTTTTTGAGTTTAGTGTAATCGTGTTTGCGTGTGTGCCACTGTTCTAAATTGCGCTAGGCGTAGTCGGTTCGTTTTTGGGACGCCTAGCGCCTAGGGCGCCTAGGCGCCGAAGTGGATTTAAAAATTTTTTTTTTGGTGGGGTTTGTTTCTCATACTCTGATTTTTAAGTTTTTTTTTTTAACTAATATGAGTTTTAGTTCTTTTTTGAACTGCAGTTCGAAGGTGGAGGAGCTTGAGAAGTGCTTGGCTGCAGCAATTCAAGTGTTCCTTACATATGAGAGACTGTAAATATGAGAGACTGTTGTAAATAACTAAATATGAGAGACTATTGTAGCAGCAGTTCAAGTGTTCTTGAAGCGCTTGGCTGCAGCAGTTCAAGTGTTCCTTACATATGAGAGAGTCAGAGACTGTTGTAAAACACAAGTCTTTATAAATTATAAGTATTAAGTACCAGTCTCTCATACTGTCATACATATTAGTTATTACATTTACATCTATACTAACTGCAGCTAACTGCAGCACGATATTTAGCATCTTCATTGTCACTCCATAGTCCATACATGAAAGATTCACATCACAACTACCAGTCTTTAACAGTAAGGTACAAAAGCAATTAAAACACAAGTATTTATAAGTAGTAGAAGTCCAATATAAACAACATACCAACAAGATTTACAACTACGAGTCTACCAACAAAGTAACATCCACCATTAACACATTAAAACATATCCAAAAGCACCAAAACATAACATATCCAACAAGATTCACAACTACCAGTCTACCAACAAAGTAACATCCACCATTAACACATTAAAAGCAATTAAAACACTAGTCTTTATTAGTAGAAGTCTCATATAAATAACATACCAACAAGATTCACAACTACCAGTCTACCAACAAAGTAACATCCACCATTAACACATTAAAACATATCCTAAAGCACCAAAACATAACATATCCAACAAGATTCACAACTACCAGTCTACCAACATATTATAATTTCTTAGTTCTAAACATCGAAGTCGAACTCCTCTCCATAATTTTCCAACACATGCTCTTCATCGGACTCAAATTCAACATTGATTGGATCCTCCTCATCTTCATGAAGTTCCCTCACTCTAGAACTTCTACGGAGTTGTAGCATTTCGTCAGCTCCGGATGCATCATCGACCGTTTGCCAAGTAAGACCAGTTCCAGGCTCAGCTTCATCATCATCACCCCCGTCAACAATCCATGCCTGTGCACTACTAGCATCACTTGCTAGAAGCACATCAACTTTCTTCTCTTGCTCCCTTTTGTGCTTGTTCGTCAATTTTGCATTAAATTGGACATAAACTAGATTGTTCAATCGATTAACATCTAGTCTATTCCTTTTCTTCGTATGTATCTACAAAAGTCAATAAGTGGTTACTAGTTAGAACTTAGAACAAAATTAAATATGTGGATAATAAAATAAATATTTGAACACTACGAAGTACGAACCCCTTCAAAAGTGCTCCAGTTTCTTTCACACCCAGATGAACTAGTGGTTAACCACAAGATTCTTCTAGCAAACTTTTGCAAATTAGGCGTTTGATGTCCAAAATTTGACCACCAGTTTGCTGCTTAGAATAATGAAGATATCATGGTCAGTATAGTCAGTATACAAATTTCAAATTTGACCATACAAATTTCAAATTTCAAATTGTTTACCTGGATCAAAAGCTTCATAATTTTCTTGACATCCTTTTAATGCCAAAGCTTTACGAAAAGCTCCCTCTCTATTCTTATATTTTGGCAACTTTACATTTATAAGCTCATTTTGCATGTCAATATCATCAGTAAAAAAAAAGTCTCCACACAGTTTAGAACCCCTTCTGTGACAACTTCATCAAATTGAATGTCTTTATCCTTGTAAAAGTAATAAGGATTCAAGAGGTAGGCCATCAAATGTAATGGACTATCTAGCCTATTAGCAATTCGTGCATTAATAATATCCCAAACAACTTGATAGTTTCTCTCAAGATTATTTGAGGTTTCTTTTATATCTTGCTTCGCCCGCAAAAGCTCTCCGTATAAAAAGCCCATGGATGGCTTTCTATCCCCATCAACAATTCTGAGCACTCTAACTAGAGGTGCAAAAACCTTCAGACATAATGTCACACCATTCCAGAAGCTCATGCTCAACACGGTAGAGTAGGCACTTTTTCCCTTGACAGTCTTGGACCATTTACAATTCTCCCATTCACTGCTAGTAAACATTGCTCTCAATTGGCCATTTTTCTCTACCAAACTCTGCAAAGTGAGGAAGGAAGAAGCAAATCTGGTGACTCCAGGTCTCACTATGTCCCTCTTCTTGGTAAATGACCTCATTAAAGCTAAGGTCTTATGGTGTGCATATATGAAGATAGTGAATGTCTTGGCTTGATCAATGATTTTCTTGTACTTAGACAGTTTTCCAATGCTTTCAAGCATGAGATTGATAGTGTGAGTAGCACATGAGGTCCAAAATATATTTGGCCTCTTATCTTTCAATAACTTGGCAGCTCCCATATTGTTAGCAGCATTGTCTGTTACTATTTGAATCACTTTTGGAACCCCAACTTCTTCAATGCATTTGTCAATATACTCAAAAATGACTTCACTTGTATGTGCCTCATCCGAAGATTCCTTAGAAGAAAGAAAAACAGTACTCACCCTCGAATTCACACATAAGTTCATGATGCTCCTTTTTCTGTCAGTCCAAGCATCTGTCATTATGGAGCACCCATTTAGGTCTCATTCTTCTTCATGTTCCTTCATTAGATTTTTAGTTCTCTCAACCTCTTCCTTCAATAATGGCTCTCTCAGCTCGTATTGACTAGGAGGTTTAAAACCGGGTCCAAATTGACCGACCGCCTCAACCAACATTTTGAAGCTATCATTATCACTAGCATGAAAAGGTATACCCGCTTCATACACCCATCTCGCACAATATCTTCTCACAGCATGTGTTCTGTTCTTTCTTTAAATAGAGCTTCACTGATATTTTTTTGTCTTTGTGTCTTTTCCACACTCAAAGAAGTTGAAGGGTTGATGGAAGATGCAAATTTATCCATTGGGCCAAGAGGATGAGGTTGTCTCGAGCTTCCTAGCACTTAACTTCTTCTTCACCATCCCCTCCCTTCGTAATATTCACCTCCGATCTCATCACCTCTTCTTCCATTCTCTTTTTTTTTTCTTGTTCTTTCCCTCGGCTATTGCATTCTTACATTTAACTTTATCATCTGGTGTAGACTTCGGACATGCAGACATTCCCAGAAATATGGGCAATGTGTTCCTTTATCCTATAAACTCCTCCGGACATTATCTTCAAACACAATTTACATTGCACTCTATCCACATTCATTGGATCAACTAGCATTCCATAATTCCATCTGATATCATTTGATTTTCGTTTAAGTATTGTGGCGGACTCGGATGAGGGTTAGGCAGCAACACTACCCACACTAGCCGAGCCAGAGGCTGCCGAAGAGGACATAATTTGTCAAAACTGCAAAAAAAATTAAGAAAGAAACCAAGGAGTCACCGAGTCAGTCAATGACCAAAATTAAATCATCTAAACAATCGAATCACAAATTGTCAAATTCACAAACAGAGATTTAGATAAACAAATTACAAATGAATGAATGATCTACTAGTTAGTTAGTTCAGATTCTTCAGAATCCAGATTGTTTCAGTGTTCAGTACAGAAAAACAAATTAAAATTAGTGAATCAGTGACGGTTATGATAGATTTTGTACTTCAAATCTTCTGATAGAAGGAAGGAGAAATCAGTGACAGTTACAAATTACAGAGTTCAGAAAAATTCAAAAATTAAATCACTAATAGAAGGAAGGAGAAATCTTCCGATAGTTCAGTTCAGTAATTCAGTGTTCAGTTCAGAAAAACAACAGAAAAACAACAGTGTTCATAGTCCAGTACTTGAGTGTTCAGTTCAGTTCAGAAAAACAACAGTGTTCAATGTTCACTCTTTTTTCTGTACGACAGAGTCACGACTACAGAACATATAATCCCACAAAAAAATGACACAAGGAGAAATCGAGGAAAAAGAATGATTCATACCTGAGTTGAGGTCCTGGAGTCGACACGAGAACTGAAGAGGGCAGCTGAAGTCGACACGAGGTCCTGGAGTCGACACGAGATCCTGGAGTCGACACGTGAAGGAGATCTGAAGAGGGCTCGACACTGTGGAGAGGTGAAGTGAAGCCGACGACGGTGGAGGACGGTGAAGAACGACGGAGTCGACGACGGTGGGATTAGGGTTTTCCTCCCCCTTTTCTTTTTTTCTTTCTTCTGCAGTTCTGTGAATGGTTAATCGAGTGCCGGGGTGTTAGATTTAGGGTTTTTTTCCAAACCGTCGGTTCAGTGGCGGTTTTCTGTACACCGAACTGACCCGACTTGCTCCGATTTGGGCCGAACTGGTCCGACTTGCTCCGATTTGGGATTTGATGAACCGATTTTGCATATTTCGGTTCGTTTTGGTTTCGCCTAGCGGCTAGGCAGCGCCTAGGCGCCCGAATTGGGCGATATTTAGAACACTGGTGTGTGCTAGTGTAACGACTGATGCTATATTGTATTGTATTATATATATATGACCATTGGATCGTCCCGCAAAACTTCGGGAGCAGGTTATTGGCACACGCAGCTTGAGGACCCAGGAGCTTGAGGACCCAGGCAAGTATACCTTGCCTTGTTGTACTGTTTAAATTCAGTTGTTCTTAGTTGCATGTTTTATTGTTGTAATATTATATAATTGTGCGCGTCCGAGAAAGACTCGGGTGCAGTCAACGAAGACGTTGACGTTAGGACTTGTCTGACCTAGTGTCTAGTGGACGCACCTAAAATCGTGGAGTTATCAATATGACTCCCCAGGCCTTGACACGTATCTTTGCACGGCACAGAGTGAGTTCATGTAGGGACGCGTGCTTCATGCTTGACTGGCCATCGGTATAAACAGCACGTATGACGGTATTTAGCTTAGTTGTATATTTCTTTAGTGACTTGCATTATAGTACGAGATGTCCACGTCTCCCTTGAGATTTGTACATTGGCATTAGGCGGGGTGGACAACTAGTAGGCGTATGGGACACCCACCTCCTTTATACAGATACCGCGCTCTGCGGAGCGATACGGACGTGTGTATATATATATATATATATATATATATAGCAGATACCTCGTTCTTCGGAACGATGGACGTTACATATACAGATACCACGCTCTTCGGAGCTGGACGTTATTATATTGCACAGTACCCTAAGATGGGGGGCATATGTGTCATATACTAGCTAGTCACGACGATTGGTGAATTACGTCAGCATATGTCTAGCATACACTTCCCATAAGCACTAAGTTGTCCTCAAATTGCATTTCACTTAGCTGGTTAGTTCACTATTGAGTTTTCACAGTATTTACTTTATGGCATATATTTTTGTATCTTGTTACGTCCATCTGAGGACCTGGTTCCCTTCCAGGTTATTTGTGCAGTTTGCAGGATATTTGATCTAGTAGAGTGTGGACATCATTGCAGGTATCTTTATATTTTCAGCTATTACAGTCATGTACTACTTTTCATTTTGATTCTGCTTTTATAGTCTAGTGTTTGTAGGCCTATGTGTTACCTTTGGTCTATTCAAACGGATGTATTATTGGGCTGCAGACTGATGATGTGTATCGTTCTTTCTTGAGATTATTTACCATGGATTGATATTTAGTTTACTTGTTGCATGTTAGAATTAGATTATTAACTGGATCACTTGACCGTGGACAGCGTAAGTGCACTTCGTCGGGTCCATTAAATTGAAAAGCCCTACGGAGTCGTACCAGTTGGCCATTGCCACGTGTCTGGTCCCGTA
Source organism: Iris macrosiphon (assembly GCA_036927795.1). NCBI lineage: Eukaryota > Viridiplantae > Streptophyta > Magnoliopsida > Asparagales > Iridaceae > Iris > Iris macrosiphon. Next base: position 188,910,587 of record JAYESA010000006.1, on the reverse strand, counting down.
CGTTTTGGGACTGGGGCGTGACAAAGACATTTAGGATTAGTACAACGAAGCAAAATATATAAAATGTAAATGAGGGGGAGTTCATATACATGAACGAGAGATGCCTAAGAGTGATAGCTTTCTACATTTTGGATCGATCATCCATCACGATGGAAAGATTGAGAAGAATGTCATACATAGAATTAAAATATTGAGAAGAACATCGTACATAGAATTAAAATTTAAAACATGATGGTTGAAATAGAGTACTTTTGGAATACTTTATGATCGCAAGATACCTCTGAAGTTAAAAGAAAAGTTCTACAAGACTATTATAAGATAAACAATGCCTTATGGATTAGAGTATTGGACAATTAAGAAAGAACATGTCCAGAAAATCATTCTAGCTTAAATGAGAATCATAAGATGGATAAGTGACAATACATTAAATGATAAAATAAAAATAAGGGTATAAATGGAAAGTTAGAGGTGGCTTCAATTGAGGATAAGATAAGAAAAAATTGACCTAACGAGGTTGGACATATGCAACTCAGACCTATAAATGCCTCCATTAGAGCAATAATATAATAGTTAATGGAGTCGCTAGAGCTAGGACTAAACTAACATGGTTTGAATTGTTAAAAAAGGATATGGATCTTTTTAGCGTTATAGAGCACATGGCCCTTATAGAGTAGAAGGGAAGAAAATGATTCAAACAGCCGACCCAAAAATTTTAGAATAAAGGCTTTGTTGTTGTTATTGTTATTGTTCCAATAAGAAATAAGAATGGAGAAGGAAAAAAGGGTCCAAATGTACAAAAATAAAGACATTCTAGAAAGATGGCTGATAAATGAGTTAAGCTAACATCACATGGATTTTGAGAATTCAAAGGAACTATATGTTTTCATTAAATTTGACCTTTCTAGGTTATACACAAAGCAAAGGAAGACATCAACACGAATTGGCATAAGCATAGTAAAAAGTAACTCCTAAAGCTCGGGAAGTATCTTTTTGATTTTTAGAACACATGCAATTAGGCCTGGCCCTAAATAGCATGAATATCGTACCTGGAATTTAAGCCCAGTTGGTGTAACACCCCGTTCCGCTCAAGCGGACTGCCGTCTCAAACGACAAAAGTGCTATTGTTCCAACCCGCTTTGCCTCGATCAAGAAGCAAAGGATATCCAGACTTATCCCTACAGGAATCCGGCTTAGGCTTTCAGAGGCTCGCTCAGGCGTATCGCTCTACCGAGGCGAATCATCGCTAAGGTGGGTGGTTACGGTGAACTTGTCTTTGCTTAGCCAGTACACATAAAAATCTGGAATATACATGCTAGTCGCTAGGTGATTCACCCCCTGCATGCTAATAAATCCAACGCACCTAGCTAAGGGAATAATCCCAACTCATATTGCCTGCTAGAACATGGAAATGAAATACTGCTTATATATGTTCAGACTCTCGCATGCTAAGTCCCTAACGGTTTCATCTCTCGGCTTACCTTCGGGCCCGAGCAAACGTGCCTGCTTATGTCCCTTAGAAACGCATGCTTGTCTGCTTGTAATGTTGCCATGTTTTCATCCAAACCCCGAAAGACTACTACGTAGTCGTTCCGTGCCTGAATAAACCTGCAAGTATTCGGGACCGCTAGGTCACCAAGGCAATCTCCGCCCCAGGAGAATTGCATCAAGGCAAAAGACATTCACTTAACAACGAAACAGGCAATGCATCTTGTCTTGTACTATTGTTGCCTCAACAGCTTGCCTCTTGTCTTGTACTCTTGTCTTGTACTATTGTCTTGTACTCTTGTCTTGTACGCTTGTTGCCCCAACCATGTAAATGGATAACTTACCCGAGACGCCGTTCGATCACGGACAACTTGTGCACAGGGATGGTCTAGCGGGCGATGCTGGGGCACTGGCATCGTCCCGGTCCGGGCGAGACCAATTGTTTTAGTCTCTTGTTCTTGGCGGAATGGTTTGCAGCGCCTCTTGTACTTTCGTTACATACCATTCTCGTCAAAGACTATACCGTCCATTTTGGCATACGCCAGTGATCGCCTTGTACTTAACTTGTTGCATGCTTGCTGGTAAAAACAAACAAAAGATAACAAGTCATCCTCGCTTAGCGGCTATCCGCGTGCGAGATATTGTATCGCATGAAACAAATAACTGAACACCTGAACGATCTTGAAATAAGTACCCGTGTTTGCATATATTATGCCTCCTGAATGCTTATACATGCTCCTGCTTAAATTAACAATGTTTGCCTTGGACAGGAAAGGATAAATGGTAAGTTGGTAAGTCTCGCCGTGTTTCCTCAAACATCGCACGGCGCACTGCCCGACACGTTAGGCTATTCAATGCTTGCATGAAACTGATCCTAAGGCAACTAGAAAGACAACTTAATAGTTGTGCACGGAACTTGTATTACGTGTTTGGATTTGTCGAGCGGGCGAGTGGCTTCCCCACCAGTGCATTCAATGTACTGATAATCCACCAGTTTGTATGTAGGGTGCGGGAGAACCTCGTTCGATGCGGATGCCTCCAACGTGCGTGCTTAGGCGTGAAGATCACTCCGAAGCAACGGTGCGTCCGGAACTGAAGCACATATACAAGACATAATGTTGGAGCGTCGCCTGAACATCGCCTGTACATTCCACAGTTGTAGCCACTTGGCACGCTTTTACTGTTTCAGAGAGAGAGGCTTGAGCGACTTGTAATCTCGGCTATACGCCGCCTGTAACACTTGTTCATATCAATAAAAGAGTTGCTTTACTTCAACTTGTGTTTCAATGCTTCCGCTATATTTGTCGACTCAGTGAACCTGTTACCAAATCGCTATGCGTTTATGACTCCGCTGCACTCGGACAATCTGTGCGACTCTGTGGCTTAGAACTCTTGCCGCCAGCCAATGAACCATGGCCTTGCACGGACGTGGCTCACGCTCGTGCGGCATCACGCCCGGATGGGTCAAGTGATCGTTCCGCGGGAGCGCTGGCGAGGGTGATTCTCGCCTAGCGGGAACGGCCGATTAGCCTGCGGGAGATCGGGGCGTGACATGTTGGTATCAGAGCCTGGCTTCTACGCCTTTGGCCTTCAATTCGATATCTCTGTTTCGAAAGCTCGTTCGTGGGTTATGTGCACGCTCTCTCTCAATGCCTCGATGGGATGTTCCAACAATAAGTCTAAATACTTTCAAAATGCGTTTTGATTGATATGATTGCTTGTCTGGTTGTATGCTGCGAGTGGCCTTTGTGCCAACCTGTGCGAACCCTTGAGAGTATCGCTAGTAGCTTGTCCGATTTTCACTAACCCTAAGTTTGGTTGAATGCATCTATTCGAGGGACGCCTTGAACTAGTGCACCATCCAAGACTTAAGAAAATGTGAAACTCGAGTGCTGAGACTTCGCTATCACTAAGCTGGTTGACGTGTTCACGCTAGAGGGGCCCTTCGAAAGTGCGCACGATCCAGTCTAAGCGATATGCTGATTTCGACGCTTGTGCAAGTGAAGATCCAAATGAAACAAGTACAACGACTTGTCTAGGATTGCCTCAACCCTAGATTACTGCTTGTCCTCAGTAAGTCTCGAGGACGAGACTTTTTCTGAGTTGGGTAGGATGTAACACCCCGTTCCGTTCAAGCGGACTGCCGTCTCAAACGGCAAAAGTGCAACTGTCCCGACCCGCTTTGCCTCGATCAAGAAGCAAAGGATATCCAGACTTGTCCCTACAGGAATCCGGCTTAGGCTTTCAGAGGCTCGCTCAGGCGTATCGCTCTACCGAGGCGAATCATCGCTAAGGTAGGTGGCTACGGTGAACTTGTCTTTGCTTAGCCAGTACACATAAAAATCTGGAATATACATGCTAGTCGCTAGGTGATTCACCCCCTGCATGCTAATAAATCCAACGCACCTAGCTAAGGGAATAATCCCAACTCATATTGCCTGCTAGAACATGGAAATGAAATACTGCTTATATATGTTCAGACCCTCGCATGCTAAGTCCCTAACGGTTTCATCTCTCGGCTTACCTTCGGGCCCGAACAAACGTGCATGCTTATGTCCCTTAGAAACGCATGCTTGTCTGCTTGTAATGTTGTCATGTTTTCATCCAAACCCCGAAAGACTACTACGTAGTCGTTCCGTGCCTGAATAAACCTGCAAGTATTCGGGACCGCTAGGTCACCAAGGCAATCTCCGCCCCAGGAGAATTGCATCAAGGCAAAAGACATTCACTGAACAACGAAACAGGCAATGCATCTTGTCTTGTACTATTGTTGCCTCAACAGCTTGCCTCTTGTCTTGTACTCTTGTCTTGTACTATTGTCTTGTACTATTGTCTTGTACGCTTGTTGTCCCAACCATGTAAATGGATAACTTACCCGAGACGTCGTTCGATCACGGACAACTTGTGCACAGGGATGGTCTAGCGGGCGATGCTGGGGCACTGGCATCGTCCCGGTCCGGGCGAGACCAATTGTTTTAGTCTCTTGTTCTTGGCGGAATAGTTTGCAGCGCCTCTTGTACTTTCGTTGCATACCATTCTCGTCAAAGACTATACCGTCCATTTTGGCATACGCCAGTGATCGCCTTGTACTTAACTTGTTGCATGCTTGCTGGTAAAAACAAACAAAAGATAACAAGTCATCCTCGCTTAGCGGCTATCCGCGTGCGAGATATTGTATCGCATGAAACAAATAACTGAACACCTGAACGATCTTGAAATAAGTACCCGTGTTTGCATATACTATGCCTCCTGAATGCTTATACATGCTCCTGCTTAAATTAACAATGTTTGCCTTGGACAGGGAAGGATAAATGGTAAGTTGGTAAGTCTCACCGTGTTTCCTCAAACATCGCGCCGACACGTTAGGCTATTCAATGCTTGCATGAAACTGATCCTAAGGCAACTAGAAAGACAACTTAATAGTTGTGCACGAAACTTGTATTACGTGTTTGGATTTGTCGAGCGGGCGAGTGGCTTCCCCACCAGTGCATTCAATGTACTGATAATCCACCAGTTTGTATGCAGGGTGCGGGAGAACCTCGTTCGGTGCGGATGCCTCCAACGTACGTGCTTAGGCGTGAAGATCACTCTGAAGCAACGGTGCGTCCGGAACTGAAGCACATATACAAGACATAATGTTGGAGCGTCGCCTGAACATCGCCTGTACATTCCACAGTTGTAGCCACTTGGCACGCTTTTACTGTTTCAGAGAGAGAGGCTTGAGCGACTTGTAATCTCGGCTATACGCCGCCTGTAACACTTGTTCATATCAATAAAAGAGTTGTTTTACTTCAACTTGTGTTTCAATGCTTCCGCTATATTTGTCGACTCAGTGAACCTGTTACCAAATCGCTATGCGTTTATGACTCCGCTGCACTCGGACAATTTGTGCGACTCTGTGGCTTAGAACTCTTGCCGCCAGCCAATGAACCATGGCCTTGCACGGGCGTGGCTCACGCTCGTGCGGCATCACGTCCGGATGGGTCAAGCGATCGTTCCGCGGGAGCGCTGGCGAGGGTGATTCCCGCCTAGCGGGAACGGCCGATTAGCCTGCGGGAGATCGGGGCGTGACAGTTGGTATGCAGTATTCTGGTTCAGTTGTGTCAGTATTCCGATCTTATATCAAATATCCAGTTGCAAGATATCTTAGTGGCGATCAACTTTTTGATGGATTGCATCTGTTATGATTATTAACACAATGAAGGATTCACTCAAAAATTAACTAGTTACCCAGTATTCTGATCCAATCATGTGAAACTAGACAACACGGACACAGACATAGGCACAGCAATATATTTCCATGTCAACATTTATTACTGTGTACTGTGTCCATGTCATGCTAGCCGTATTTGGCATGGACACAATGACATGGCACCTCTGCGAGTGCTTTATAGATCCCAAATCTTTGTATAGTCAGAAGGAATAATATTTAAAGAATTTCAGAGTAACTCTAGTCTACCAAAAAAAAAACCACTAATACAGAGCATCAACATGAATATAGGATACAAACGTTTGTAGGAGAAATTGACTAATATCCAAACTCAATTAGGACATGGAAGAGCAACTTATAATCAGCTCACCTTAAAGTAGAACGGGCATCTGCTGCAAGGAACAAGAAACGTGACTCGAGATGAACTATAAAATCTTCTCTTTCCTCAAAATACTCTGCGTCTGGAATATAATCAACATCTGGTCTACTTGAAATTGATTTTAGTAAGGGACTGAAGTAGCTGCAAGCAATAATATACAATTCAAATGATGTGATGGATAAGGAGGATTACAGTACAAATTTATCAGGCTGTGAAGGTTTCATTTTTGAAATGTGTGCCTTGGGAGTTGGGATATGACTTTTCAAGAAGCTACGATATTAGATAAAGTTTTTTGTAGCACGTGAGGTGTGCATCTGTATAGTTGTGGTATAAACTTTTTAGTAGAATTGAATCAAGGAAAGATTTGTGTTTGAATATCTGATGTATGTTGCTAAATCACTTTCCTTGATAAATGGGTGACAATATGCTCTGTGACTTATAAACATACCAAGAATCGCTATGAAATCAAATACATGAACCATAATTAGAACAAAATAAGTAATCTGCTTGATCTTTGGCTTACATCATATAGTCGGATGGATTCAGATCAATGTTCAGTTTGGTGGTATCACACCCTCCAATTCCGAACCGAATGGCCATTAAAACATATCATTTCCAGTCAATAGTTAAAACCTTGATTCAGATTCTCTCCCCCATCTAGCAGTATCAGTTATTCCTACTCTAGGGTAAGTTAATCACACTTGCTTTAGCTCCCTTTTCTCATGAGCTTAAATTGTGTGATCCTAGATGCCAATGTGCATTCTGATCAGGAGTCTTGAATGCCCATTGGCTTTCCAGATTGACCAAAACACACTTTCGCAAATAGTAACCTTGGCAAGAACTCATTCAGATTTACTTTTAAGTTGGGCTCAATGAGAACCTACTCTAAAAGAAGAAGAAAATCACACTGTTAAGACAATTATACGCATATTTGGTCTACGCCTACTATCCACGTGTTTAAGCTTGTAGTTGCAGATGAAAATAGTAACAGAACAACATAATTCAAAAGTTCCCGAGTTCAAATCTTATTTCTTTTTTTCTTTTGACTTTTATTAAGATAACATTCTTTCAAGAAAAAATAAGTTCTTTGAAAACAGTAGTTTCCAAAGCCGCATTTTGAAAACGCAACCTATACAATGAAATAGAATTTCCCCAAGGCGTGATCTCTCTAGATGAATCAACTTTCCAAAATGCTACTGTAGAAACTATTCTATATTTGATAATATTGTTCAAGAAGTGCCATTTACAAATTAATATTTCTTTCCAAAAACTATATATATATATATATATATATATATATATATATATATATATATATATATATATTACTCAAAAAAATCTTCTCTTTCTTACGGCATTCAAGCATTTCTATGTGCTTTTCTTTCGCATAGAAATCTAGTTGTACACCACTTGCCTGGGGCCAAACAGAATGTTCTCTAGCTCGAGCAGTTCTCGGTCGGTGGCGAGCTCAAGCACGGACCTCAGCTCCGGATCGAAACTCGCTAAAAAATCAAAGAACAACAAAATCGCATCGTAATTTAGAAATACAAATCCATCTACATAAACAAATCCAAAAAAAAAAAAAAAAACTAAAACCTCGAGTTGTCGGAGTGATCGCCGCTGTCCGAAGCGGCCGAAGACGCAGAAACCGAACGCCGTTCCCTCCCCATGGACGGAGCTAGGGTTTTCGAGAAGTGCCATTGGAGACATAGAAGACAAAAATTAGGGTTAGGGCTTGTTGGTGAGAAAGAGAGAGAGTTTAGAGAGAGTACCGATTGTGTTGAATAGGCAGGGATGGCTGGAAATGGAAGGAGATTGAGTGAGATGGCTACCATTTGATGGTTCTCCACTCCCTCTCTCACTCGGATAGCTCAGGCTTTTTTACGAGGGGCGGTGATATTAATAAGAAGATGTTGTTAATGTGCATTTCAGTACCTTCAACTTTCACACTTTTGCATGTCTCAATTTGCACTTAAGGGCTGTTTAGTTGTTAGTATTGTTGTAACATTTGTTACAGTATTTATATCAATTTGCACTTAAGTGCTGTTTAGTTGTTAGTATTGTTGTAACATTTGTTAATAGTATTTATATCGATTTGAGTCCTATCGTCTATCTTCCATAATATAATGAGATTTCAAAATGGCTCAAAAGTGTATCGTCTAAGTCGTATGTATATATATCATCAATAAAAAAAATTTTAATATTACATAAAAAAATTATTAAAAATAATTAAATATGTTATAAGTAACACTATAGGAATTCGAACTCAGCTAACCAAGAAAAATACCTCTCACCTTAGAGCATCTCCAACCTATTGTCTTATTTTGTGTTGTGATTCTTATGTGGCATGAGACAGAACACAATATATTTTCTATGTGGCAAGATTATATTCACACAAGACAATGAGATAAAAAAATCTTCTCCAATGCAAAAGTATTTAGAAGACAATAAAATCTATTTTTTCAACTTCCAAGACAACATTTCCACTTCTTCCTTTTTTTTTATAAATATTTTTATTCGTAATTGTTGATGTGGATGTAATTCAAGGTGTGTTAAAGGGCGGACGGTCCGGAACCTTGCCCGGGTCCGACCTGGTCAAACCCGGTCCGGGCCTGCCCGGTCCCGGTCAATGGATCGGCCTGTTCCGGCCCAATCCCCCCCACGGGTCCGGACTGGGTTGGAGGATCTGACCCGCAGGCCCGAGACGACCTAGTGTCGGCTCCGTTCGGGCCGAGCCGAATTCGGATGGGCCAATTTGGTCCCGGTTCGGTTGAATTTTATTTTTATTTTATTTTTTAAATATAATCGTTACTCCCGTTTTAGTGACAATTATTTGCCCGTTTTAGGAGTATTTTGGACATTTTAATAAAATGGTCAAAATATCCATTATAATAACTCTTTTTATAGGGTATTTGGGAACATTTGGACCCAAAAAAATTCCTATAAATAGTTTATAATTCATGAAAAATAAACACAATAAAAAAAATTTCCTTCTACAAAATTTCTTCCCTCTCTTACAGAGTTTAGAAGCAAGCCAATTACAAAGTTTAGAAGCAAAACAATTACTAGAGTTCAACTTCTTCCCTCTCAACGTATTTTCTTGCGATTTCTTTTGGAGGCTTCTAGCAGACGTTATAAGTAACTTTAATATTACAGAATAGTTTTTTTTCTGATTTGAGATTTTTCTTTCCCCTCTCTCTCTCTCTCTCTCTCTCTCTCTCTCTCTCTCTCTTTTGGTAGAAAAGCAATTAATTTAGCTCTAATTTTTTTAAATATTTTTTTAAAATATGGATGGACAAGGTTCAAACCAACCTTTTGAAAATTATGATTATTATAATAATATGTTTGAAAATAATCATATTCCTGAATCTGCGCCACCGATACAAATGTCATATCCCGAAGTTAGGAGTATGGTCACGGCTACACAATTTTTTTTATGAAAATATTATACAACAAAATTTATCACTGATAGTAGGGCACACTAGTTTTAGATCCAAAATATCAAAAACCAATACATAAAGCTGCGGAATGTAAAAAATGTAAGCGGATTTACAAATAAAAAAAATGATGGCACAGACACTTTAAAAAGATACTAAGAAAGTTGCTATGGCAAAGACACATTGCAGGCTACACAAACATAGCTAAGTACCGGTGGTCAAGGATCTTCCTTAGGTAACTTTACTTATTCTGATGCTCGTAACAAGACTGAGTTAGCAAAATATATGATATGTGAGGAACAACCATTTACATTTGGTGAGAGTGATTTTTATTATAAATATGCAAGTAATACCCTTAATCCTTGTTTTACTAAAGTTTCTAGATCTACTGCTAGAGCAGATGTTCTGAAAAATTTTCAAAAAGGTAAGGCTACTTTGAAATGAGTTTTATGCATGTTAGTAAATTAGCTTTAACTTCTGATATATGGACTACTAAGTAAAATTATGCTTATATTTGTATAACGGCACATTATATAGATCCAAGATGGATGTTGCAAAAATGCATCATTTGTCTAAGACTTTTAGAATTTTCACATACCGGCGCTGTAATCGGTGGCGCTATAATACAATTTGTGCATGAATATGATATTCACAATAAAATAGTTTCGATTTCTTTTGATAATGCTAGTAATAACACTACTTCTATTAATGTTTTGAAAACACAATTTACGTCTACGTTAGAAGGTAGACTTTTTCATGTTAGATGTGCTTGTCATATTATTAATTTGATTATACAAGAATGTGTTGAATTCTTTCAACTAAATTTAGAAAAATCTTATATCATGTTTATATAGTTTGAACTCTTCTGCAAGTAGACAACAAGCTTTTAAAATTTTATGTACACAATATGGTATTATTTTTAAGCGATTTGTTAATAATGCACCACATAGATGGAATTCTACTTATTTAATGTTGTAATCTTCCATTAAGTTTAAAGATGTTATTACGCATTATTGTAATACTAATCCTAGTTTTGATTATCAAGTAACTGAGAATGATTGGTTAATTGCTACTTCTATTTTGAATTTTTAGAATTATTTTACAATGCTACATGTATTATATCTGGAGTTTATCATCCAACTTCTCATTTAGCTTTAATAGAAATTCTTAACATGTCTCATTTATTTTGTAAATATAAAAATGTCCCTGGTTTTGATTATGTTGTTGCCAAAATTGAAGCCAAATTTAAAAACTATTGGGGTAATATACCTCTTCTATATTGTTTGGCTCCGGTTTTTTATCCTAAGATTAAATTAGATGGTGTATATATTTTATTAGACGATTTTTAAGATAATATGTGAGTTGACGTAGGTAGTTTGAAAGTAGAAATTATAGATGTTTTAGATAGTTTAATTGCTTTATATGAACAAAGAGTTGTATCCACCCGACCCGGTACAACTGTTCAAGATAGTAGCTCTGGTTTATGTCTAAATTATCATATACTAAAAGTGTACTGCAAATGAAGAAACAAAAAAGTTCTTTCCAACCTACGCAAGAATTGCCATTATATCTAAATTCTTATGAAGAAGATGAAGATGACTCTTCATCTTATTATTCAATTTTAGAATGGTGGAATAGACATAAAAAAATGTATCATGTACTTTCTTCTATAACACGCGATATTCTAATTATCCCGATGTCTATGGTAGCATCGAAATCTTATTTTACTACAGGTTTAAGGATGCTAAGCAAGAAGAGGAGTCGGTTGCTGCCAGATATTTTGGAAGCTTGTGTATGCGTTCAAGATTGGACCCGTACTGAACAAAGAATTCAAGACTCAAGAGATGAAAGTGCCGATATCTCAGAGCTGGACTTTCAATCTCTTACTATGGATGATGCTACTAAAGGAGGAGCTGAGCAATAAACTTCAACGAAAGACGAACGACGGATGACAAAAAAAATTTAAAAGACTTGTACATTTTTTACAAGATTTATGCAAATAAAATATTATTTACAAGTTTCTATTTTTTTGTTACTTAATGTCATAATACATTTATAATTTTATTGCCATTAATAAAAAAAATTATCTTTTTCTTACTTAATGTTGTTAGTTGTTTACATTTAACTTCTTTATGTCTATATAAATAACTTCTGTAAATTTCAAGTTATAAATTTATATTTAAATTAAAAATATATATTTATATATTTTTTATAAGTTATTCCAAGAAATTTTAAAAAAATCAACTTATAAATATTTAGATTTTACTTTTTACTTAAATTTATATAAATATTAATATAAATAAATTAAATAAATTTTATAACAAATAAATTTTATAACAAATAAATTTATAGATTTTAAATTATACTAAACATATAACTTATAAATTTTAAATAAATTTATACTTAAAGTTATATAAAAAAAATTCTAACAAATAACTTATAAATTTCAAATTATACAAAAAAAACTTACTAACAAAAAACCTATAAATTTAACTTGAATTTATTAACATATAAGTTATATCATATATATTATATATAAAATATATATAAATAAATGTAAAAAAAATTGGGCTGGACCGACCTGACCGTGAACCGACCCGACCCAGATCGGTTCGGCCCGGTCCTCCCCAGACCGGGTCATGGGCCCGGGATGGATTGGGATTGAATCTTACCGGGTCGGCTCTATCACGACCCGCACCCAAAAATTGGACGTGAGTCATGGGTACGTCCAGCCTACGCCGCAGCATTGACGGTAGAACATTGTAAAGGTCCACAATACTATCTAACAAACTCGTGCATGATATATATACAACCTGTCAATGGCAACTCAACTCCAAAAGTAGGACAAGATGAATATATAACATCAATACTCAATCACCAAACTAGAGACAGATAATGGCACGATATCAAAAAATAGAAGAGAAATCACAAGTCATATCAATAACAAGTCTAGAGTCTAACAATAAACATAAATTGTCTCAATGTAATCAACATGCCCTAGTCTAATGCTGGAGACATATCCAGTACAATAAATACTAACTAAGGGTCTGCTATAGCTAGGTGTGTCTCCTCGACAACTGGTGCATAATCGTCCTGGGCTAAAGGTGCTACCTCAGCTAGCTCTCAATCATGTGGACCGTAATAGGTAGGACACCAATCCTCTAAATAGCCGTCTGAAAAAATATATCCAGTCAGGATTGGAGCAAAGTATAATACTCTGAAAGAAGTTTCATATACATGGTAGAGAATATATAATAGCAATAGAAAAGAATACAAGATGCACAGGTACTATAAAATGGAAAATACAGCTGAACTAGGCATATAAACACAAGAATAACTGGAAAATAGATATAAAAAATATGGTGTGTATTGTAACAAGAGAACTGGTGATACTATCTAAGTGATTTAGAGTACAATTTTATTATGTGATCGAGTTGGGTTGCACAAGTCTATACTATGGTAACTCAATTATACGTGTATCGTATAATTGGCATGCACACGAATACGCTAATGTTTGATCACATAACCAACTCCTACTCTCCCGCCCCGACTAATATTCATGGATCAAATCACGACATGTTACGTACATAAATATAATATGAGCACATAGACATGATAGATACGAACACAAGGAATACCCGAAGCACACAATAAAGTACATGTGTAAGAAGTATCCAATGCATGCGTCAAATAAATAACATCTCGTGACTCGATCCATATTATACCAGCCGTGTAATCATTGTGTCAGAATCAAGTTAAACATATCTAGGACATGCGATATATACACTATCAAGTACTAAAAACTAACAGAGAATGTACTCGCCTGAGGTCCTGAGCAAATCACACGAAACGGTATCTGAACTGGTATCGCACTGACCTATATATGAATGTACATGTTATTTAGTGTAATGAAGGGATAAACAAGTTTAAATAAGTTAAAATGGGATTTCTAGGTTAAATCTAGACTCCTCTAGTCAAACTAGGTCAAAGGTTAAATTTTTGGGTCAAACTAGTCAATACTAGCCAAAACAAGGTTATACCTAGGTTTCTAGGTCTATACCTTAAGCTTTTAGCTAACTAGCTAATACCAATAATATCTATCTATATATAACTTATGAAGATATTAGCTAACTCTTATTATTTAGTAATACCTTAGTATATATATTTATCTTAGTATCAATATTACTATGGCTTTCTAAGTATATCAATACCCCTAACCAATAACCCTTACTACTAAGATATCTTATACTAATACTGTTATACGTATACCTTAACATTATAATACTTAACTAACTCACCCATCTACCTTAGTATCTAACTGATACACCATCCATCAAGACCTCCTAACTGGCACTCTAACTCCTCATTAGCCAAGACTCCACTCAACACTGGCCTCTCTTCACTCGAGTCCACAGTTCTTCCCTCTCAACTTGTTGCCTGCAAACAGACATATCTACAAGCAGCAATGCCAAGTTACTCCTCACTGGCTATGTAAACCCCCTCACCCAAAATTAGGCCTACTTTGCTTAGATAGTGAAATTATGGCGGGTTTGAACCCAAATAAAAATAGAATATTTTATTTATTTAATTATGCAATAATTATGACAAATAGTGCGTCTTACCGTTCCTCTAATAATTGGAGCACTACACTAGCCCATGCCTTTCTACAAACTTTATACCCTTATCCGAGACGTGTTCGCCTACCTTTCTGACCTTTGTGTAACTTATAATCATGCTCTCTGGTGCTATATTTTAGTCGCACAATAAAGGTAGCGGACGTTATTTCTTAATTCTAAATAAATTTTAACTTTGTACCCTTGTGCGTCCCAATCAAAATTGGAGACACAATCTTGATTGTTTTGTGCAACCCAAATTTTATTAATATTCTACACGGTACCCTCTACGTCCCTGACACTTGTGTCCCACCAAATTTCATTCACATGTACTTCTAATTAATTCTAGAACATCGTGCACATTCAATTTAATTAATTAAAATTCAATTACCGCCTTTGTGCAATTTTCCAATTGTTGGACATTTTATGCAAAAGCGCATTGAGGTATCCCCACCATTGGACAATTCATGAAGAAACCCAGTTTTCCCCTTCACATAAATTTTTCTGTAATTTTTCGGGGTGTGCAACGCACGAACATCGCTCCCATTTAAATCTATCCTTGCATTTTAAATAATGTGAATCCTAGCCCTCCAACATCCCAATGGCAAGCCCAAGGCCCATCCCAAGGAGATGTTGACCAAAGTTAATTTTTTCTAGGTCAAACCAACCCCCCTTCCATGTGTATATAATATCTTTTCCCTTACTTTTCCTTTTTCTATTTTTTTCCCAAACCCAAACTACACCCTAGCCGACCCCCATACTATTCACCTTCCTCCTTCCCAACCTTGCCGAGCACCCCGTCGGAGCCGCCATGTTCGGTCACTCCGACTTCCCATCACTGGACCAGCCCGGCCAGTTTCTCCCACCGACTTCTCCCGGCTGAGCCGCTGCACCTGCAACCCGACGCCTGCACTCAACCATGAACCACCCATCCCCGCCATTAACACCACCTCCACCTCTTCCTTCATGCTGCCATTGACGCCGGAGATCCGTCGTTCTCCCTTCGACGAGAAGCAACAGCCTCGACCCGTTCATCTCCTCCCCTCTTCCCTGATCTCCTCAGCCGAGCTTCCCCTTCCCCGCTGTACGAACCAATACCACCACCACCATTGCCGTCCCCGTCCCGGTCATCTCCCCCTCGCCTGAACGTCGACCGAGCAGCATTGACGCCAGCAACCACAACCACCACTTCTGTCGACGAGCCGCCATCTTCTTCTCCATCTTCTCCTCCTCCTCCCGATTGTCCTCCTGCACCGTTCCTCGCCACAACCGGAACACCACCACCATCGTTCTCCTTCCCCGACTTGATCACCACTCTCCATCTCCTTCCCCGACCCCGCAGAGCCGCTGAACTGGCCGGAGACCGTCGGACTCGATCTGCAAACCACCTCCATCTCCACCTCTCATCTCCGACTCCCCTCACCATTATCTCCCCTCCGGTCTTCGCCTGAGCACCGAGCTCCGTCCCTGAGCACCGCCGCTCACCACCCCCTCTCAACGACGACCTCCTCCCCGACCTCCCTGTACCACGACCCCCACCACTGGCCTCAACTCCTCCTTCCTCTCCCGACCACAGCCTCCGTCACCCTCGCCGGAATAGCTTCCCCTGGCCGAACTCTGACAGCCAGTAACGATCACCATCACCATCTTCACCATCACCATAACTCATCATCCCATCATCATCATCATCATCACATCATCGTCATCTCATCATCGTCGTCATCATCATCCCATCATCATCATTGCCCCATCGTCGTCATCGTCGTCAACCTCATCGTGGTACCCATGCACGTACCCCGAGGTACGAACCTGTCCGTCTTCTCCTTTTGATGTGTGTTTGTGTGTGTGCCAGTAGGACATTAGTATTGTTGTACCACAGTTAGCATATAATTAATTACAATATACATATATACCATATATACCATATATATATATATGGTATATATGTATATTGTAATTAATTATATGCTAATAATAATTAGGAGTAGGTGTATTCAGACTGTACGACCCTAGGAC
The DNA here is from genome assembly GCA_036927795.1 of Iris macrosiphon. Classification (NCBI taxonomy): domain Eukaryota; kingdom Viridiplantae; phylum Streptophyta; class Magnoliopsida; order Asparagales; family Iridaceae; genus Iris; species Iris macrosiphon. Next base: position 188,894,447 of record JAYESA010000006.1, on the reverse strand, counting down.
ACCGTGGACTGTCCCGTACTTACCTTGACCATGTTGACCCTAAGAACTTGTGAATTGTCTGCCTTGCGTACATTAACGTACTGGCGTAGACACCTGTCAGTTGACTGACTGATTTCTTACAATACTTGAAGACGCGACACCCGCGTAATTGACCGTGTTAGATAACTAGTGCCACCCCTAGTGTACCCCCTGAGTCTAGTGTAAATATGGTTGTGTATGTGCTAGTGTAATGACTAACGATTTTATTGTATTATATTATATGTACATAGGATATTGGATTTGTTCTGCGCGACTTCTGGAGCAGGTTATTGGTACATCGCAGCTTTCTTGCCAGACAAGTATACCTTGCTATTGTACTATTATTCATATTCCATATGTTGCACGCATCTTTATTTTCTGTCTTTAGTTTATATATTTTAACTGCTATATAAACTGTGCGTCCAAGGAAACTTGGGTGCAACGACGGTGTCGTCGTAATATGTTTTTATTATGTATATGTATTGACCTTGTTTATGAGACCACCCCATTATCATGAAGTATCATTAGGTTTCATTGGCCGTGACACAGTTGTTACACGAGTTGTGAGTCTTATATAGATCACGGACTGGCGTGCAGGGTTTGGCCTCCTGTACGTGTGGGTCGTGCGTTAGGAATAACTGATGTTAGAAACTTTGCATGCTAGTAGACTTGGCAGTTATTAGAGGTATTATCGTGTCATGGATGTGATATGCTTAGAGCATGGAGTAGGGAGAACAACAAGTAAGGCGTGTGGGCTCCGTTGCACTTTCCTTGTGTAACCCGTACGCTCCGCCGGAGATGCGCGGTTATGATGACAACTATATATTATATTATTATCAGGCGGGCCTCCGGCGTTCAAAAGACGACGTGACTTTGTAGGCCCCTGGATCTCCAAGAGAACCATGCCAATCCTATTTTAGCCAGATAGCCCACGCGTTGGAAAAGTTGTTCTCAAACTGCATTCACATAGATGGTTAGGCGACCCATTGGATATTTATTTCAGTACTTTATTGGCATGCTTTTATGTATCTTGTTATGTCCCTCTGAGGACCTAGCCCTTCCAGGTGTATCTGTTCTTGAGTATTCGCAGGAGCGCAGATTCGGATGGTTACTTAATTTCGAGGATGTCTTCTCTTCGAGCCCATGATTTGCTAGCTGGTATACTTATATTGTGTTTGTTGTGGTGTACTTATATTGTAGTTGCTCTTATATTCGAGTTGGTAGTGGATTTGTTTCCACCCAACTATCATCCTTAGATACTTATATTGAGATCTAGTTTCATAGATACTGGTTATTTATTTATATTTAAATTTCGTAGATGAGATTTAGATTATACCCTGTGACTTGTGACATATGTTTATACCACTTGTGGATTTGATATTCATATTACAGCGTACGTGTGGATTTTGGTTTCTATATATTGGAGTTGCCATATCCATGCGGCTAGCATGCTTACGCGTCATAGTCCTATGTATTTTGGGACTGGACGTGACAGGCCATACTCGAACACCCTCTTACTCCTCTGAACTGAATACCTAATGCTATTGAGCATTTCCCCAAACTGATGCTCCTTAATAGTATAGCAAAGCCTAGCTAACTCACTAGACACTCTCCAATATAGGCACACTCACCTATCTATATTTGGTATCTTATATGTAACATCCCGTTCCGCTCAAGCGGACTGCCGATTCAAATAGCAAAAGTGCAATGTCTTGACCCGCTTCGCTTCCGAGAATACTCGTTTGAGACAAAGATTTTCTATTCTTAGGCTTTCAGAGGCTCGCTCGACGTATCGCTCAACCGAGGCAAATCATCACTAAGGTGGTGGCTACGGTGAACTTGTCTTTGCTTAGCCAGCACACTTAAAATATAGAACGATATATGCTAGTCACTAGGTAAATCACCCCCTGCATGCTAATAAGAATACAATGCACCTAGCTAGGAGAATAATTCCAACTTGTATTGCTTGTGTTAGAACATGAAAATAAAATATTGCTTATATACAGACCCTTACATGCTACCTTTGTCTTGCGCAACTAAGACTCCGCTATGCCTCTAGTAGAATGATATATGTATACTCGGTAGTGCACTGTTCACTTGGTTTATACTGCACGACCCTAGATCATGTCGCTTGGTAAGTCCCTTTACGGTTTCACTCCTCGGCTTACCTTCGGGCCCGAGCCAAAGTGAACGCTTAGGTTTTCTTATGAATGCAATGATTGCTTGTTTATGTGTTAACTTATACTTATTGCCTCGATTTGATGCTTGTAAATCAACTTATGAACGGTTATCTTATTGCATGCTAATTCGATAGAATATTTTTACTCTACAAATTGTGCTAGTAAGAAACACACCTTGTTATGCAAAATATTGTTCAGGAAGGCTATGCAAAATGAATCATGCAATGCCACTTGTCTTGTACTCTTGTTGCCTCAACTGCATAAATTGATAACTTAACCTAGACGTTATTTGATCACGGATAACTTGTGCACAAGGTCATGATTCTTGCGGACGGTCGCTGGGGCACTGGCACCGATCCGGTCCGGACGGAACCTATTATTTAGTCTCTTATACTTGACGGAATAGTTTATAGCGCCTCTTGTACTTTCGTTGCATACCATTCTTGTCAAAGACTATATCATCCATTATGGCATCAAGCCAGTGATCCCTACGTATATTTAAACCCGTGCTTAAATTAACTTGTTTGCCTTGGACAGGAAAGGTCAAATGGTAAGTTGGTAAGTCTCGTCATGTTTCCTCTTATATCGCACGGTGCACTGCCACACGAGTTAGGCTATTCAACATTGCCATAAAACTGATCCTAAGGCAACTTGAAAGATAACATAATAGTTGGTGCACGAAACCTATATTACGTGTTTGGATTTGTCGAGCGGGCGAGTAGCCTCCCCACCAGTGCATTCGTGTACTGATAATCCACCAGATTATTTACAGGGTACGGGAGAACCTCGCTCGGTGCGGATGCCTCCGTCGTGTGTGCTAAGGCGTGGAGTTCACTCTGGAGCCTTGGAGCATTGCGTCCGGAATAGAAGCACATATACAAGACATAAAGTTAAAACATCGCCTGAATATCGTCTGTATATCATTCCACAAATATAGCCACTTGGCACGCTTTTACTGTTTCAGATAGAGAGATCTGATCAAATTATAATCTCGGTCAAGCGTCGCATGTAACACTTATTTATATCAGTAAAGAGTTTGTTTTACTTCAACTTGTGTTATTCAATGCTTTCGCTATTGTCGACTCAGTGAACTTGTCACAAAATTTCCCATGCGTTTAACAATTCACTGCACTCGTACAATCTGTGCAACTCTGTGGCTTAGTCTTCTTATCGCCAGCCAATGAACCATGGCCTTGCATGGGCGTGGCTCACGCTCGTGTGGCATCACGCCCAGATGGGTCAAGCGATCGTCCTGCGGGAGCACTGGCGTTGTGATTCTCGCCTAGCGGGGACGACCGATTAGCCTACGGGAGATCGGGGCATGACATTATATATGATACTCAAGTTCATGGTACACTCTAGTTATCAGTGCACATGATACTCACATAGGACTTACATACACCTATCTCTGATACTTGTTGCTTTCAGAATTAACCCACAACATAGTGCACTAGATACACATACACATAAACACACCAAGATACACTCATATGTACTGATACACTGTATTAATTACTAGCTTCCCAACTTAACATCAATACCAAATTGACATCTAAATATATACACTAATACATCGACCCCTGTCATGATACCCATGAGTATCACAATCCAAACATCCACATGATACTACCCTCACTTTTACCTCGCACTTAACCTCATTGGGCACTTGAACCTAAGCCTCACCCAGGCACCTCACATTGTTATACTACCCCATCTCAGTTATCACACACTCTCATTTTTATTGTCAAGATACTCACAGTGCACACTGATTGCTCACCTATGTTGCATTTATCCACTGTTGTGGCTCCACTGCTTAATCTCGAGCATGCACAGAGCCCTTCAGCATGTCCACTTCCCCAATTGAATGGCAGTACACCACTGCCTCTACTTCACCTCACTGCTACTGCTTGTTAAAATTTGATCATCCCACCTCTGACACACTCTTACCCTTGCCGATATTGCATCAGTCCAACTGCACCAAAATAGTGTGAAGTTCCTCCCCAAACCCCCTGGCTGATGTGCACTTGCACAACCAGACCCGAGCCTATTCCAGTTACCTACACCCACTGCCCCCTTAGTTCTGATGTGTGATACACAACAATTACTAAGGTGCAACTTCAAGGTTGCAGTTGTTTTCCTTCAATAGAAGTGCACTGCACTGCTGCTACTTCTACCCAACAATGTTGCACATACCCACAACTAACTATGCACAGCACAATACACACACACACACACACACACACAGTGAGTTCCCCTCTTCACCACACACAATCACACAATCAAAATTATATATATATATATATATATATACATATATATATATATATACATATATATATATATATACATATATATATATATATATACATATATATATATATATATACACACTAACATATGTATATATATACATACATACATGATGTTGAGTGAATACCATACTCACACTAACTCAACCAAGAGTCAAACATTTGGTGTGCATCAAGCAACGCATGGGTATCACACCTTAATACTCATATGATATTCTCTTGATACACACTCAAATCACTCCCAAACACCACCAAAACATCATGACACATCTAAAATACCAATAAACAATATACAATAGTGAGGAATGATCCATTAGGCATTCCATCAAATACTTAGTATGCCACCTTAGAGTTTTCTCCAAATGGACACAAAATCTAATGTAACATTTTCCATAGGCCTACTATGGACCTAGTTCTTCTTCCTATGGGTAGTCTTAAACTAAGGAAAAATTTTTAAGGGTTTAAAACACCATTAAAATCTGAAATGACAAAGGAAATTAAGTTTTTACCTATTGGGAGATAGATTCCCAATATAGTGCACCAAGGGGACACAAGGAAGTAGATGGACACCTCCTTCAAGCAAAGCTCATCTCCAAAGCTTCTCTTGCTCCTCCAAGCTTCTAGGAATGGTTTAGAATGGTAGAAATGGCAATTTATTTGGTAGAAAAGGATTTGAGATTTGAGGGAAATTATGGGGAAATGGGGATGAACTAATTTGGGAGGGTTTCAAGTGAATGAAGAAGAAGAAGAAGAGGCTCTCCCCTCTTCATATAGTGGCCGGCTACCCCCTAGCTAGGGTTAGGTCTAATACAAAATGTCCTATTTGCCCTTCATTATTGTCATGAAGGGTTATGTAATGAAGGAGGGTTTAACTAATGAGAGTTTAATATTAAATGAATGGGATTCTATTCATTCCCTCTATTTTAACCAAAACTAATTTATTGGGTTACTCTATTTGTCATGACAAGTCTAGTTGGGTTCAAGTCTAGTTGGGTTCATTAGCAACTAGTCTAACCAAGGGGCTAGTCATGCACCATCATCTATATTAATTAATTATATAAAAATAATCATACCATTTATTATTAAAATAAAATATATAATACCAATGACATAAATACCCCTAGCCCGAAAAGTGATGGTTACATGCCCGTCTCTCCTCTCGGGTTGAGCCCGGCCCGGACCAAACCCGGTTAAACCCGGTTGACTCGGGCCGCGGACCGACCCAATACACACCATAAGAAGTAATGCAGTATGAAGTTCATTGTCTAGATCTAGACAACCAACTGCACATTGTCTTTGACATGTCATTGCCATGTCAACTTCACAATTTATTTCACATTTGCATTGGAGAAAAAAAATTAAAATAAGAAGTTGCGATTCCTATGTGACAACCATTTTTTCCAAACTCACAACAGGATTGGAGATGCTTACCCTGTTGTGAGTTTGGAAAAAAATGGTTGCCACATAGGAATAACAACTTATTATTTCAAAATTCCTTCTCCAATGCAAATGTGAAATAAATTGTGAAGTTGACATGTCAAAAAAAATATGAAGTTGACAATGGACTTCAATGCTTTACTTCCACATCATCAATTATGAATAAAAATATTTATAAAAAAGGAAGAAGTGGAAAAGTTGTCTCGGAAGTTGGGAAAAAATAGTTTTTATTGTCTTCTCAATACTTTTACATTGGAGAACACTTTTCTATCTCATTATCCTGGGTGAATATAATCTAGCCACATAGGAAAGACATTGTCTTGTGTCTCATGCCACATAGGAATTACAACACAAAACAAGACAATAGGGTTGAAGATGCTCTTAACCACATGAGTTACAAGAGATTTTTGTTTATAATTAGATAATATTACATAACTAACCGTTTTTATCACTCTTTATGAAAAGTAGAAATATATCCATAATTAATTATAATTAAAATATAATCAAATATATAACAAATTCTAATTAAAATATAAAAATATATATAATAAATTTTAAATTAAATATTTAAATAATTTTATATTAATATCAGAAGAAAAAATTATTTTACGTGCAACATATGTGAATTTACTAGTTTCATTATAAATTATGTCATTTATTATTGCAGTAGTAGTAGCAGCAACAACAACAGCAAAAATTGTATACTTATTCAAATGCGACATTTGTTGTTACATCAAAATAGTTGTAACACCAATTACATTTTCAGTTACAGCAATAAAACAACTCTGAAGAAAAATAAAAACATCTCTATATTTACATGACAAGATTATTAATTTTTTTTTATTACATTTGCTTGAGCAAAAAAACTGATGATAAGTAGATATCACAAAAGAGTATGCGATAACAACATATAATTTTTAAATGTGTGGCTATTTAAATATAATTTTGCCTAAAAATATGTGTAGGTCATAGCATTTTGGAGAAGGTATATATATATATATATATTGGAAGAGGTAATTGTGTTACAGACTCCTGGCCCAATGGCCTACAAACTCGGCGTGAAGGTCCACCACATCCCGGCCCGATGGCCCGCACCTGCACCTGCACCGCACTTGAACTGCACATGCGTTGCACCCATCACCAACTCACCACTTAATTCCCTCAAAGGGGAATTAAATGGCGCTCAGGAGGCTCGAACCCGCAACCTCCTGAGTAATATACATCAGTCTTAACCACTAGGCTAGACGTCATTTGCAGAAGGTGTGTGTGTGTGTGTGTGTGTGTGCTAGACGTCATTTGCAGAAGATGTGTGTGTGTGTGTGTGTGTGTGTGTGTGTGTGTGTGTGTGTGTATATATATATATATATATATGTCCCAATGGTTAGGATGGGGGACATGGGCGCAGAGGTTGGTGACCTCAAGTGCCAGGGGAGTAAAAGCTGGGGTCTTTACATAAAAGAAAAAAGAAGAATGAGCATTTTGTTGCTTATTCCTATAGTGTAACTTCCAAATGGTGATAATGGCTATCGATTTAGCACAATCAATATAGGGATTAATATTTATTAAATCTTTTGGTTTTGTAACCATAAGACTTTTGTATATAAGACTAGAAATGTACCTATTATGGTGTTATTTGCTCATATTCATATATTATTCTCTCTTTCATTTCCCTTCTTATAATTCTCTAGTTGATTTTCGACTACAACATGTTATCAATATCTAGCTCTAGCACGCTCTACTGATCGCGTGATCAATCTCGTTTTCAGAAAGTAAATATGTTCTCTTCTTAACATAAAAGATGGATTTTTTTTCTCTCCTCTCAAGTCATGTTTCGCCAACCTCCATGATCGACCGTCCATTAGTCAAAAATTGCTCTCCATTTTTAGATGCTTTTGGATCTTAACCATCAATGGCTCTCCAATTTTTTGATCCTCTGGATCATAGCAAGAAATGGTTTTGACAGTAAGTGTTCTAGCAGTTTGTGTTGTGCTAGCAGTTTGCTCGACACTAGTAGTTTGTGCATTTTATATGGCGCTAGCAATTTGTGCGCTGCTAACGTCTTGTATGTAACTACCAAAATCTAGCAGTTTGTATGAGGCTGTCATTCAGCAAGCCTATCTGTTTCATTGGGGCTACCCTTCCGCTTGGTCAGAAACAAAGCTTAGAAAAGGCCTTAGCCTAGCTGCAAAAGTTTTGCTAGAAGGAAGACTTGGTGGAGGCACTGTTCTAAAAGACGGTCTAGGCGGCAGCCTAGTCCCCCCAACGCCAGACTATCCATGTTTTGGGATTTTATGGACTTTGTCTGCAATTTTCAATAGATTTTATAAATTTTTATTTATTTTTGAACCGTATAGATCTAGGAGGCCGCCAAGGCGGCTGTCTAGGTGGACTAGGCACTAGGCGGTGGGTGCCCGCCCGACTAGCGCCTAACGCTTTTCACAACCTTAGTGGAGGTCTAACCTCACCATCATAGCGCTGCCAGAAGTGGAGCTATAAATATGCTATCAGTATAGCCTCACAATCAGGTTATTAATGCTACACCATAGCCCCGTCCAAAGTGAAGCTAAGCATGCAAATGTTTTAGCCTCACTCAAGCTAGCGATGTTGCATATCCAGAAGAATATATATTTGAACCTAAAGTTCATAGGAACTCGAAGTTCACAAGAACCTAAAGTTCATAAGAAATCAATAAAATTTGGCAACTAAAACTCACTATTACACATCGTGAACCAGAAGTTTCACATGATTAATCTAATATTTTTAAAATATGAAGTCCTAATATCTTATTTTTCCTCAAATACAGTATCAGACCTAAACAAGCTTGATTTCACTGCACTATAAGTTTTCATAAGAAACATCTAAAGTGGATACAAGATGTCAAGCTCCACCTTACTCCAAAGAAACTGAAATAAACCACTAAGCCCAATAACAAAATGGAAGAAGCTACGAAGGATACCACCATGACATTCATCTGCAAGCATATGCTTGACACATTGCAAATGAAATACCTCATTGAAGAGGATATGAGGGCTCTCTAGATGTCTCTCGAAGATTGTTTTGGCAGTCAATGACTCATCTACTTGCCATAAGCAAGGCATGGCTAGAAAACTCTGCTTCCAAGATTTCAAGTCCGTGAATGAGTATAATTCAGAAGTTTGTCACATATGATCCCTCCTTAAATTATGCAAGGAGGACTTGACTGAGGAGGAACTCCTAGAGGAGACCCTCTCAACCTTCCATGTCTCTAACATGCTACTCATGCAACAACAAACAGAACAAAAGTTCACTAAGTTTCCAAAGCTGATTAATCATTTGTTGTTCGCCGAAAAGAATAACGAACTCGTCATGAAGAACCATCAGACATGCCCTACTAGCGCAAATGTCATCATGTTGCCTGAAGCCAACACGGGTATTTCTAATACAAAAAATGATATAATATGAATATAGGTCGCGACGAAAAGGGAAACCCAACCACGCAAAAATGAGGAAAATTAGGCCCGCTAATGGTAAAAATACGAAAACAAGAATTGTAAACACCCGAATTTTCTTTAGAAATTAAAAATAAATTTTCTGAAATTTTCTGAAATTTTTAACTAATTAAAATAAATATTTTCTGGTATTAAATAATTTTTGTGATTTTATTAAATATTAAAATATTATGAAAATAATATTTTTTGGTGTAAAATAAATAATTAGTCATAGTGTAATTTTTCTGGAATTTATTGGACCCAATAACTATTTTTAAAGACCTAAAAACAAAGTTTTTAAATAAACCAAAATGAACCGGATTAAACCCATTCTGAACCAACCCAAACCGGCCCAATTGAACCGGACCCAAACCCTAGCGGGTTGGGTCGGATCTGAACCCACTGACCCACTACCCGACCCGACCCGACTGCACAGTAATTCCCCAAATCCCTAACCCCCGACGAACCGCTTCCCCTCCCCGGCCGTTTCCCGGCGACGCCTCAACTTTCCTCGCGGATGTTCGCCTCCCCCGTTACACCACTCCCCGCGGCCGTTTACCGCTTCCCGTAACCGACGGCCACCGACTCCCTATAACCCCCCTTCGAACCCTGCTGCCACCACCACCAACACCATCGACCCCGATCTCCAGCCACCCCTCTCCACCACTCCGGCCACCCCGACCCTCGCCGTGACCAGAGAACCCCGGCGACGTCTCTGCCCGAGCATCCACAGGCCAACCCCCATCATCCCCACCGACGAACACCACCACCACAATCTTCGCCACAACCACCGCCACTTCTCACCTCCGGCGACACACCGACGGACCCCGAGCCCCCGCCGCCGACACCCTCCCTGAGCAGCCCCAGCAGCCGCAGCTCCACCACCGACGAGCAGCAACCCGCTGCCGTGCCTCGCCGCGTCAACCTGTCGTCAACGTCAGCATCGAGGTAACCGTCTTCCCGCACGCGTAACTCCCTATCCGGAGATCCGTATCTCGTTCTGTCGAATCCTATGCGTAGACTGTGTGACCCTCTCGAAATCCGTGCAAATAGTTCGGGGTATCGCGTCCTGTGTCGGTCGCAAAACTGCGACATAAAATTAGAAAAATAATTTTTAATTTCTGAAAATTCAGAATTTGGCCCGAACTCACAAGTTCATGGCTGATTTAATCCCAACCTGGTTAATATTTTCAAATTTTACCTGAACAGTAATTTAGACCATATAACCTAGTTTTAAACCCTATTTTAGTTTAATTTATCTTGTTGTAGATTGTATGTTATTCGAAGGTAAAAATGACCAAAAGCTTAGTTATTTAAAACCCAAATTTTCTGAAACTAAGTGTGCCCCGCTAAACGAGGCGACTTGGTCGTATGCAAATTTTACCGAAAGGTGCGCACCGTCAATACGGACATATAAGATTTTACGAAAGTTGATTTGGATGTGCGTGCACACCGAAATCAACGCGTATCCGTCGAAATTATCCCATATCGACCCTGTTCTGAAACTCATTGTAACTTTGTGTGTGCTCGTTATTTTAAAATGAAACTTGCACCATCGGACTCGTAGCGATACGCTGGTCCTGTGACCCAAGTTTGGTTCGATTCTGATAACGTTGACAAAATCCTGTATCGTTGGCCCCACAGCTCCACTTGACGGGCAATTTTGTGATCGGCTCATCGGAATCTAGTTTTGGATATTCCGTTGGATTTGTATCGTCGTTCTGGACTTATAGACACTAAGTTTGACGAATTTGGAGGACTTTGTCTCTGGCACATTTTTCGGTATGAAGTGGGCCACATGTGGAACCACTTTGACCAAAAACTGTCAATTTTGCTCCTGTGTCCAAATTGGACTTATGGAAAGGCAATCCTAGCTATTTTATATCTTCTGAGAATGATGGTAGTATTTATTTCAGCATCCGAAGGAGTACATGAAGATCCCGCTGTCACAGAAGCAACTGCTGGAATCCAAATTCCAGGCAAGTGTACCTTGCCAATCTTGCAGTACTTGCTTTATATTATTCCCTTGATTTATTTATATTATGTATCTGTTCAACCGAGGTCCGTGTGATATTACTTAACGTACGAATAAGATTCGGGTGTCAACGCCGTACGCGGAGTTGTGTAACGTCACCTAGAGATTGATATCGTGACCCTATACATTTTCGTACTTGCATTATCAAGTACATCATACCATAGGATACTTGACACGGTTCATGAGACAGAATCTTCCTGAAATATTCATGGTGATTCTGTATAGGTTACAGGATTCATGACATAGATATTACATATGCTTAGCTATCATTATGACTCATTGCATCAGTTAGAGGTCATGATCTTGCGTGTCATGGACATGAGACGTGTGATTACATTGGGTGGGGAGAGACACACAGGCTACAGGCTGATTATATATATATATATATTTATTATTGTGAGGCTCTAGACTCTATAACAGAGCTAGGCACTCTACTAGTGATATAACTGCTACCCGGCTTTCCGACACAGAGCTTGTAGTGGTCTCAGCCTGAGTTCTAGTGATGCTCTCACTTGCATATCACTTAGATGGTTACATAGTTTACCCTATTCATTCATTTTTATATACTGTATTTATTTGGCTTAAGTTATTCTTGTACCTTGTTATGTCCCATGAGGACCTAGAATCCGGATTATGTCCCCAGGTTTAGCAGAGAAGATCTACCCCGAGATATACGGGACAGGAGCAGACATTGGAGCAGTACCAACACCAAAGGACGAGGTGATGCCAGAAGATTTCTCCTGAGTATTTGCTTTATATACTCAGTCATTTCTGTTCTTGATACTCTATTTCCTAGCTTCTAGAATTCTGTATTAAACTCATTATCGGGTTGTTCCCCGAGATATTTATTGAGACTTGTTGATTATTATTTCATCTTGATAATTCTGATATTGATTGTATTTATCTTTTGTGGATGAGATTAGTATCATAGACCTTTATTGTTGTTTTACAGCTTAAGTATACTCTAATGGGTCCATTAAATTGGATTTGCCCATTGGTATGTGCTGCTGGCCATTGCCACGTGTCTAGTCCCTCTGTATTTTGGGACTGGGGCGTGACAAGAATGCCCAATTGGCTCTCAAGTCTAACAACTTCAAGAATAAAAAGGCAATTTTTGCTTCTACTTTCTCTACCCCTAATATTGATACCATTTGCGATGGGAGAGCCCATTAGTCTTTTACCTATCGTGCCCCTACCAATGTAGTAAATAAGTACCACCATGGTTGCAACACAAAGACATTAATATGGTCCATGTAGTTAATCATATGGATATTACCCTGACAGAGACAACAGTAATAAGACAGGCGGAGACCATAACCATGCATATTGTTCTTTGCATAGGACTGTTCTTTGTGTGATTTTAGATAGGACCTTCTTGGACCATGATTGCTGGGGGTTTGACCTAGAAGGAGTACGATCACCCTTAATTTCGAGGACGAATTTTTTTCGAGGGGGGGTAGACTTGTCACTACCACTTTTTTCGGAGAGGGATATTTTTGTCTTTTTGAATATTGGTAATATTATGAATATTAGTATTCTAAAAATTATTGTTTGATTGATATCTTATTTTATTATAACTAGTATGGATATTTTTAGCTTATATTATTTCAATATTTGGTATGGTTGCATATGTTTATGTATTTTATTTAGTTAATGGTTAGTTGTTAGCCATTAGTTAGACTAGTTGTTAGAAGACCTAATTGGACCTAACTAGATTTGTCATGGACCACATTTAAGTTAGACCCATTGAGTCTAATAACTAGACACCCTTGTTTAGTTAGAGATTTATTTAACCCAATCATTAGGAGTAGAAGCTCCCTCCTTAATTAATATTCATCATGACAAGCCAATAGGGACATTTTAGTCTTTACACATTCCTTGGGAGACAAGTTGGGGCCGGCCACCATAAGAAGGGAGTCCATTCTCTCTCCTCTTCTTATTTCACCCAAAATTTTAGATCTACATTGTTCTTCCCCAAATTTTTTCTTTCCTACACAAATCCCTACCCAAATTCTCTTTCAATTCCTTCTCTACACACCATTGGAGGCTATTGGAGAAAAGATGAGGCAATGATCTATAAGGAGGTGAAGAGTGCACATGTTGAGGGCTTTTTGCATCCATTTGGATACTTTCATTGAGAATCCATCTTCCAATAGGTACAATTCAGTTTTTTCCTTCTAATTAGACTCTAAATAGTGTAATTAGTTATTTAGAATCCATCCTTGCATTAGGGCTACCCATGGGGAGAATCTTGGGCTTTATTGGACCCATTTAGAGACTTTTACATAGAGTTTTGTGTCAATTTTGGAAGAAATCCGAGATTGACACACCATGTGTTTGTCATTAGGTTAGCTAGATGTATTTATGTTTGTTTTGGTGTTGTGAGTTTAGCTACGTGTCCACAATTGAATACGAGTAGGTCATATCACAAGGTTTTGTGATACGGGGTGATTTGGAAGATTTTTCTTCGACACGGGAGCCACACAAATGTGGAATTATGCCATGACACTTGGAATGATGTGTTAGCACTTAGAATATGTTCTAATTTCAATTTATAACTTGTGATTAGAATTTGGATTAAGTTTGGGTAGGTTTGGGGTGCGTATCATAAGCGTATCATGGCGTATCATGGGATGCATACCACGTATTTGTTGAAATGACAAGTTGGTCATTCTTGGCTTGATTCTCAGTTTTACTCTTGATTATATATTTGTATACTCATTAGAATAGGCATATATAAGTTTTAAGTGTACATATATATGTATATATATAATTGTGTGTGTGTCTTGTCTCATGGAGAGATGTGCTGGTGTGTGAGCAACACTTTAATGTATCAGTCATCAGGATGTTCAAAATGAGGGTTTTGTGTGTGTGCAATAAGCTATAGAGGTATCAATGAGTATACAAGGGGGGAAATGAGTGTGTGTGTGTGTGTGATTGACTTGGGGTGTGCAGGTATTGGACTTGACCAGTGTAGGATTATGAGATGCTTGAATTGCTTTAAGCATTAGCAGTAACCGTAAGATAGCACTAAATTGTTTCATGGTCTCAGGAACAATCAGATGAGAAGAACTGATCAGTGGATGGCTCGGGTATAAGTGATATTGGTGCTTACTATGTGTGTTGCAGGTATTAGATTTTTGGGAGATGACTGAAACACCAATAGGAAATAATAACAACAACAATGAGCACTTAGGCTTGTGCAGGTTCAGTGAGAGGGGAAGATTGCTAGTGACTTTGTGAAGTTCAGAGGATGGGGGAGGGTTGTGACTGCAATGAAATAAGAAGTAGTATTTAAGCTTGTGTTTAGTTGGACTAAACACAAGAGGGAGCTGTAGAGCATATTACACTGCAAATATAATGTTAGTAGTAGCAGCAACAGTTATCACGACCCGCACCCGGAATAGGGGCACGAGTACGTGGGTACGTCCAGCCTACGCCGCAGCATCGGCGGTAGAACGTTGTCTAGGTCAATACACTATCTAAATAATCTCACATGAGTATCCAACTCCATAAGGAGACACAGATATCACACTATAATATGGAATACTCAATCACAGAAACTAAAGCACGATGAGATATCGAAGAAAATAAATAAGATATAACACAAGTCTAAAATAAGAAAATAGTCTAACCTGCAATCAATAACATCCAAATCTCCTAGTATGCTGGAAACAAGTCCTCTAAGTCACAGTCTGGAAAAATATTTCCAGTCAGGATGGAACGAAGTACATCTCTAATAGCAGTTCTAGATCAATGATATAAACTATGTAGCAGTAAATAGATGTAAATATACAAGATGCATATATATGTACAAGAGATACACAATAAAGGAAATACTGAAAATAAATACGAGAATAAACAATATGACAATGAACAAGAATACTAATGACTAAGTGTGTGAGTACTAGCTTTAACATGTGATCGGCTTCAGAACTTGTACACGAATAATGGCCTGGTTAGTCATACGTACGGTGTATGACCAATACTAACATAAGAACAAGACTTGTACATGAAGGGTATGATCACATATCTACACTAAAATACTCCCCACCCCCGACTGGTATAGTAGATCCAACCATGGTACGCCAGTATTCCCCAAGAAGATAACGACTCTTTCCGAGAATCAGTGTCTGTATATGTACAAGATAATCAATGGAACAAGACTTGTACAAGATACACCATGAGCAAGGAATAACATCTTATGACGAGATATGAATATACCAATCCGTGTAACCATCGTGTCGAGAAATATGGATATCTACACTAAATACAATGAACATAGAGGATATCATAAACAATAAACTATCAGATAATGTACTCGCCTGGGGTCCTTAGCTGGCAATACCAATGTCCTGTTTCCGAGGTCTTGTCTGAATAATCCAACAGTCCTATAGACATATTATAATATATAATATAGCATCAGTCGATACACTAACATACACACAATCACAATACACTGGACTCAGGGCCTACGCTAGGGGTGCTAATCATCTAACAGGGTCAAGTGTGCGTTTAGCTACACAGGTGTCACGTCCTCAAATGCTGTGCATAATCAGACAGTCAAAATAACACGGGTCTCTCCAGTACGTCAGTGTACATAAGGCAGTCTACTAACATTTACAGGGTCACATGTCAATGTAAATACGGGATATCCGTAATTAACACTAGGGTCTCAAGGTACATGCATAAATATACATATAGTCTTAACTAGCATATAACATTAATTACTTACAATTTATATGTATACCAATTAAATACATATACACAATATATATATATATATATATATATATATATATATATATATATATATACTATTTGAATTTATATACTATATATATATATATATATATATATATATATATATATATATATATATATATATATATATATATATATATATACCAATTATATACATATTAACATATACTAATGGAATACCTAAATATATACATATACCCATATACCAAATATACCAATGAATAATATGCGTATACGCGTATGTGTACGTGTACGCAACAAGAAGGAGTGTCTCGAACCTGTGCACGCGGGAACGAGGCGTTCGTGTCGAGGAGGGTGCTCGGTTCAGTCGTGGCCAGCGGGCTTCTCCGGCGAGTTCTGGTCGTAAAGAGGGTCGGGATCCGGCGTTCAGTCAGGCGCGGGGTCAGCTTCAGCGGGTCTCCGACGGTCGTGCAAGCGGGTGCAGTGCTCTCAGGCGAGTGCAGACAGATCGAGGTGCAGCGGGTCATCGACGGGGTAGCAGCAGGGTGCTGCTCGGGTTCAGCTAGACTGCTCCGGTCGGCGGGGTCGAAGCCGTTTAGTCGAGCGGATAAGCGGGAGATGGCTCCAGGCGAGCGGATGAGTCGGGATGGCGGCTGTAGGCGGTTCTGGTCTTCAGGCGAGCGGCGGGTGGTTCGGCGGGGATGGGGTCGTTCAGGCGGTTGGCGGAGGGGGTTCTGGTCGACGGCAGTGGCTTCAGGCGAAGGTCGTGGGGAGGAGGGCCGGTCAGGTTAGACGATGGGATGGTCGGGTGTTGGCTGCAGAAGGCGGTTCCGGTCGGGGAGATGCGAGCGGGATGGAGGAAAACGGTGAGGCGGGTCTGGGCTGCTGGCGGTGAACTCCGGCGAGTTCCTGGTGGAATCGGCGGAAAGAAGAAGAAGAAGATGGTGAACAACAAGGGAGGGGGAGTCGGCTGTGCTTATGTTAGGTTTAGAAAAGAAAAGGAAAAAGTAAAGAAGGAAAAATATATATATATACATGTAAGGTATTAGGTTGACCTAGAAATTTGGTCCACATACTCCTTGGGAAAAGGGCTTCTCATGTAGGTATTTCAAAGGGCTAGGATTTGGTTTGATTCAAAATAGAGGGTTAGGATTACATTGTTTGAAAATAGAGGACCAAGGTTCAATGTGGGTTGATGTTGAGTGTTACACACTCCAAAAAATTATGGAAAAATTTACATGAAGAATAAATGGGTTTCTTCATGTGTTGTGTCCAATAGGGTGGACACCTTAATGCAGCTTCGCATAAAAGTGCCCAACAATTGGAAAATTGTACAAAGTTAGGTTTTTGGTTTAATTAATTAAAAATTAATACAATTGGTGTTCTAAATAAATTAGAAGTACATGGGGCTAAAATTAGGTGGGACACAAGTGTTATGAATGAAGAAGACTCGGAATAGAATATTACCCTAATTTGGGTTGCACAAAATGGGTCAAGATTGTGTCTCCAATTTCGATTGGAACACACAAAGATGCAAAAGTCAAATTTATTGGAATTAAGAATAAATGTATGCGATAAAAATTGTGCGACTAAAATAAAGCATAAGAGAGCATAATTATAAGTTACACAAGGTCAGAATAGTAGGTTGGCACGTCTAGGACAAAGGTGTAAAATTTGTTGGAAGATAAAAGGTAGGGTAGCGCTCCAAATATCGAAGCAACGGCAAGGCACAACAATTAAATAAAATCACGGTAATTAATTATAATCCTCAATATTTAATCCCTAAATAATATAAATTAAAATCCATAATCCTATATTTCGGTCAGGGGTTCATCTAGCGGGCTTCTAGGTCTAGTCTACTAACTCATGCATTAAGAACATTATATACTATATATATAAATACACATATCATGCAATTAATTAAAATAAATTCACACAATACTTATAATAAACAAAAAGTCAAAAATACCCCTATTTCAGAATGTGGTAGTGACAACAGTTGCTCAAAGGCAACTCGAGTTAAGTCTGAGCAGTGGTCAATAGGAAGGGGTCTGAGATGAGGGAGTTATCTATTAGTTAGCTAGTTGGTTAATTGATTAGTTAGTTTAGTTATGTGTTGTTTGTTTAGTTAAATCAATTAGCTACTGTTAGTTTAGTTGAGTGTTAGTGCATGTTAGATTGTTAGTGTTACATGTTAGTATAAGTTAGATGTTATGTTAGTATAAGTTAACATGTTAATGTTAATGTTTAGTTAGTATATCTTAGTAGTTAATTAGTTAAACTATTAGTTATTTGTTTATTTAAGTAGTTAGTATGTTTAGTTAATATATTATGTTGGTTAGTTGACTATTAGCTATTTAGTTGTTTGACATTGGTTAGATATGGTTAATGTATTAATTATCTATATATATGTTAGTATTATGTCAGTTGGAGATGATAGAAATTGAGTGATGTTAGTGTTATGTTAGGATATGTGATGTACCATATATGTTGATTGTTAGTGTGGTTTAGATGTTAAAGTAATTAGTATTGTTAATGTTATATGTTAATTGTTAGATTGTTAATTAATGGATAGATTTGTTAGTAACTATTAATGGTATCAGTTAGTTAGTTGTTTTAAGTGTTTAGTTAGATGTTAAGTTAAGTTAGTTATTGTTTTGATTAGTAGTTAGTTATGTTAGATTGTTAGAATAGTTAATATGTTAGTATAGAAGTTAGTGAGTTATATATGAGTTAATATATATATATATATATATATATATATATATATATATATATATATATATATATATCTTCTAACTCATATGTGATATCTAACACTAACAATCATAAATACTAATACATATGCCAATATATATATATATATATATATATATATATATATATATATATATATATATATATATATATATATATATATATATATATATATATATATATATATATATATATATATATATATATTGGTATATTGGTATATATGTATACACTAGTTAGTATAGTTTAGTACTAGTTTAATGTTAGTTCTAGTGTTACCTTGAGATACCAAGGTAAGGCTAAGGTTTGGGTTTTAGCTCTAGGTATTGATATTGGGTATCAAGAGGGTAGTTAGGTAGTGTGATACCAAGATGTCTCAAAGCCAAGGTATTCACATAGTGTTAGTATTAACTAAGGTAACTAGTATATATATTGTATATTGTGTGATACTATATAGCTATGATACTCTAGTATCCTAATATAGCTAGTAAAGCCTAGATAAGTAGAGTATGGACCCAATAACCTAGAGATGGACTCATACAACCTAGAAATAACTAGTTTGACTAAGTTTGACTAGTATGACCTAGAAATGGCTTAGAAAGCATATTTTTACTCATTTAGCATGTTTATCACTTTATTACACCCAAGTGACATGGTATTCATCTATAGGTTTGTGTGACACCTCGGACACCGAGTCATATCTTTTGCTCAGGACTAGAGGCGAGTACATTCTCTGATAGTTTCTATTATTTGATTACTATAATAATTTAATTATTTAGAAATGTTACTTATGATTCCTTGACACGATGATACAATAATTGGTATTGTTATTGGATCGACAGTCATGAGACGTTACCTTGATTATCGAAATGGTATTGAATACTACTCCTTGTTGGCATTGGATAACATTGGATATTATAGGTTAAATATTAGATACATTAGCTAGTAACGTGTTGTCATGACCCAATTCCGTAGAATCGTTGAGGCGTCCCCCGAATCGTGACCGCCGTACGGGCCTGGGGTTGCGCCCGCACAAGGCTTTAATGATTTACATAACAAGCACATATTCAGAGTACGCAGATAAATTGAAACACAGGTTTGAAACATGGAAAAGTTCTCTTTATTGATAATGAATATCTATTACAAACACTTGAACGAGTCAGCTAATATGCCGCACGGGCTTACAAAAGTGTTGACTTAAAATGAGATAGCAATCCTGTACATTACAACCCTTTACTAAACTTCAAAATGTATAGACCTCCGGGCTGGAGGACGGCTTTGCCACGAAGCTGCATTGTGTATGGAAAGCTGCAAGCTTCTTCTTCAAGTACTTCAAAAGCGGCGCGATCAAAGGATGTTCCTACAGCTGGACTGGATCGGGAAAGACGATTTCGGCTTCTCGCTCGGTTCGCCTTGGTGCGGAGAACCTGTTTCAACGAGGGTCAGCATGTCGAAACATACTGGTGAAGGCGAGCTAAACCCAACTATACCAATCAATACGTTGTTTTAATGAAGCATGCATATTTTGTGGGTTTCTATCTTGCCTTAGTTCATTTACAAGTAAGCAGCATATAGAAATTTGCTGAAATAAACTTGCCACCGTTCGATAGATTTTACCTGCCCGTTTGAATCACCTGCACAATACTTACCATGCCTTTTCTGCCATGAAGACACAAGTTAGTTTGCAACAGATTTAAATATACACGATAAACACACAATGCATTGCAAGCCATATTCATACGATAAACACACGAGGTGTTGCAAGCATACACACACGAGGATCACTGGCTTGATGCCATAATGGACTAGTCAAGGAAAAGGATACAATGCAACGAGAATACGAGGAGCTCATAAAAACATGATACGCTACAAGCCATCCAGTCCGCACACGATTGACTATAAATACGAAGTCTGCCAGGATCGGATCGGTGCCAGTGCCCCAGCGACCGTCTGTAGAACTTATATCCTTGTGCACAAGTTGTCCGTGATCGAACACACGATATTTAGTTAAATTATCACTTCATGCAGTTGAGGCAACACGAGTAATGCATGATTCATTTTGCATAGCCTCCAGGAATAATTATGCGCATACAAGATATGATTCATAAATAGCATAATTTATAGCAGAAGATGCATTCTAACTAAAATTAATACATATGATGAATATTTCGAACGAACAAGCATGCAAGTAAGTAACCGTTCACGAGTTTGGTTGACAAGCAGTATTATCCAAGTCTATTCTCTTTTATCTTGGTTTCTTTTATTATTACTTGGTATCGCCTGATCAGGACTACGAGAATGCAAGAGTTTGGGTGTGAAGACTTGGAAGCAGGGCTAGCTAATCGGGATGGTAGCCACTCACTTAGATTGTTGGAAGGGAGAAGGAAAGAGGCGCTTCACGACTCCGCTCGCAAGCCGCCTACTGCTCGTTCACCTGCATTACGAACAGCTCGATCAATACCTCTTCCACTTTTCCAATCTCGGAATTGAAGTGCAGTTCAATGAATGAAAACAATGAAAACCATCAAAACCGTTCAAGAAAAATAAGAAAATTCTAAAACCAACTCAAAGCACGAAAGCAACAAGCGATATCGAAAACCGAGTCAATAAAAGATAGCAGCGGAGAGGTCCCTCCTGACTCTGCTGCTAAGCCGATCCTTGGGGCGCGGTCCACTGAATATGGGAATCGATTCCTAAGAAACAAATCCATAACAAGGACGAGTTCTTGTTTCAATCTATCCCGATCGAACGATACCGTCTTGTGTTTCTTAGTCGCGCTCCCCGTACCGGGGGAACGGGGCGCTACACGTATCATGGTTGGATTCATCGTATCAGTCGGGGCAAAAAAAATACTAATTCAATATGTGATTAAGAACTATCGGCAAGTAGTGTAATCATTGGCTACTAACTAATTATACACTACACATATGATTGAGTTAGCTCTCCTTAGTGTAATCATTGAATATCCCAAGCCGATCACATATATAGTTTGTATCTCAAAACACATGGTATATTGTAGACTTTATTTTAGTTCATAGATTACCATGTTCTATTCCTGACATTATAGCTCCTCTCTTTCATTCTTGTACACATTGATTTATATTTCTGTTGCTAGTATTGCGTGTTCCTTCATTGTTCTTAAATCATCAGTTATATTCTTATCGTATATAGCATCCCCTATTATACTGTTTTATAGTTTTTGTCAATTAATTAGAATTGCTATTAGGTTGTACTTTACTCCATTCCTGACTGGATAATATTTTTCAGAGGATCCGGAAGATTGGTGTCCAACGTATTATGGACCTCGACCTATAGATGGTGCAGACGTGGACCCACTAGTTCATGAGTGATTGTCGGAAGGTTTATCCGGATCACTAGTCTTTTATAGTTAGACTCTATTAGTACATTCGTACCGGATTTGTCTCCTACTCATTTTGATTTTTGATATTGTATTCAGATTTGATGTTATTGATATGAGTTGTAGATGTTTAGAGGTTAAATATTACTTTAGAAATCTTTGATTCCTATCGTACTTTAGTTATTATGATTGATTATCATATCATTATTAATATCTTTTATCCTCCGTTCGAAGTTGAGACATTGACTGGATATATATACTGAGTGAGATAGATATATTGAATTGACAACCTAGACAGTGTTCTACCGCCGATGCTGCGACGTAGGCTGGATGTATCCACGTTCTCGTGCCCTTCACCGGGTGCGGATCGTGACAAGCTTTAAGTTGGGAGACTTCCAACAACATATGAAAGAAAAAATAACTGTATTTTTGGATAATAAATTAAAGTTTCATCTTTGAATTGGATATTATTTTGATAAAAAAAATTCGGATTATAAATTGAATTTCATATCTTTGCATACATGTGGTCAAATTAAATTAATTTTGCTCAGTTATGACAAGTGGATGTCACTTCCCACTCTCAAATAATTGGGTACGAGCACATGAGTACATCCAGCCTACGTCACGGCATCGGCGGTAGTACGTTGTCTATCTCAAGTATCACAAACCATCTAAAATCACATCGATATCATAAGTACTCTAAACTAACACACATCACAGGATACAGCTATAGCCGAAACATAATGATAACAAGAATATAATCAATGCCACTTATCACCAACATCCCCAAGAATATCTCAATATAGAATGAGTCTAAAATATCCAAACTCCTGAATATGGGTAAATGCTATAAAAAGTAATCGAGAACAAACCCGCTCAAATAAATGGAACTATTACTAGAACTACTAATTGGAATCATCAATCTCTCTAGAAGATCCTACTAGTCTAAGACTGGTCGATCGAGAAATTCATGTCTCCCACTTGAGACCCATAGTGAGTAGGGCACAAATTATCCTCATATGAAATTCCAATATATCCAATCAGAATTTGAGCAAAGTACATTTACAACTATAATTTACACAGTTACATGTATAAATCTATCATGATAAAAATTGTATATTATATGAAACTAGAATAGCAAACAATAGACATAATATAATAAGCACTAATGATACTATCATCTAGTAGCAGAAATAGAACTAATATTATGAAGAGAAGTAAGTGTGGTTCGATTGTATGGTTATGCCGAGTAAGAAGATTGTGCATTGCATCAAATCATCTCTTGAGGAATCATAGGCGGATGTGGGATCGAGGCATATAGGATATATTTGTATAAGTGACTAGATCTCTCTTCTCTTCTACTCCTTTATGTCCTAATAAAATGAATGCTAGTATTACCTTATTGTATTTTCTTACTCAATGTTGCTCTAGTTCGCATAAAGATAATGATGACATATGTTCAATACTATTGAAATCAATGAAGCACATGAAAGATGAACTACTAGTACTATTGATACAATAATGTTGTAATATAAGTATTACATGAGAAATAAACTAATACCTTGAAAGTCACCTTACATGTTGGTAACATTGAGAATAGAACATTGAACATTTGTACAACTATGAAGTGCATCAGTGCACCGGAAGTATAAAAGAAAGATTTCATATGCAGAGAATATAATAGTGGTAAAATACCACTGAAACTATCAAATTGTGGTTTGGTACCACCGGACCACGAGAAGGTATATATGTTGGGACCTGCGGGTCACCAACCAGAATGAGAACTGAGTATGTCCATAAAACAAGAAAGATCGATTATGCGAATGTTTTACTTATGATTATTTACTATGTAATTTATGTTGTAAGGTTTTACTGCATATGTGTTGCATGGTTATGGACAACTTGTGCACAAGGTTTGTTATGTTTTCTCGAAATAGATGCACTGAGACACCGGGATCGTTCGGCCTAGGAGAAAATATTATAGTGCTTCGGTAGCACGGGATATAAGCAAAACATTCATTAAGGATCACAACCTTCTTGAATGGCGCATCACACGCCCTTCTAAGTCCTATATGGCAAGTCTCTCGTGGTGCGAGATTTACAAGCACCAAATGTGTAAACCCCCTCACCAAAAATAGATATTTTGTGTGTATTTTATATTATTATATTTATTATAGATATTAAATTTCTTTAGAGTATTCTCTTAGTTAATTAGAAAATAAATTTCTTGATATATTTACTTATATAAATATTTATTTAGAATTATTTTAGGTTATTTTAGATTTTTTGGAGATTTTTCTAGAATTTTTGGTAATTAAAACTTAGGAAACGTAAATTTTTAGGACTTCTATGATTTACTGTACGACCATACTTGCATGTTGTTTCTACCAAATATTTATTTTAGTTTAAAATATTTAATTATATTTTTCTTTAATTTATTTAGAATTGTAAGAAATTTATTTATATTTTTAAAATTATTTAGGATTTATTTGAATATATATAGTCTTAATATTAGATAGATGCTAATTTAGTGTTAATAGATATTAATAAGATTTTATAAATTATTTATATTATCTTTAATTATATTTAAGATTATAAATTATTGAGATAAATTCAAACTCTATTTTAAATTAATTCAAATCCTGAACCTACTAGGAAAGCAACTTCATGCATATCCTATCCTTATTTAAATTCATCATAATCCTATCCAAATTAACCAATCCTAGTCGTATTTAATTAAGTAGTGTCCACTATTATAAATACCTCATCCTTCATTTTTTTTTCCCAAATTTCTCTCTTTTTTGTCCAAAAATAGTCAAAATTCGTCATAAATCCAGCCTTATTTTCTACTAGTTATGACGAATTAGAAAGACGATATCTCCTAGCTCCGGACTCCAAACGCGCTCCAGTTTTTTTTGTTAGAACCATATCAAGGTTAGTTTTCTGAATATATAAATTATTTTAATAATTTCAAAACCTATTTTTTCAGAAAATTCTAAAAGTGCTAGCTGTCCGAAATCAGACGCGTTTTGATATTTTTGAGATTTCGGGGGATCCCGAACTCGGAATTACAAACCGTTTAAAGTTTCGGAAAGCTGACATGATGAAATTTCAGAAAAGTATTTTTACAGAATTTAGAATATAAGTTTATTCTACTATAAAATTTGTGCAACGTAGACGTAAATAGGAAACCGCCGAAAACTGTTATCTGTGCGCCCTTGTGGCCATAACTCTTTAATGACTTGTGCTTTTATGAAACTGTCTATTCCAGTATTCATGTAACATTAAAATATATAGGATTCTATACACAAATCTAAGATTTGAGTCGGTTGACATTTTGGTCAACGGATTGCCTCGATTTGCGTGCCACGGATCACAAATCCTTAAAGTTGACGTTCTTTGGACCAAAATTAGAGCTTAACAATAAAATCAGATTAAAATACTATTTTAGGTTATTTTATTCAGAATTAAAATAGATTAAAATAGAGGAACATATTTATCCATTTTTGTAACCTAACTTGTTTAATTTATGTGACGGGTAGATCGGACGACGCCTTGAGTTGGGACTTCATCCTTTTCAGACCAGGCAAGATACCTTGCCAAATTGTTTACAGTACTTTGCATACTTAGTATATTTCTGTATATTTATTGCATTTCTGTTTATTCATTTCATGTGTAGTTTCTTTCAGTCATTACTATATATTAGATATGTTGACACACACTTCACACTTAGTATCATAGAGGACAATCATTAGACGTATGGGCTTTTAACCACTCTGGTAAACCGTAGTATATAGCTCGCACTACGGGCGTGTGTCACGCTGGTCGCTACCCCCGAGGTATGTCGATTTCTGTAGAGTCGCGCTGGTCGCTACCCTAGAGGTATGACAATTTTTGATGTCCACTGGCGGGTGTATGAGTTGTGAGGCTTAGATCGAGTAGCCTACCCTTGCCCATACGTCGAAAAGTTGTCCTTATTTGCATTCATATAGATTGTCTTGTATAGCATACTTATTTATTTTTAAACATTATGCATGTTTACTGTATTCAAATTGGCATGCTTCTATGTATCTTGTTACGTCCCTCTGAGGACCTGGTCCCTTTCCAGGTGTAGATGTTCATGACTATTCGCAGAAGTATGGATCAGAACTTACTACTTATCTTTTTCGAGGAGGTGATACCTTCTGAGCATTAGTGATTATCTCTAGTGATGGATCGCTTCGCTGATACACTTCTATCATCATCTTATTTATATTATAGATTTACACTTCTCCCTCATTTTAGTATTGATATAGTCATTGGTAGTGGATTTGTCTCCACCCGACTATTAGTTATGGATTATTCTAGTTTAGTTATATTCCTTTCTGTGACTGTTGTGTGGATGAGATTAGTATATCTGTGACTTGCGACACTATATTTATACCACATGTGAGTTTATATTCATATTACAGCGTACGTGTGTATCATGGTATCCATATATTGGAGTTGTCATATACATACGGCTGACATGCTTACGTGTTCCTAGTCCTACGTATTTTGAGACTGGGGCGTGACATATTTTTGTGGTGGCCCATACAGGTCGAGAGCATATTGTCTCGGTTACGTTACTGTACCGAGCAAGCCTGCACATAGGATTAGAATATAGGATCTCATCCACTTATTTATCATCTCCCTTGATTTTATTTCGTATTCTCATTTGATTGCTTGTATTGCATCTTGCTTGATCCTATCTCAACGTCAATCTTCTCTCGTGCTTGATAAGGTTAGGAAGA
The DNA here is from genome assembly GCA_036927795.1 of Iris macrosiphon. Classification (NCBI taxonomy): domain Eukaryota; kingdom Viridiplantae; phylum Streptophyta; class Magnoliopsida; order Asparagales; family Iridaceae; genus Iris; species Iris macrosiphon. The sequence goes on along the minus strand of JAYESA010000006.1, from coordinate 188,867,389 downwards.
TGACTTGTACTAGGTATATACACTATAGTATTCAATAACACTATTAGTTAAATTTTTGTAAGTTTGATAGTATGCCTCATAATCTAGTATTACATAGTCCTTCTGACCAATTAATGAAATATAAATGAATGACACCAACTATAGGCTTGCATAAGAAAATAGTGTTTATCTAGACTATAGAACTTTAGTGTTTATCTAAACTGTAGAACTTAGAGGCTCATACACCCATTTGGTTGACTTTAGACTTAGACAAGAAATTAGTATGGCAATTGTAAAGGCACAACACCGATCTTCTTGGTGAACTTAGATTATTATGTACATTCCTCCATCATAATCAAGCGTACTTATATTTTTACTACCTCGACTTATGCTGCTATTATAGCCTAGTTTTGCAAGCTTATTCTTTTATTGAGCTTGTTTATGACATATGTATTATTGGGGGCCCACACTAATACATTGTCTAAATCAGAATCGGTGTATTATGGTCTGATCAACCGTAGTGCACTTGGTTCGATCTTTGTATCACTACCTTACGTGAATTGAGATATAGTTGACTCAACTTGTTAGACAAATATACTTTTCCTCTAGACTGGTCAGAGCATATCATGTCAAGTACATAACTGTTCTGATGTGAACATGAGAATAGGAATTTACCAAAATAAGGTTTTAATCCACAACTGCCTTGGCAACTCCCTTTCAAATTCTCTAATCCCTTTGAATCCCGTACTTGTATTCTATCACCTCCTCCTTGAACTCTTTATTTTTGTTCTCCGTCTTCCCCTATTTTGGAAAGACGAACATTCGTTCTTAGTATAAGTTGATATACGGATAGTACCAGATATACCCCATAGGCCAAGCACTCATGATGACAAATAAGAGAGCGCAGGCACAGAAAGTCGTAGATACATGTACGACCTTTAGTTATATTTGTCATTGCATACTCATGACCCCTTTATGACACGGGATCTTAAGTGTATAAATAGACGTAGAATTATATATGGTAGTTTAGCAGTTAAGAGGATATGTTGATATCCTAACTAGATGGCATATCCACGAAGCCAATAGATAACGTGAGTAGCAGTAGTAGTAATCTCTTCATATCACCACCTCGCCCCCTTGGGTGGCCATCTTCTCTTCTCTATCCATTCATTATCTCGTGCTTAATTCTCCCTATCGTAGTTACGTCTTTTTCGTGCCAACATGAATTGTTGGTCTACTTCGACCCCATCCTTAGTTTTGTTAGTTAAAACGTAAATAGTTTAGTAGATGATTAATAACTAAAGGATAAGTTCTTAATAATAACCCTTATGTATATGACCTATAGCAATATCTGTATCATTTTATTAATTTAAAAACCATATATAGCATCCCTTAGGCTAATAGGAATTTGTTAGACTGTTTGAACTAGTTTATACTTTTAATAGTTTTATAAGTTAGTCAAGACTTTAACTGTTGCCCAAAAACTAAGACTATGCCTATGAAAGAATTGAAGACACTTGTTACGAACTGATAACTATGATAAATCGCTGGCAAAGTAGCGACAACTGCAGCTAGACCGTTGTAGTAAAGTAGTCGAAGTATTTGCAGACATATTGGTCAGGTGGCATGGCAGTATTAGACTACGATACTTGACGGTTACAAAAAAAAATTATGGTTGTGAGATTCAAGACAAGTATCCCGAGATTCTCGACCCAATAAATATATTCGTCTTACAACCTAGACAATAGCCTCAAGAGACTGTGACTACTAGTAGAACTTTTGTAAGTTGGGTAGTGTAGACGAGTTAGAGGATAATATGATAGTGTATGGACAATAAATGAGAAGTGTTAGAATGACAGACCATGACTTAAGCACTGTTAGATAGCTATGTAGTGTAATAGCTATAGTGATTATTATGAATATGGGTTAGTGTCAATTTCGATGACGAAATTTTTGTAAGTTGGGTAGATTGTAAACCCCCTCACCAAAATAGATATTTTGTATATATTTTATATTATGATATTTATTATAGATATTAAATTTCTTTAGAGTTGTAATCACCTGAAATTTTTTAAGAATTTTAAATTTATTTTTCTGGAATTAATTAGCAATTTTCGGTAATTTTTAAACCAATAAATTAAAGCTGTCTGATTTAAAATGAATTTTTAAATGATATTAAATAATATTAAAATGTGATGAAAATTATATTTTCAAGTGTAAAATTAAAAACCGAGCCTGGGGTATTTTTCCGGGAATTTATTGGACCCCGGATGAATTTTTAAAGCATTAAAAACTATTGTAAAAAAATTTACTGATTAAATAAACCAATTAATCAAACCGAACCCTGAACCGGACCGGACCGGCCGGTCTATCTAGACCGAACCGCTCAGGCTAGCGGGTCGGATCCGGGTCAGACCCGACCCGCCAACACCGGACCCGACCCGATCTGTTCAAATCCCTAACCCCCAAAATTAACACCCCGACCGGTCGTTTCCTCTGCCGGCGGCCGTTTCCGCCGCCGTGGCCGCCGGACGACCCCACGGTTCGCCTCCCCCGCACCCGGCGACCTCCTCCCTTCCACTTCCGGCCAACCTCCGGCTTTTCTTCTTCCCTTTTTCCCTCTATAAAACCCCGAGCCGGCCACCGGAAATGGCCTTCGATTCTTTCTTCTTCGGCGAGTTCTCGTACTCTGGTTGAACCTCCAGACCCCGCCGGACCACCAGCGACCTCCCGCCGAACCACCAGCAGTCCACCGCCATCCCAGTCCGGCCACCTCCGGCCCCAACCCTGCTGTCGAACCCTTCCAGTCGATGTCCGGCCACCCACGGTACTAGGACCGGCCGCCCAGACGCCGCCGATCACACCAGGACAGGCGCTGCTTCCACCCGAACCCCAGGCCGACTCCGGCGAGTCCCGATCATCTCCGGCAAGCCTTCGACAGCAAACCCTAGCTAGGACACAGCTTGGATACGGAACCAGGACACGGAGACACGAACTTGATACGCGCGGATCGAACTTTTCAGCCTTCTTTCAGGTATTCATAACTTCCTACTCGTAGCTCCGATTTCCATTCCGTAAGTTTCTTTGCGAAGCCTGTTAGACCCTCTCGGTGCCCAGACAAACTGCTCGGGGCATCACGTCCTGTGGTGATCGCACACCGCGATCCAAAAACAGGAAAAAAACTTAGCCCTGTTTCACCCCGGAATCGAGTACGCCCCGCCAAACGGGACGACTTGGTCACGTGCGGTCTTCGCCGACACGTCAGCAACGTTGATACGGACGTGCGGGCTTTCGCAGAAGCTGATTCGGATGTGCGTGCACACCAGAATCAGTGCGTATCCGCGGACATCGTCCTGTATCCGTGTTTTCTAAATCTCACTGTAACTTAGTGTATACACGTCGGATTGAGACGAAACCTGCACCATCGGACTCGTAGCAATACGCTGGTCCTGTGGGTCAAGTTTTGTTTGATTCTGAGAATGTTGGAAAATCGCGTGTCGTGGGCCCCACAGGCTCCACCTGACGGGCGATTTTGAGAACGGCTCATCGGAATCCAACTCTGGAAGTTCCGTTGGGTTCGTATCAACGTTCCTGACTTGTTGACACAAAGTTGGACTGATTTGGAGACCTTTGACCCTGACCCGGTTTTCGGTACAAAGCGACCTACGCTGGACCCGCTTTGGCCCAGTAGTGTCATTTTTGCCCTTGTGTCCAAACTGGACTTAAGGACAGCCGTTCCTAACTATTTCCTATGTTCTGAGACTGTTGTTAATGTTTATTTCAGCTTTTGGAGGAGTTATTGCTGAACCCACTGTTACAAGGACCGCCACTGATATTCCAATCCCAGGCAAGTGTACCTTGCCATAAATTGCAGATTATTAGTTTAATTAGTTCTCTTGTTTTACTTTTCGGTGACTATTGTACATGTTATAACCTAGGACCGTATGACATACTTAGCGTCCGATCACAGTCGGGTGCCAACCCCGTACGCGGAGTTGTGTACGTCATTTAGTGATGGATATTCGAGAACCTTTATATTCTTGTGCTTGTTTATCAAGTACACTATAACCTAGGACACCTGACACCATACATTGGCAGAATCTTCCTGACATATTCAAGGTGATTCTGTATAGGATACAGGATGGACATAGTTATATATTCTTAGTTTATGACTGTTGCATTAGATCTGATCTCACGTGACATGGACATGAGACGTGTGGTTACATTGGGTGGGGAGAGACACACAGGCTACAGGCTGTTCTATACATATATACTATTATTGTGAGGTTGTAGACTCTCGAGCAGAGCTAGACCACTACTAGATATTGCTGCTACCGGCTCCCCGACACAGAGCTTGTAGCAGTCTCAGCCTGAGTACTAGTGTTGCTCTCAGTTGCATTTTCACTTAGATGGTTATGTAGTTACCCTGCTTATTTCATTTACTATTTCACTGCATTTATTTCTGGCTTGTATTATTTGTACCTTGCTATGTCCCCTGAGGACCTGGAATGGATGATGTCCCCAGGTTTAGCAGAAGAGCATTATCCCGAGGTTTACGGGACAGGAGCTGAAGCTGTACCAGGAGCTGTTGCTGAGGGAGAACATAACATAGAAGCAGAGGTGATGGCAGAAGATTTTTCTTGAGATTATGTTATTTGTACTCTTCAGATACTTTATTTTGGACTCTTTTGTTCTGGTCGGATGAACCAGTGTTTTAGACTCTTGTCGGGTTGTTCCTCGACATACTCTGCTGAGACTGGACTTGATGTACTTTCTTTTATTTGCTGTTGTTCTTATTATTCTGTGTGTGGATGAGATTAGTTTTTGATATGATATTGTAGACCTATATTACAGCTTAAGTATGCTCGATGGATCCATTAAATTGGGATGTCCATTGATGTGTACTGCTGGCCATTGCCACGTGTCTAGTCCCACGACATTTTTGGGACTGGGGCGTGACATGGTTTTTGTGGTGGCCCAAGCAGGTCTACGACAAATTGTTTGGTCTCAACTTAGGGGCCAAACAAACCTGTAAAAGGATAGGATAGGCTTTAGGATCTCATCCCTTTGTTGAACGTTTTTGAAACTCTATATCGCATTCGAATTAAGTACTTGATTTTGCATCCTGCTTGACTCTACTAAACGTTCTCATAAAGTTTATTTTGTATGCAGAGAAAAATGGATCCAAGAAGTGGAGATGAAATTCCTTTTACACCACAAGATGCTGTGGTTACCTATGGTGATGGAGTTACACCAGAAAACAGAGGTCAATCCTCTCAGAGTGGACAAGATGAGCAGCATAACTCAAGGTTCAGGCGCGATGATATCCCACCTCCGCCACAGTTCACTCCACAGATGCCTGCCTTCCCACCAGGGCAAGCAATGGACGGGCAGCAAATGTTCCAAATGTTTTATGCCATGATGCAAGCTCAACAACTAGTTCAACAGGAGGCGCAGCGTCAGGAGGCAGAGAACCTGAGAACCAGCCTAGTGAATGCATTGGAGCAGGCAAACCCACAAGCTAGGCGACCAGCGACGGGATCTATCACTGATTTCCGTCAACTCAAGCCACGTACCTTTTCGGGCAAGGAAGGACCAACTGAAGTGCATGAATGGCTCACTAATACACAGCATCAGTTGGAAGCAGCTGAACTTCCGCGGGAGAGATGGATGACTGCTGTCCGAATGCAACTGACGGACAACGCGCACCACTGGTGGCTAGCTGAAGAGAGGAGGCTCGGACATGACCGAGTCACTTGGGAGGAGTTCTCCAGACTCTTCCAAGAGATGTATATCCCAACTGTTGCTAGATCAGAACTCAGGGACAAGTTTAACCGCCTCATCCAGGGCAACATGACGGTGGAGGAGTATAATGCTGAATTCATTCGCCTGAGTCGTTTCGCCCCTTCTCTAATTCCTACCGAAGAAGAGAAGGCGGAGAAATTCTTTGACGGACTCAGGTTCGAGCTTCAGAGGTTGATTGGATCTGTTGCCCCTACATCGTACAACGACGTCCTTGCGGCAGCACGACGCATGGAGCGCGTCACCAGGAGGGAGTCAAGTCTGAAGCGGCCATTTACCTCAGTACCATCCAAGGCAGCACAAGGAGATTCTGCAAAGCGACTCCAAAGGAATCTACCGCAGAGGGCAGCACCAAGAACTCTACCTACTTGTCATTTCTGCGGCAAGTTAGGTCACATTGAAAAGGAGTGCAGACGCAAATTGGGACTGTGCCTGGTATGCGGCTCCAATCAGCATCTATCCAGGGACTGCACAGCACGTCGAGAGGGAGAACCACGACTAGCTCTACCTGCACCACGGCCAGATTATCCAGCAGTGGGAGCACAGCAGACGGGAGTTGTAGGAGTCAGACCACCAGCTCCAGGAGGATATCAGCCAAGACCTTCATTGCCACCTCAAGCAGCACTATTCCAACAGGCTCGTCAGCAGAGGGGACCAGCACAGGGACGAGGTCAGGCTTTTGCATTGGCTGTTCAGGAAGAAGCTATTGCTGGAGAAGTTATAGCAGGTACCATCTTAGTAGCTTCATTACCTGCTGTAGCTTTATTTGATTCTGGGGCATCGCACTCATTTATAGCTGCTAGCTTCGTAGCCACACATAGAGTAGCTACTGCACCCCTTCCGAAGACTAAGAGAATTCTTACGGGAGGTAGAATTATACCTGTTAGTGATATCTGTAGATCATGCTCAGTAGTAGTCTGCGGAAGAGAGATGCGAGCCCAATTTCTGATCTTTTCTATGCCTGACTATGATGTGGTACTTGGTATGGACTGGTTAAGTCAGTATCATGCTACTCTTGATTGTCGGCTTGGAAAAGTTATATTCAGACCACCTGGACACTCAGAGTTTGAATTTCTTCGAGGAGCTGTAGAACAAGGTGTTCAGCCAACTCTTAGGGTACTAACAGTAGAAGGGGAGTCAAGTTACCCAAGAGTTATATCAGAGTTTGTGGATGTATTTCCCGATGATCTTCCAGGTCTACCACCTGATCGGGAAATAGAATTCACCATAGACTTAACTCCAGGAGCAGAACCTATCACTTCAACAGTTTATAGACTAGCACCTAAGGAGTTAGTAGAGTTGAAGAAGCAAGTTGATGAACTTCTGGAGAAAGGTTTTATCCGGCCTAGTGTTTCACCTTGGGGAGCACCTATCCTGTTTGTACCTAAGAAGGATGGAACAGTTCGCCTGTGCATTGATTACAGGGCGTTAAACGCTGTGACCATTAAGAACCGGTATCCCTTGCCTCGTATTGATGACTTGTTTGATCAGTTGAGTGGAGCTAGGATATTTTCAAAGATTGACCTAAGATCCGGTTATCACCAGATTAGGGTGAGGAAGGAAGATATCCCGAAGACAGCCTTTAGAACCAAGTATGGACACTATGAGTTCTTAGTAATGCCGTTTGGTTTAACCAACGCGCCTGCTGTGTTCATGAGCTTGATGAACCGAGTTTTCCACCAATACTTGGATAAATTTGTTGTGGTGTTTATTGATGACATTCTGGTATATTCCAAAAGTCACGAAGAGCACGAAGAACATCTCAGAATCGTGCTAGAGACATTGAGGCAGGAGAAGCTTTATGCTAAGCTCAGTAAATGTGAGTTTTGCATGGATAAGGTGCCATTCTTAGGGCATATTATCTCAGGAGAAGGGCTGTCAGTTGATCCAGAGAAGGTTGCTGCTATTGAGACTTGGCCTACACCAACATCAGTTGCTGAAGTGAGGAGTTTTCTAGGACTTGCTGGATATTACAGAAGGTTCGTAGAAAATTTCTCAAGGATTGCGGAGCCAATGACGAAGTTGACACGGAAAGATCAGGACTTTGCATGGACAGAAGAATGTCAGAGGGCCTTTGAAGAATTGAAGAGGCGTCTAACAACAGCACCAGTCTTGACTCTTCCTTCAGGGTCAGGCGGTTTTGTTGTTTATAGCGATGCGTCAGGTAGTGGCCTTGGATGTGTTTTGATGCAACACGGCAAAGTTATTGCTTATGCATCGAGACAGTTGAAGGTCCATGAGAAGAACTACCCAACGCATGATCTGGAGCTAGCTGCTGTAATATTTGCACTGAAGATTTGGAGACATTATCTTTATGGTGAGAAGGTGGAAATCTTCACTGACCACAAAAGTCTGAAGTATGTATATACCCAGAAAGAGCTTAACATGAGGCAAAGACGCTGGCTGGAGTTAATGGTGGACTTTGATATAGATCTGCAGTACCACCCAGGGAAGGCGAATGTAGTAGCAGACGCACTCAGCAGGAAACCTACAGCATATTTCTTGACAATGCAGCCTGAGCTATTGAGAGATCTGCAGGAGCTTCAGATTGAGGTTATTCTACCAAGGCAGAGTGGCTTGCTGGCTAATCTGGAAGTGAAGTCATCGCTCGTGGAAAGGATTAAAGAAGCTTTGCCTACTGATGCAAGATTTAGAAGACTCAAAGAGAAGACAGAAGCAGGCATGCAGACGGGACTTCGCATACATGAGGATGGGACATTAAGGTGCGGAGATCGTCTATATGTTCCAAATGGAGAACTGAGACAAGAGCTAATGACTGAAGCACATAGCTCCATATACTCTGTTCATCCAGGAGGAACAAAGATGTATCGAGATCTAAGGCAGTACTATTGGTGGCATGGAATGAAGAGAGAAATTGCTAGATTTGTAGCTAAATGTTTAGTCTGCCAACAAGTGAAAGCAGAGCATCAGAGGACTGCCGGAATGCTGCAGCCGTTTCCCATACCGGAATGGAAGTGGGAACATATCACCATGGACTTCGTCACAGGATTCCCAAGGAGCCCCAGTGGAAAAGATGCGGTATGGGTTATCGTGGATCGACTCACTAAGTCGGCACACTTCTTGCCGTTTAGAGTCGGACAGTCCACGGAGATACTAGCCGACATGTATATGAGACAAATAGTAAGATTGCATGGAGTGCCGGTTAGTATCGTATCAGATCGAGATTCAAGATTCACCTCTCATTTCTGGAGAAGTATGCAAGAAAGTCTTGGAACCAGACTAAAATTCAGCACTGCCTATCATCCCCAAACAGATGGTCAATCAGAACGTACAATCCAGATTTTGGAAGATATGCTGCGATCCTGTATGTTAGACTTTGGAGGGTCTTGGGAAGATCATTTGCATTTGGTAGAGTTCTCCTACAACAACAGTTACCAGGCAAGTATCAAGATGGCACCTTTCGAGGCGTTATACGGTAGGAAGTGCAGATCGCCAATATGCTGGAGTGACGTCGGAGAGCGTCAGATATTGGGGCCAGAGTTGGTGATGCAAACTGTGGAGAAGGTTAAACAAATTCAGAATCATCTTCGGGCAGCTCAGGACAGACAGAAGCATTGGGCTGATACACATCGACGTCCCCTGGAGTTCAAGGAAGGAGAACATGTATTTCTGAGGATTTCACCTACTCGAGGAACCATCCGCTTTGGGAGCAGAGGCAAGTTGAGTCCAAGGTACATTGGGCCCTTCGATATCCTGGAGCGCATTGGTGAGGTGGCCTATCGTCTTACATTACCTCCATCTTTAGAGGGAGTGCATGATGTGTTCCATGTCTCACAGTTGAGAAGGTATGTGACTGACCCAAGTCACATAGTGGATCATTCAGAGATCGCCGTAGGTCCAAGCCTGAGATATGAAGAACAACCGGTAGGTATACTCGGAACCAGTGAGAAGACATTGCGAGGGCATACAATTAAACTGGTTCGTGTGGCATGGAAGCAACACTCACCTGGTGAATCTACCTGGGAGAGGGAAGATACCATGCGACAGAAGTACCCCCACTTATTCGAGGATGCAGGTATACCTTAAGTAAATTTTAATTCTTGTAGTTCTGTTCTGTTAGTAGTTTAATCTTTAACTTGCGAGGACGCAATTTTCTTAAGGGGGGTAGATTGTAATCACCTGAAATTTTTTAAGAATTTTAAATTTATTTTTCTGGAATTAATTAGCAATTTTCGGTAATTTTTAAACCAATAAATTAAAGCTGTCTGATTTAAAATGAATTTTTAAATGATATTAAATAATATTAAAATGTGATGAAAATTATATTTTCAAGTGTAAAATTAAAAACCGAGCCTGGGGTATTTTTTCGGAAATTTATTGGACCCCGGATGAATTTTTAAAGCATTAAAAACTATTGTAAAAAAATTTACTGATTAAATAAACCAATTAATCAAACCGAACCCTGAACCGGACCGGACCGGCCGGTCTATCTAGACCGAACCGCTCAGGCTAGCGGGTCGGATCCGGGTCAGACCCGACCCGCCAACACCGGACCCGACCCGATCTGTTCAAATCCCTAACCCCCAAAATTAACACCCCGACCGGTCGTTTCCTCTGCCGGCGGCCGTTTCCGCCGCCGTGGCCGCCGGACGACCCCACGGTTCGCCTCCCCCGCACCCGGCGACCTCCTCCCTTCCACTTCCGGCCAACCTCCGGCTTTTCTTCTTCCCTTTTTCCCTCTATAAAACCCCGAGCCGGCCACCGGAAATGGCCTTCGATTCTTTCTTCTTCGGCGAGTTCTCGTACTCTGGTTGAACCTCCAGACCCCGCCGGACCACCAGCGACCTCCCGCCGAACCACCAGCAGTCCACCGCCATCCCAGTCCGGCCACCTCCGGCCCCAACCCTGCTGTCGAACCCTTCCAGTCGATGTCCGGCCACCCACGGTACTAGGACCGGCCGCCCAGACGCCGCCGATCACACCAGGACAGGCGCTGCTTCCACCCGAACCCCAGGCCGACTCCGGCGAGTCCCGATCATCTCCGGCAAGCCTTCGACAGCAAACCCTAGCTAGGACACAGCTTGGATACGGAACCAGGACACGGAGACACGAACTTGATACGCGCGGATCGAACTTTTCAGCCTTCTTTCAGGTATTCATAACTTCCTACTCGTAGCTCCGATTTCCATTCCGTAAGTTTCTTTGCGAAGCCTGTTAGACCCTCTCGGTGCCCAGACAAACTGCTCGGGGCATCACGTCCTGTGGTGATCGCACACCGCGATCCAAAAACAGGAAAAAAACTTAGCCCTGTTTCACCCCGGAATCGAGTACGCCCCGCCAAACGGGACGACTTGGTCACGTGCGGTCTTCGCCGACACGTCAGCAACGTTGATACGGACGTGCGGGCTTTCGCAGAAGCTGATTCGGATGTGCGTGCACACCAGAATCAGTGCGTATCCGCGGACATCGTCCCGTATTCGTGTTTTCTAAATCTCACTGTAACTTAGTGTATACACGTCGGATTGAGACGAAACCTGCACCATCGGACTCGTAGCAATACGCTGGTCCTGTGGGTCAAGTTTTGTTTGATTCTGAGAATGTTGGAAAATCGCGTGTCGTGGGCCCCACAGGCTCCACCTGACGGGCGATTTTGAGAACGGCTCATCGGAATCCAACTCTGGAAGTTCCGTTGGGTTCGTATCAACGTTCCTGACTTGTTGACACAAAGTTGGACTGATTTGGAGACCTTTGACCCTGACCCGGTTTTCGGTACAAAGCGACCTACGCTGGACCCGCTTTGGCCCAGTAGTGTCATTTTTGCCCTTGTGTCCAAACTGGACTTAAGGACAGCCGTTCCTAACTATTTCCTATGTTCTGAGACTGTTGTTAATGTTTATTTCAGCTTTTGGAGGAGTTATTGCTGAACCCACTGTTACAAGGACCGCCACTGATATTCCAATCCCAGGCAAGTGTACCTTGCCATAAATTGCAGATTATTAGTTTAATTAGTTCTCTTGTTTTACTTTTCGGTGACTATTGTACATGTTATAACCTAGGACCGTATGACATACTTAGCGTCCGATCACAGTCGGGTGCCAACCCCGTACGCGGAGTTGTGTACGTCATTTAGTGATGGATATTCGAGAACCTTTATATTCTTGTGCTTGTTTATCAAGTACACTATAACCTAGGACACCTGACACCATACATTGGCAGAATCTTCCTGACATATTCAAGGTGATTCTGTATAGGATACAGGATGGACATAGTTATATATTCTTAGTTTATGACTGTTGCATTAGATCTGATCTCACGTGACATGGACATGAGACGTGTGGTTACATTGGGTGGGGAGAGACACACAGGCTACAGGCTGTTCTATACATATATACTATTATTGTGAGGTTGTAGACTCTCGAGCAGAGCTAGACCACTACTAGATATTGCTGCTACCGGCTCCCCGACACAGAGCTTGTAGCAGTCTCAGCCTGAGTACTAGTGTTGCTCTCAGTTGCATTTTCACTTAGATGGTTATGTAGTTACCCTGCTTATTTCATTTACTATTTCACTGCATTTATTTCTGGCTTGTATTATTTGTACCTTGCTATGTCCCCTGAGGACCTGGAATGGATGATGTCCCCAGGTTTAGCAGAAGAGCATTATCCCGAGGTTTACGGGACAGGAGCTGAAGCTGTACCAGGAGCTGTTGCTGAGGGAGAACATAACATAGAAGCAGAGGTGATGGCAGAAGATTTTTCTTGAGATTATGTTATTTGTACTCTTCAGATACTTTATTTTGGACTCTTTTGTTCAGGTCGGATGAACCAGTGTTTTAGACTCTTGTCGGGTTGTTCCTCGACATACTCTGCTGAGACTGGACTTGATGTACTTTCTTTTATTTGCTGTTGTTCTTATTATTCTGTGTGTGGATGAGATTAGTTTTTGATATGATATTGTAGACCTATATTACAGCTTAAGTATGCTCGATGGATCCATTAAATTGGGATGTCCATTGATGTGTACTGCTGGCCATTGCCACGTGTCTAGTCCCACGACATTTTTGGGACTGGGACGTGACATGGTTTTTGTGGTGGCCCAAGCAGGTCTACGACAAATTGTTTGGTCTCAACTTAGGGGCCAAACAAACCTGTAAAAGGATAGGATAGGCTTTAGGATCTCATCCCTTTGTTGAACGTTTTTGAAACTCTATATCGCATTCGAATTAAGTACTTGATTTTGCATCCTGCTTGACTCTACTAAACGTTCTCATAAAGTTTATTTTGTATGCAGAGAAAAATGGATCCAAGAAGTGGAGATGAAATTCCTTTTACACCACAAGATGCTGTGGTTACCTATGGTGATGGAGTTACACCAGAAAACAGAGGTCAATCCTCTCAGAGTGGACAAGATGAGCAGCATAACTCAAGGTTCAGGCGCGATGATATCCCACCTCCGCCACAGTTCACTCCACAGATGCCTGCCTTCCCACCAGGGCAAGCAATGGACGGGCAGCAAATGTTCCAAATGTTTTATGCCATGATGCAAGCTCAACAACTAGTTCAACAGGAGGCGCAGCGTCAGGAGGCAGAGAACCTGAGAACTAGCCTAGTGAATGCATTGGAGCAGGCAAACCCACAAGCTAGGCGACCAGCGACGGGATCTATCACTGATTTCCGTCAACTCAAGCCACGTACCTTTTCGGGCAAGGAAGGACCAACTGAAGTGCATGAATGGCTCACTAATACACAGCATCAGTTGGAAGCAGCTGAACTTCCGCGGGAGAGATGGATGACTGCTGTCCGAATGCAACTGACGGACAACGCGCACCACTGGTGGCTAGCTGAAGAGAGGAGGCTCGGACATGACCGAGTCACTTGGGAGGAGTTCTCCAGACTCTTCCAAGAGATGTATATCCCAGCTGTTGCTAGATCAGAACTCAGGGACAAGTTTAACCGCCTCATCCAGGGCAACATGACGGTGGAGGAGTATAATGCTGAATTCATTCGCCTGAGTCGTTTCGCCCCTTCTCTAATTCCTACCGAAGAAGAGAAGGCGGAGAAATTCTTTGACGGACTCAGGTTCGAGCTTCAGAGGTTGATTGGATCTGTTGCCCCTACATCGTACAACGACGTCCTTGCGGCAGCACGACGCATGGAGCGCGTCACCAGGAGGGAGTCAAGTCTGAAGCGGCCATTTACCTCAGTACCATCCAAGGCAGCACAAGGAGATTCTGCAAAGCGACTCCAAAGGAATCTACCGCAGAGGGCAGCACCAAGAACTCTACCTACTTGTCATTTCTGCGGCAAGTTAGGTCACATTGAAAAGGAGTGCAGACACAAATTGGGACTGTGCCTGGTATGCGGCTCCAACCAGCATCTATCCAGGGACTGCACAGCACGTCGAGAGGGAGAACCATGACTAGCTCTACCTGCACCACGGCCAGATTATCCAGCAGTGGGAGCACAGCAGACGGGAGTTGTAGGAGTCAGACCACCAGCTCCAGGAGGATATCAGCCAAGACCTTCATTGCCACCTCAAGCAGCACTATTCCAACAGGCTCGTCAGCAGAGGGGACCAGCACAGGGACGAGGTCAGGCTTTTGCATTGGCTGTTCAGGAAGAAGCTATTGCTGGAGAAGTTATAGCAGGTACCATCTTAGTAGCTTCATTACCTGCTGTAGCTTTATTTGATTCTGGGGCATCGCACTCATTTATAGCTGCTAGCTTCGTAGCCACACATAGAGTAGCTACTGCACCCCTTCCGAAGACTAAGAGAATTCTTACGGGAGGTAGAATTATACCTGTTAGTGATATCTGTAGATCATGCTCAGTAGTAGTCTGCGGAAGAGAGATGCGAGCCCAATTTCTGATCTTTTCTATGCCTGACTATGATGTGGTACTTGGTATGGACTGGTTAAGTCAGTATCATGCTACTCTTGATTGTCGGCTTGGAAAAGTTATATTCAGACCACCTGGACACTCAGAGTTTGAATTTCTTCGAGGAGCTGTAGAACAAGGTGTTCAGCCAACTCTTAGGGTACTAACAGTAGAAGAGGAGTCAAGTTACCCAAGAGTTATATCAGAGTTTGTGGATGTATTTCCCGATGATCTTCCAGGTCTACCACCTGATCGGGAAATAGAATTCACCATAGACTTAACTCCAGGAGCAGAACCTATCACTTCAACAGTTTATAGACTAGCACCTAAGGAGTTAGTAGAGTTGAAGAAGCAAGTTGATGAACTTCTGGAGAAAGGTTTTATCCGGCCTAGTGTTTCACCTTGGGGAGCACCTATCCTGTTTGTACCTAAGAAGGATGGAACAGTTCGCCTGTGCATTGATTACAGGGCGTTAAACGCTGTGACCATTAAGAACAGGTATCCCTTGCCTCGTATTGATGACTTGTTTGATCAGTTGAGTGGAGCTAGGATATTTTCAAAGATTGACCTAAGATCCGGTTATCACCAGATTAGGGTGAGGAAGGAAGATATCCCGAAGACAGCCTTTAGAACCAAGTATGGACACTATGAGTTCTTAGTAATGCCGTTTGGTTTAACCAACGCGCCTGCTGTGTTCATGAGCTTGATGAACCGAGTTTTCCACCAATACTTGGATAAATTTGTTGTGGTGTTTATTGATGACATTCTGGTATATTCCAAAAGTCACGAAGAGCACGAAGAACATCTCAGAATCGTGCTAGAGACATTGAGGCAGGAGAAGCTTTATGCTAAGCTCAGTAAATGTGAGTTTTGCATGGATAAGGTGCCATTCTTAGGGCATATTATCTCAGGAGAAGGGCTGTCAGTTGATCCAGAGAAGGTTGCTGCTATTGAGACTTGGCCTACACCAACATCAGTTGCTGAAGTGAGGAGTTTTCTAGGACTTGCTGGATATTACAGAAGGTTCGTAGAAAATTTCTCAAGGATTGCGGAGCCAATGACGAAGTTGACACGGAAAGATCAGGACTTTGCATGGACAGAAGAATGTCAGAGGGCCTTTGAAGAATTGAAGAGGCGTCTAACAACAGCACCAGTCTTGACTCTTCCTTCAGGGTCAGGCGGTTTTGTTGTTTATAGCGATGCGTCAGGTAGTGGCCTTGGATGTGTTTTGATGCAACACGGCAAAGTTATTGCTTATGCATCGAGACAGTTGAAGGTCCATGAGAAGAACTACCCAACGCATGATCTGGAGCTAGCTGCTGTAATATTTGCACTGAAGATTTGGAGACATTATCTTTATGGTGAGAAGGTGGAAATCTTCACTGACCACAAAAGTCTGAAGTATGTATATACCCAGAAAGAGCTTAACATGAGGCAAAGACGCTGGCTGGAGTTAATGGTGGACTTTGATATAGATCTGCAGTACCACCCAGGGAAGGCGAATGTAGTAGCAGACGCACTCAGCAGGAAGCCTACAGCATATTTCTTGACAATGCAGCCTGAGCTATTGAGAGATCTGCAGGAGCTTCAGATTGAGGTTATTCTACCAAGGCAGAGTGGCTTGCTGGCTAATCTGGAAGTGAAGTCATCGCTCGTGGAAAGGATTAAAGAAGCTTTGCCTACTGATGCAAGATTTAGAAGACTCAAAGAGAAGACAGAAGCAGGCATGCAGACGGGACTTCGCATACATGAGGATGGGACATTAAGGTGCGAAGATCGTCTATATGTTCCAAATGGAGAACTGAGACAAGAGCTAATGACTGAAGCACATAGCTCCATATACTCTGTTCATCCAGGAGGAACAAAGATGTATCGAGATCTAAGGCAGTACTATTGGTGGCATGGAATGAAGAGAGAAATTGCTAGATTTGTAGCTAAATGTTTAGTCTGCCAACAAGTGAAAGCAGAGCATCAGAGGACTGCCGGAATGCTGCAGCCGTTTCCCATACCGGAATGGAAGTGGGAACATATCACCATGGACTTCGTCACAGGATTCCCAAGGAGCCCCAGTGGAAAAGATGCGGTATGGGTTATCGTGGATCGACTCACTAAGTCGGCACACTTCTTGCCGTTTAGAGTCGGACAGTCCACGGAGATACTAGCCGACATGTATATGAGACAAATAGTAAGATTGCATGGAGTGCCGGTTAGTATCGTATCAGATCGAGATTCAAGATTCACCTCTCATTTCTGGAGAAGTATGCAAGAAAGTCTTGGAACCAGACTAAAATTCAGCACTGCCTATCATCCCCAAACAGATGGTCAATCAGAACGTACAATCCAGATTTTGGAAGATATGCTGCGATCCTGTATGTTAGACTTTGGAGGGTCTTGGGAAGATCATTTGCATTTGGTAGAGTTCTCCTACAACAACAGTTACCAGGCAAGTATCAAGATGGCACCTTTCGAGGCGTTATACGGTAGGAAGTGCAGATCGCCAATATGCTGGAGTGACGTCGGAGAGCGTCAGATATTGGGGCCAGAGTTGGTGATGCAAACTGTGGAGAAGGTTAAACAAATTCAGAATCATCTTCGGGCAGCTCAGGACAGACAGAAGCATTGGGCTGATACACATCGACGTCCCCTGGAGTTCAAGGAAGGAGAACATGTATTTCTGAGGATTTCACCTACTCGAGGAACCATCCGCTTTGGGAGCAGAGGCAAGTTGAGTCCAAGGTACATTGGGCCCTTCGATATCCTGGAGCGCATTGGTGAGGTGGCCTATCGTCTTACATTACCTCCATCTTTAGAGGGAGTGCATGATGTGTTCCATGTCTCACAGTTGAGAAGGTATGTGACTGACCCAAGTCACATAGTGGATCATTCAGAGATCGCCGTAGGTCCAAGCCTGAGATATGAAGAACAACCGGTAGGTATACTCGGAACCAGTGAGAAGACATTGCGAGGGCATACAATTAAACTGGTTCGTGTGGCATGGAAGCAACACTCACCTGGTGAATCTACCTGGGAGAGGGAAGATACCATGCGACAGAAGTACCCCCACTTATTCGAGGATGCAGGTATACCTTAAGTAAATTTTAATTCTTGTAGTTCTGTTCTGTTAGTAGTTTAATCTTTAACTTGCGAGGACGCAATTTTCTTAAGGGGGGTAGATTGTAATCACCTGAAATTTTTTAAGAATTTTAAATTTATTTTTCTGGAATTAATTAGCAATTTTCGGTAATTTTTAAACCAATAAATTAAAGCTGTCTGATTTAAAATGAATTTTTAAATGATATTAAATAATATTAAAATGTGATGAAAATTATATTTTCAAGTGTAAAATTAAAAACCGAGCCTGGGGTATTTTTTCGGAAATTTATTGGACCCCGGATGAATTTTTAAAGCATTAAAAACTATTGTAAAAAAATTTACTGATTAAATAAACCAATTAATCAAACCGAACCCTGAACCGGACCGGACCGGCCGGTCTATCTAGACCGAACCGCTCAGGCTAGCGGGTCGGATCCGGGTCAGACCCGACCCGCCAACACCGGACCCGACCCGATCTGTTCAAATCCCTAACCCCCAAAATTAACACCCCGACCGGTCGTTTCCTCTGCCGGCGGCCGTTTCCGCCGCCGTGGCCGCCGGACGACCCCACGGTTCGCCTCCCCCGCACCCGGCGACCTCCTCCCTTCCACTTCCGGCCAACCTCCGGCTTTTCTTCTTCCCTTTTTCCCTCTATAAAACCCCGAGCCGGCCACCGGAAATGGCCTTCGATTCTTTCTTCTTCGGCGAGTTCTCGTACTCTGGTTGAACCTTCAGACCCCGCCGGACCACCAGCGACCTCCCGCCGAACCACCAGCAGTCCACCGCCATCCCAGTCCGGCCACCTCCGGCCCCAACCCTGCTGTCGAACCCTTCCAGTCGATGTCCGGCCACCCACGGTACTAGGACCGGCCGCCCAGACGCCGCCGATCACACCAGGACAGGCGCTGCTTCCACCCGAACCCCAGGCCGACTCCGGCGAGTCCCGATCATCTCCGGCAAGCCTTCGACAGCAAACCCTAGCTAGGACACAGCTTGGATACGGAACCAGGACACGGAGACACGAACTTGATACGCGCGGATCGAACTTTTCAGCCTTCTTTCAGGTATTCATAACTTCCTACTCGTAGCTCCGATTTCCATTCCGTAAGTTTCTTTGCGAAGCCTGTTAGACCCTCTCGGTGCCCAGACAAACTGCTCGGGGCATCACGTCCTGTGGTGATCGCACACCGCGATCCAAAAACAGGAAAAAAACTTAGCCCTGTTTTACCCCGGAATCGAGTACGCCCCGCCAAACGGGACGACTTGGTCACGTGCGGTCTTCGCCGACACGTCAGCAACGTTGATACGGACGTGCGGGCTTTCGCAGAAGCTGATTCGGATGTGCGTGCACACCAGAATCAGTACGTATCCGCGGACATCGTCCCGTATCCGTGTTTTCTAAATCTCACTGTAACTTAGTGTATACACGTCGGATTGAGACGAAACCTGCACCATCGGACTCGTAGCAATACGCTGGTCCTGTGGGTCAAGTTTTGTTTGATTCTGAGAATGTTGGAAAATCGCGTGTCGTGGGCCCCACAGGCTCCACCTGACGGGCGATTTTGAGAACGGCTCATCGGAATCCAACTCTGGAAGTTCCGTTGGGTTCGTATCAACGTTCCTGACTTGTTGACACAAAGTTGGACTGATTTGGAGACCTTTGACCCTGACCCGGTTTTCGGTACAAAGCGACCTACGCTGGACCCGCTTTGGCCCAGTAGTGTCATTTTTGCCCTTGTGTCCAAACTGGACTTAAGGACAGCCGTTCCTAACTATTTCCTATGTTCTGAGACTGTTGTTAATGTTTATTTCAGCTTTTGGAGGAGTTATTGCTGAACCCACTGTTACAAGGACCGCCACTGATATTCCAATCCCAGGCAAGTGTACCTTGCCATAAATTGCAGATTATTAGTTTAATTAGTTCTCTTGTTTTACTTTTCGGTGACTATTGTACATGTTATAACCTAGGACCGTATGACATACTTAGCGTCCGATCACAGTCGGGTGCCAACCCCGTACGCGGAGTTGTGTACGTCATTTAGTGATGGATATTCGAGAACCTTTATATTCTTGTGCTTGTTT
The DNA here is from genome assembly GCA_036927795.1 of Iris macrosiphon. Classification (NCBI taxonomy): domain Eukaryota; kingdom Viridiplantae; phylum Streptophyta; class Magnoliopsida; order Asparagales; family Iridaceae; genus Iris; species Iris macrosiphon. The sequence continues at coordinate 188,847,596 of JAYESA010000006.1, read as the reverse complement.
ATCAAGTACACTATAACCTAGGACACCTGACACCATACATTGGCAGAATCTTCCTGACATATTCAAGGTGATTCTGTATAGGATACAGGATGGACATAGTTATATATTCTTAGTTTATGACTGTTGCATTAGATCTGATCTCACGTGACATGGACATGAGACGTGTGGTTACATTGGGTGGGGAGAGACACACAGGCTACAGGCTGTTCTATACATATATACTATTATTGTGAGGTTGTAGACTCTCGAGCAGAGCTAGACCACTACTAGATATTGCTGCTACCCGGCTCCCCGACACAGAGCTTGTAGCAGTCTCAGCCTGAGTACTAGTGTTGCTCTCAGTTGCATTTTCACTTAGATGGTTATGTAGTTACCCTGCTTATTTCATTTACTATTTCACTGCATTTATTTCTGGCTTGTATTATTTGTACCTTGCTATGTCCCCTGAGGACCTGGAATGGATGATGTCCCCAGGTTTAGCAGAAGAGCATTATCCCGAGGTTTACGGGACAGGAGCTGAAGCTGTACCAGGAGCTGTTGCTGAGGGAGAACATAACATAGAAGCAGAGGTGATGGCAGAAGATTTTTCTTGAGATTATGTTATTTGTACTCTTCAGATACTTTATTTTGGACTCTTTTGTTCTGGTCGGATGAACCAGTGTTTTAGACTCTTGTCGGGTTGTTCCTCGACATACTCTGCTGAGACTGGACTTGATGTACTTTCTTTTATTTGCTGTTGTTCTTATTATTCTGTGTGTGGATGAGATTAGTTTTTGATATGATATTGTAGACCTATATTACAGCTTAAGTATGCTCGATGGATCCATTAAATTGGGATGTCCATTGATGTGTACTGCTGGCCATTGCCACGTGTCTAGTCCCACGACATTTTTGGGACTGGGGCGTGACAAGAGTATTCTCTTAGTTAATTAGAAAATAAATTTCTTGATATATTATTTATATAAATATTTATTTCAAATTATTTTAGGTTATTTTAGATTTTTTGGAGATTTTTCTAGAATATTTGGTAATTAAAATTTAGGAAACATAAATTTCTAGGACTTCTATGATTTACTGTACGACCATACTTGCATGTTGTTTCTACCAAATATTTATTTTAGTTTAAAATATTTAATTATATTTTTCTTTAATTTATTTAGAATTGTAAGAAATTTATTTAGATTTTTAAAATTATTTAGGATTTATTTGAATATATATAGTTTTAATATTAGATAGATGCTAATTTAGTGTTAATAGATAAGATTTTATAAATTATTTGTATTATCTTTAATTATATTTAAGATTATAAATTATTGAGATAAATTCAAACTCTATTTTAAATTAATTCAAATCCTGAACCTACTAGGAAAGCAACTTCATGCATATCCTATCCTTATTTAAATTCATCATAATCCTATCCAAATTAACTAATCCTAGTCGTATTTAATTAAGTAGTATCCACTATTATAAATACCTCATCCTTCATTTTTTTTCCCAAATTCCTCTCTTTTTCGTCCAAAAATAGTCAAAATTCGTCATAAATTCAGCCTCATTTTCTACTTAGTTATGACGAATTAAAAAGACGATATCTCCTAGCTCCGGACTCCAAACGCGCTCCAGTTTTTTTTGTTAGAACCATATCAAGGTTAGTTTTCTGAATATATAAATTATTTTAATAATTTCAGAACCTATTTTTTCAGAAAATTCTAAAAGTGCCAGCTGTCCAAAATCAGACGTGTTTTGGTATTTTCGAGATTAACGGAGATCCCGAACTCGGAATTACAAACCGTTTAAAGTTTCGGAAAGCTGACATGATGAAATTCTAGAAAAATATTTTTACAGAATTTAAAATATAAGTTTATTCTACTGTAAAATTTGTGCAACGTAGACGTAAATAGAAAACCACCGAAAACTGTTATCTGTGCGCCCTTGTGGCCATAACTCTTTAATGACTTATGCTTTTATGAAACCGTATATTCTAGTGTTCATGTAACATTAAAATATATAGGATTCCATAAACAAATCCAGGATTTGAGTCGGTTGACTTTTTGGTCAACGGATTGCCTCACGGATCACAAATCCTTAAAGTTGACTTTCTTTGGACCAAAATTAGAGATTAACAATAAAATCAGATTATAATCAGATTAAAATACTATTTTAGGTTATTTTATTCAGAATTAAAATAGATTAAAATGGAGGAACCTATTTACCCATTTTTGTAACCTAACTTGTTTAATTTATGTGACGGGTAGATCGGACGACGCCTTGAGTTGGGACTTCATCCTTTTCAGACTAGACAAGATACCTTGCCAAATTATTTACAGTACTTTGCATGCTTAGTATATTTCTGTATATTTATTGCATTTCTGTTTATTCATTTCATGTGTAGTTTCTTTCAGTCATTACTATATATTAGATATGTTGACACACACTTCACACTTAGTATCATAGAGGACAATCATTAGGCGTATGGGCTTTTAACCACTCTGATAAACCGTAGTATATAGCTCACACTACGGGCGTGTGTCGCGCTGGTCGCTACCCCCAAGGTAATCAATTTCTGTAGAGTTGCGCTGGTCGCTACCCCAGAGGTATGACGATTTCTGATGTCCACTGGCGGGTGTGTGAGTTGTGAGGCTTAGATCGAGTAGCCTACCCTTGCCCATACGTCAAAAAGTTGTCCTCATTTGCATTCATATAGATTGTCTTGTACAGCGTACTTATTTATTTTCAAACATTATGCATGTTTACTGTAACACCCCGTTCCGTTCTAACGGACTGCCGTCTCAAACGGCAAAAGTGCAGTTGTCCCGACCCGCTTTGCCTCAAAGGAGAAGCAAAGGATATCCAAACTTGCCCCTACAGGAATTCAGCTTAGGCTTTCAGAGGCTCGCTTGACGTATCGCTCTACCGAGGCGAATCATCGCTAAGGTGGGTGGCTACGGTGAACTTGTCTTTGCTTAGCCAGCACACATAAAATCTGAAATATTTATGCTAGTCGCTAGGTGATTCACCCCCTGCATGCTAATAAATCCAACGCACCTAGCTAAGGGAATAATTCCAACTCGTATTGCTTATGCTAGAACATGGAAATTGAAATACTGCTTGTATTCAGACCCTCGTATGCCAAGTCCCCTAACGATCTAACTCTAGGCTTACCTTCGGGTCCGAACAAACGTGCCTGCTTATGTTCCTTAGAAACGCATGCTTGTCTGCTTGAATGTTGCATTGTTTTCATCCAAACCTCGAAAGACTACCAAGTAGTCATTCTGTGCCTGAATAAACCTGCAAGTATCCGGGACCGTTAGGTCGCCAAGGCAGTTCCCGATCCAGGGGACTGTATCATGTCAAGTAAAAGAATTGTACTCCTGTGGCAAGACTCATTCAGGTATTCGGATCTCTACAAGTCTCCCTCGAGCGGGCTTACATCAGCCCAGGAGACTGTGCATATCCAATGGCTAAATGAATCATACAATACTGCTTGTCGTATGCTCGTGTTGCCTCAACTGCATAAAGTGTGAATTAATAATCGTGTTCGATCATGGACAACTTGTGCACAAGGGTATAAGTTCTGCGGACGGTGCTGGGGCACTGGCACCGATCCGATCCGGGCAGACTTCGTGTGTAGTCATCGTGTGCAGACTGGATAGCTTGCAATGCATCGTGTGTTATCGTGTATCCAATATGAGCTCTCGTTGCATGCTATCCATGTCCATGACTAGTCCATTATGGCATCAAGCCAGTGATCATCGTGTGCAATTAAACTTGTGGCTTAGTCATCGTGTGCGGATGGGATAACTTGCAGCGCATCGTGTATTCATCGTGTGCTCTCGTTGCATGTTATCCTTATCCATGACTCTGTCCACCTCGTGTGTTTAAACTTGAACAATATAACCATACTCATGTTTGCATATGTTATTGCCCCTGATGCTTACACTTGCCCGTGCTTAAATTAATCATGTTTGCCTTGGACAGGGAAGGACAAAGGGTAAGTTAGTAAGTCTCGCCGTATTTTCTCTCATGTAGTACGGCGCACTGCCACAAAAACTAGGTTATTCAAATCTTGCATAGAACTGATCCTAAGGCAACTAGAAAGATAACTTAATAGTTGGTGCACGGAACCTGTATTACGTGTTTGGATTTGTTGAGCGGGCGAGTAGCTTCCCCACCAGTGCATTCAATGTACTGATAATCCACCAGTTTGTATGCAGGGTACGGGAGAACCTCGTTCGGTGCGGATGCCTCCTTCGTGCGTGCTAAGGCCAGGAGTTCCCTCTGAAGCCTTACAACAGTGCGTCCGGAACTGAAGCATATATACAAGACATAATATTGGAACTCGCCTGAACATCGTCTGATCATCGCCTGTACAATCATTTCACAATTGTAGCCACTTGGCACACTTTTACTGTTTCAGAGAGAGAGGCTCGAGCGACTTATAATCTCGGCTATACGCCGCCTGTAACACTTGTTCATATCAATAAAAGAGCTTGCTTTACTTCAACTTGTGTTTCAAAGCTTCCGCTATATTGTCAACTCAGTGAAATTGTTACGAAATTGCTATGCGTTTATGACTCCGCTGCACTCGGACAATCTGTGCGACTCTGTGGCTTAGAACTCTTGCCGCCAGCCAATGAACCATGGCCTTACACGGGCGTGGATCACGCTCGTGCGGCGTCACGCTCGGATGGGTCAAGCGATCGTTCCACGGGAGCGCTGGCGAGGGTGATTCCCGCCTAGCGGGAACGGCCGATTTGCCTGCGGGAGACCGGGGCGTGACATTTACTGTATTCAAATTGGCATGCTTCTATGTATCTTGTTACGTCCCTCTAAGGACCTGGTCCCTTTCCAGGTGTAGATGTTCATGACAATTCGCAGAAGCACGGATCAGAACTTACTACTTATCTTTTCCGAGGAGGTCATACCTTCTGAGCATCAGTGATTATCTCTAGCGATGGATCGCTTCGCTGATACACTTCTATCATCATCTTATTTATATTATAGATTTACACTTCTCCCTCATTTTAGTATTGATATAGTCATTGGTAGTGGATTTGTCTCCACCCGACTATTAGTTATGGATTATTCAGACTCTTTATTCTAGTTTAGTTATATTCCTTTCTGTGACTGTTGTGTGGATGAGATTAGTATATCTGTGACTTGCGACACTATATTTATACCACATATGAGTTTATATTCATATTACAGCGTACGTGTGTATCATGGTATCCATATATTGGAGTTGGCATATACATACGGCTGGCATGCTTACGTGTTCCTAGTCCTACGTATTTTGAGACTGGGGCGTGACAAAATGACCCTCATATAGCTAGGTTGCATACTAACGAGAACATTTATGCAGGCTTAAATGATCTTATGCAGGCACGAGATATTGCTTAATTCTTTATACCTAATCCTTGCCTTGCAAGGATAGACATGTGGATTGTTGGTAAGAATTATTGATAGACGATATGTAATGTCTTTCACATATTCAATTAATAATGTTGAACATGTTTTCACTATTTTGCTAGATATCTTGAACACTGTGTAACATCCCAATCCCAAAATAAGTAGGACTAGGAGTATGTAACATGCCAGCTACGTATCAACTGGACTCCAGTCCAACTCAAATAAGTATACATTGTCTATAATAAGGTATAATTTCTATAAGGCAAGTCAATATATATCTCAATCCATATAAAATATAAGTCACAAGAATGAACAATATGGTTCATGGTCTGCAGCCCACTAGCATATATGATCGAATAGACTCGAAAGAATAAAATGAGTTTATCAAAACTAGGCCATATCAGCAGAATAAGTCACGAAAATTAAATTTAATAATGGATAATGATGAATGTAAATACAAATAAATTAATCGCATCAAGAATCCAAAAGTCGTCTGGTGGAGATAAATCCACTACTAGTAGATGAAGAGATAAAGTTAAAAAAAAAAATCAAAGTATATGCTATATGAATAACTAAGCAATAGCCAAGTCATCAACTGTGGTTGTACCCTCGTCTGGTGCCTATCCGTAGGGCTCCGAATAATCCTGCACACTGGAGAACGAATCAAGGTTCTCAGTGAAACGTAACAAGATACAGAAAGAACATGCTACTAAGTACAGTAAATAAACATACACGGAGAAGAAGCAAATCAAAATATGGCATACAATAAGTACGGAAAAAGAAACACATCATTGGATACTCTAAGAATAGTGACATGTCATAGAGAATATAATATGAGTCGTGGCTATCAACAAAATAAATCATGTAAAGTGACCGCAGTCCGGGGAGGCACTAACAGTCCTAAAATATGTCTTTACCGCAGCCCGACGAGGCGCTAACAATAGAGGGGTAATAGCCAACGCCTAATATGATACTCTCGCCTAAGGGGTCTATGAAGTCAACCTGTCAGGGTAAGGCAAGCACAAAATACAAATACGCAGGTGACACGTAAGTGAAAACAACATAAATAACGGAAATAATAGCTAACACGTACAAGAAATAGGAATCGGGAGAACCATGCATGCACATATGAAAATAAGGAAACAACGGAAATGAAGGCATATAAAATAAACTGTACGAAGTGAGCAAGGTATCTTGCCTGCAAAGTCGTCCAAATCCGCGTTGAGGCAAGGAAAAGATTGCACGCCTAGCAACCAAACAAAATTTATTAACATTCTAATTTCATAATTATTTCCAGGGTTTGACTCATACAGCTGGTTAATATATTTAGACTATTCATAATCTAAGCTATAGACTTATTACAACTTTAGTTTATTTATATAATAATAATTTTGATTTACAGCTACTAGTTTGTTGATTATAGATGCATTTAAAATCCAAGTAAACTTATAAACATATTATTTACCCACTGTTTTTAAAGTATAAAATGTACATTGGCATGGTTTAGGATGGAATCCCTACAGATCAACTTATATAGGAGATTAGATCATATATATATATATATATATATATATATATATATATATATATATATATATATATATATATATTTGTTCAAAAAAACAATATACAAATAACTTAAGTTGTACGGTTATGATGTAAATAGGGGAAACAACAAAGGGTTAAATGTAAAGTGGAAAACAATTTTTGGTGGAGGTACAACACATGCCCCCACACTTGCTTACGTTACGTGAATAGTAATCTTCTTCTACTAGTGATTCTCCTATTCACTATTAATTGTGTGTATAGTTAGAAAGAGAAGGAGGGGGTTAATTGAATTAATTTCTTTAGAGAGTAAGACAAGAAGGAAAAAATGATGTGCTCATGAATTCGGGTTCTTCATGCTGCTTCTCCTTACACGTGAATATACAATATTTGTTAATTGTTCCTATCCTAATCTATGAGATACTATATTGTTTAACATGTTATAATTTATTTTTATATGTCGTATATTCTATTTAAAGGAAAAAAATGGTGTTGCACTTTGTTTTATGTGAACAGTGCTTTATTTTATGCGAACATTAAATTCGTGCACAGTGTGTGGTTTACATAGGGAGAACGAAAAAGAGAAGTTCAAAAGTTTACCAATAAACCACGTCTGCACTCACGCGACGAGAGTGGAGGTGTGTCGAGCCCAATTAAGACGGCTTCAAAGTGACGTCAAGGACCAGAAAGGAAGAGGGAGCAAGTTTTTCAGGAGAGAAAATTTTATGAGAGATAAGGGAGTTTATATAGATGCAGAGGAGGGGTTTAGTCCACGTGCGATTATGATTAGGATTAGCATGATATATATAAATAGATGAGTTTGAAAAAAATCGTATATATCATTTGGATGGAAAAGGATAGGTTTGCTTATAGTTGATGAAACTAACATATATAGATGGTGGTGATGATAAGCGTGATTTGCTAAAAAAATATTACTATCTCAATAAAAAAATTAATCCATTAAAAATTTTGAATTTCGGGACAGGGGGTTTACATACTTTAAATTGATCTTAGTCCCTAATAGCAAGATCAAATTTCTAATATGTATGCTTCACATTAATACTTAATGTTGGTTTAGGTGAGTGGGCTAGCTCTACTCACCAATACGTGATATGTATTGACCCACGTTTGTGGACATCCCCAGTACTCAGCTGTGGAGAGTGACTTGAACTGTCCCGAGACATCGAAGATTTTTTGGGTGTGCAAAAGCTTTTCTTCCATAGGATGTTGACTTCTGTTATAAAGGGCATAATATATAGAATATTATAATTCTTTTGTACCAGTGAGATTATAAGCCAAGTCGGCAAATATCAATGTAAGCCAAAATGGGCAATATCAATTGTATTTGAAGAGTTTTCTAATATGTTATAACATTCACATTCTGATGCTATTATCAATAAAGAGAGATTATTTCATAAATTCTACTGTGTTCTACTGCAATGTCAATGATTCTGAGATATATCATTCATTGTCTTCTTCTTGCCTTGTACAAGTGCAACCTAGACTTCTACGACATCACACCCAGTGACTATTTTCAGTTATGCGGAACCGGGATGTGACAAAATCCGATAGCAAACCAGTAAAATTTGTGTAACTTAGAATACATAGTTTGACATGTGGATGGTTGGGGCTAATCTGACACGTCAATACGTGTAGTGTGTGACTGTTTGTAAACCCCCTGATTTTTCAAAATTTTTAAAACTGGATTTTTCACAATTTTCTGGAATTTTCTGGGATTTTTCTGTAATTAAGAACAGGGTTTCAAATTATTAAGTGATTTTTAATTGCTATTAAATGGTATTAAAATATTATGAAAATAATATTTTTGGGTGTAAAATGAAAAACTGGACTTAGGGCAATTTTTCTGGAATTTATCGGACCCCAGACCTATTTTTAAATGCCTAAAAAGTATTTATTTAATTAATTATTTATTTATTAATTAATTTACTGTTTTTAATTATTATTAATATTATTATTATTATTTATTATATACCCAGCTCGGCCCGCGGCCCGTTGGGCCTGCCCGGCCCAGCCCAAACCGGCCCAGACCCTGCCCAGCGGGTCGGGTCGGATCCGCTAGACCCGACCCGGACCCGCTAACCCGGTCCCCCTCTCCCCCTGTGCCCGAGTTTTCCGCCGCCCACCGCGCCGCATCCGCCGGCCCGCTCCGCCCGCTCGGCCACGCGCCGCCTTCCCCGCAACCGACCCCGGCCATCTCGGCCCCCCCCAACCGCCGCGGCCTTTAAATCCTCCCCTCCCCCAGCCATCTGCTCCCCTCGACGAGCTCCGCAGCTGCGCCGCCCCAGCCGACCACCGCCCGGACTCGCCGCCACCGACGCCGCCGGCCCTCCTCCACCGCTGCCACCGCCGCAGGGCTCCGCCCCCTTCTCCTCCTTCCTCCCTCCTCTCGACGTCAGAAGCAGCAGCCGCAGCGGCCACGGCAGCGCTCCGGCCGCCCCGCGCCTCCCCGCGCCGTCAGTGCCGCGCCGCGCTGCCCCCCGGCCGGCCTCCCCCGCCCTGAACCGCCGCTGAGCCGCCGGAGTCGGCTGGAATCCAAAACCCTAACCCTAATTCCTAAATCCGCGTGTCCGACACGAGTCGGACACGGTTCGACCCTGTTTTCGGGTCCCCTTCAGGTGCGTGTAACTTTTTGTTCGTAGCTCCGTTTTCGATTCCGCAAATTGCGTTGCGAAGCCTGTATGACCCTCTCGGTGTCCGGACAAACTGTTCGGGGCATCGCGTCCTGTGGTGATCGCACACCGCGATCCAAAAATAGGAAAAATCAGACCCTGTTTCACCCCGGAACCGAGTACGCCCCGCCAAACGGGACGACTTGGTCGCGCGCGGTCTTCACAGACACGAGCGCCTCGTCGATACGGACGTGTGAGATTTCGCAGAAGCTGATTCGGGTGTGCGTGCACACCGGAATCAACGCGTATCCGCGGACATCGCCCTGTATCCGTACTTTCGGCAATTCACCCTAACTTTGTGTACACACGTCGGATCGAGACGAAACTTGCGCCATCGGACTCGTAGCGATACGCTGGTCCTGTGGGTCAAGTTTGGTTCGATTCTGAGAACGTTGACGAAATTGCGTGTCGTGGGCCCCACAGGCCCCGCTCGACGGGCGATTTTGTGATCGGCTTATCGGAATTCAATTCTGAAAGTTCCGTTGGGTTCGTATCATCGTTCCTGACCTGTTGACACTAAGTTTGGTGAATTTGGAGACCTTTGACCCTGACGCATTTTTCGGTGCAAAGCGGGCCCACCGGTGGACCCCGTTTTGGGCCGAAACTGCCGTTTCTGCCCTTGTCTCCAAATTGGACCCAAAGACAGGCGTTCCTAGCTGATTGATATTTTCTGGATCTGATGGTGATGTTTGTTTCAGCAACCGGAGTACCGCCTGCAATTCCCGCCGAAGTCAGAACTACAAACATAGCCGGAACCACAGGCAAGTGTACCTTGCCAAATCCTGCAGCTTGCTACTTATTTTCCTTGACTTGTTTATACATTAGTGGGCAAGTAAAGCTTGCCAAATCTCAGTAATTCTTGACATAGTAGCTTACTTGATTTCATTAAATGTAACTTGTTCCAAACTGCTTAACCTAGGAAACGGGTGACGTGCTTAGTGTCCGATCATAGTCGGGTGCCAACTCCATACGCGGAGTTGTGTAACATCACATAGGCATGGTTATCGAGACCCGATAATGCTCGTACTTGTCTTATCAAGTACTCCAGAACCCAGGACACTTGACACTATTCATGAGACAGAGTCTTCCTGAGGCATTCATGGTGATTCTGTATAGGATACAGGACTTGACAGAGATACTTTATAGACATTATGACTTGTTGCATTAGCTATAATCCCGCTGACATGGACATGAGACGTTATGGTCATGATATGCTTGATTACATTGGGGGGGAAGAGTCACACAGACTACAGGTTAATTTTTATATATTATGTCGGCGTCTTAGTCTCACTACGAGATAGACAACCACATGATATCACTGCTACCGGCTCCCCGACACAGAGCTTGTAGTAGTTTCAGCCTGAGTTCTAGTGCTGCTCTAATATTGCATCTCACTTAGCTGGTTACATAGTTTGCCCTATTGCTTATTTAATTCATGCACTGCATTTATTTTGGCTTGTATTTTCTGTACCTTGTTATGTCCCCTGAGGACCTAGAATGGACTATGTCCCCAGGTATAGCAGGAGAGATCCATCCAGAGCTACACCGTACAGGAGCACTTCCAGGAGCTGTACCAGGACCCGAGGACGAGATCGTACCAGAGGACTTCTCCTGAGCATTGGCCGTATGTAGTCAGTTATTTCTATTCCAGTTGTTTATTTCCTGTCTATTTGCATTGTTGTACCAGACATATTCTCGGATTGTTTCCCGAGATATTTATTGAGATCAGCTTATTTTATTTGCATTACCCTGTCTTTATCTGTGATTATCTGTTGTGGATGAGATTAGATTAGTCTGTGACCTGTAACAATTGCTCTATTTCCTGCTAGACTACAGCTTAAGCATGCCCTGATGGATCCATTAAATTGGGTTGTCCATCGGTGCGTGCTGCTGGCCATTGCGCACGTGCTCAGTCCCTCGTCATTTTGGGACTGGGGCGTGACATGGTTTTTGTGGTGGCCCATGCAGGTCTTCGACTAAATTGTTCGGTTTCAACTCAGGGACCGAACAGGCCGGCAATAAAGATAGGATAAGTTTTAGGATCTCATCCACTTGCTTGAAAACGTTCTTGGTATCCATATCGACTTCGAATTAATTCCTTGACTTGCATTCCGCCTTGATTCCTGTGCGCCTCTTATTGTTTATTTTGGTTGCAGGGTTATGGATTCACGAGCAAACGACGAGACTCCCATAAAATCACCGCGGGATGCTGTGATAACCAACGAAGTTGAAGTAACACTAGTGGATGGAGGACAATCAGCTCAGCAACATGCCTCGAAAGTCCAGCACGATGACATTCCACCAACGACGCCAGTTACTCCATCAATGCCCATAATTCCACCAGGGCAGTCCATGGACGGACAGTAGATGGTTCAAATGGTCTGTGCAATAATGCAAGCACAACAAGAGGCTTTCAGTTGCAGCCTAGTAACCGCACTAGAGCAGGCAGATCTACCAGCACGAAGGCCAACGACGGGCTCTATTTCTGATTTTCGCCAGCTGAAGCCTCGTACATTCTCAGGCAAAGAAGAGCCCACTGAAGTTCATGAGTGGCTCACCAACACTCAACATCAATTAGAAGCAGCTGAACTCCCAAAGGAACGTTGGATGACTGCCGTAAGAATGCAGTTGACGGACAATGCACATCACTGGTGGCTATCTGAGGAAGCACGGCTCGGACCAGACCGAGTCACCTGGGAAGAGTTTTCTAGACTCTTTCAGGAGATGTACATTCCAGCCATCGCTCGATCAGAACTTCGGGACAAGTTCAATCGCCTCACTCAGGATACCAAGACGGTGGAAGAGTACAACGCTGAGTTCATTCGTCTAAGTCGCTTCGCCCCAACATTGATCCCGACAGAAGAAGAGAAGGCTGAGAAATTCTTCGACGGACTAAACATTGAGCTACAGAAACTAATTGGATCCGTTGCACCTACTTCGTACTCGGACGTTCTTGCTGCAGCGCGACGCATTGAGCGCGTCATCAGGAGAGAGACTAGTCTGAAACGGATTTCCACTTCAGCACTGCAAGAAGAAGTTGCAAAAAGACCTCACGTACACCAGCCACCAGAAGCATCTCGACAGACAATACCTGTTTGCCCATATTGTCGTAAGCGAGGCCATACTGAAGACGAGTGCAGACGAAAGAAGAGATTATGCATAGTCTGTGGATCCAGTCAGCATTTATTAAAGGAATGCCCTGAGCGTCGAGACAGAGCACCAAAGGGTAACCAGCAAGCGAGGCCAGCCTCTCCAGCATTGGAAGCACCACGAACGGAAGTTCAAGGAGTCCTACCACCAACTCCAGCAGGGTATCAGCCGAGGCCACCCTTGATACCCCAGGAACTACTCTTCCAGCAGGCTCAGCAGAAGAATCGACTGCAAGGATGCGAGCAAGCCCTGACGATGACAGTGGAGAACGCGCAGACTCGTGGAATAGCCAATGATGCGCGTAAGTGATTCGTAGTTATCTGTTTTAGTCTTGTTATAGCTCGTGCCTCTTGGTTCGTGACCTCAGCCCCAACCTAGTAATTTGCAACTTGTTAATGACAACCTGGTTTTCATAAAAGTTATATTTTTAACTAGATTTTCCTGGAAAGTGTAAACTTTCAATTTTTAGGAAAACGGTATTTCCCTGAAGTATCTTGTGATGTATTTTCAAACGATGTTTGCGACCGCGTCATCTCTGTTGACCGGTTATTCTTTGATTGCGAGGACGCAATCCTCTTAAGGGGGGTAGATTGTAAACTCCCTGATTTTTTAAAATTTTTAAAACTGGATTTTTCACAATTTTCTAGAATTTTCTGGGATTTTTCTGTAATTAAGAACAGGGTTTCAAATTATTAAGTGATTTTTAATTGCTATTAAATGGTATTAAAATATTATAAAAATAATATTTTTGGGTGTAAAATAAAAAACTGGACTTAGGACAATTTTTCTGAAATTTATCGGACCCCAGACCTATTTTTAAATGCCTAAAAAGTATTTATTTAATTAATTAATTATTTATTAATTAATTTACTGTTTTTAATTATTATTAATATTATTATTATTATTTATTATATACCCAGCCCGGCCCGCGGCCCGTTGGGCCGGCCCGGCCCAGCCCAAACCGGCCCAGACCCTGCCCAGCGGGTCGGGTCGGATCCGCCAGACCCGACCCGGACCCGCTAACCCGGTCCCCCTCTCCCCCTGTGCCCGAGTCTTCCGCCGCCCACCGCGCCGCATCCGCCGGCCCGCTCCGCCCGCTCGGCCACGCGCCGCCTTCCCCGCAACCGACCCCGGCCATCTCGGCCCCCCCCAACCGCCGCGGCCTTTAAATCCTCCCCTCCCCCAGCCATCTGCTCCCCTCGACGAGCTCCGCAGCTGCGCCGCCCCAGCCGACCACCGCCCGGACTCGCCGCCACCGACGCCGCCGGCCCTCCTCCTCCGCTGCCACCGCCGCAGGGCTCCGCCCCCTTCTCCTCCTTCCTCCCTCCTCTCGACGTCAGAAGCAGCAGTCGCAGCGGCCACGGCAGCGCTCCGGCCGCCCCGCGCCTCCCCGCGCCGTCAGCGCCGCGCCGCGCTGCCCCCGGCCGGCCTCCCCCGCCCTGAACCGCCGCTGAGCCGCCGGAGTCGGCTGGAATCCAAAACCCTAACCCTAATTCCTAAATCCGCGTGTCCGACACGAGTCGGACACGGTTCGACCCTGTTTTCGGGTCCCCTTCAGGTGCGTGTAACTTTTTGTTCGTAGCTCCGTTTTTGATTCCGCAAATTGCGTTGCGAAGCCTGTATGACCCTCTCGGTGTCCGGACAAACTGTTCGGGGCATCGCGTCCTGTGGTGATCGCACACCGCGATCCAAAAACAGGAAAAATCAGACCATGTTTCACCCCGGAACCGAGTACGCCCCGCCAAACGGGATGACTTGGTCGTGCGCGGTCTTCACAGACACGAGCGCCTCGTCGATACGGACGTGTGGGATTTCGCAGAAGCTGATTCGGGTGTGCGTGCACACCGGAATCAACGCGTATCCGCGGACATCGCCCCGTATCCGTACTTTCGGCAATTTACCCTAACTTTGTGTACACACGTCGGATCGAGACGAAACTTGCGCCATCGGACTCGTAGCGATACGCTGGTCCTGTGGGTCAAGTTTGGTTCAATTCTGAGAACGTTGACGAAATCGCGTGTCGTGGGCCCCACAGGCCCTGCTCGACGGGCGATTTTGTGATCGGCTCATCGGAATTCAATTCTGAAAGTTCCGTTGGGTTCGTATCATCGTTCCTGACCTGTTGACACTAAGTTTGGTGAATTTGGAGACCTTTGACCCTGACGCATTTTTCGGTGCAAAGCGGGCCCACCGGTGGACCCCGTTTTGGGCCGAAACTGCCGTTTCTGCCCTTGTCTCCAAATTGGACCCAAGGACAGGCGTTCCTAGCTGATTGATATTTTCTGGATCTGATGGTGATGTTTATTTCAGCAACCGGAGTACCGCCTGCAATTCCCGCCGAAGTCAGAACTACAAACATAGCCGGAACCACAGACAAGTGTACCTTGCCAAATCCTGCAGCTTGCTACTTATTTTTCTTGACTTGTTTATACATTAGTGGGCAAGTAAAGCTTGCCAAATCTCAGTAATTCTTGACATAGTAGCTTACTTGATTTCATTAAATGTAACTTGTTCCAAACTGCTTAACCTAGGAAACGGGTGACGTGCTTAGTGTCCGATCATAGTCGGGTGCCAACTCCGTACGCGGAGTTGTGTAACGTCACATAGGCATGGTTATCGAGACCCGATAATGCTCGTACTTGTCTTATCAAGTACTCCAGAACCCAGGACACTTGACACTATTCATGAGACAGAGTCTTCCTGAGACATTTATGGTGATTCTGTATAGGATACAGGACTTGACAGAGATACTTTATAGACATTATGACTTGTTGCATTAGCTATAATCCCGCTGACATGGACATGAGACGTTATGGTCATGATATGCGTGATTACATTGGGGGGGAAGAGTCACACAGACTACAGGTTGATTTTTATATATTATGCCGGCGTCTTAGTCTCACTACGAGATAGACAACCACATGATATCACTGCTACCGGCTCCCCGACACAGAGCTTGTAGTAGTTTCAGCCTGAGTTCTAGTGCTGCTCTAATATTGCATCTCACTTAGCTGGTTACATAGTTTGCCCTATTGCTTATTTAATTCCTGCACTGCATTTATTTTGGCTTGTATTTTCTGTACCTTGTTATGTCCCCTGAGGACCTGGAATGGACTATGTCCCCAGGTATAGCAGGAGAGATCCATCCAGAGCTACACCGTACAGGAGCACTTCCAGGAGCTGTACCAGGACCCGAGGACGAGATCGTACCAGAGGACTTCTCCTGAGCATTGGCCGTATGTAGTCAGTTATTTCTATTCCAGTTGTTTATTTCCTGTCTATTTGCATTGTTGTACCAGACATATTCTCGTATTGTTTTCCGAGATATTTATTGAGATCAGCTTATTTTATTTGCATTACCCTGTCTTTATCTGTGATTATCTGTTGTGGATGAGATTAGATTAGTCTGTGACCTGTAACAATTGCTCTATTTCCTGCTAGACTACAGCTTAAGCATGCCCTGATGGATCCATTAAATTGGGTTGTCCATCGGTGCGTGCTGCTGGCCATTGCGCACGTGCTCAGTCCCTCGTCATTTTGGGACTGGGGCGTGACACTGTTATCTATCGAATATAAATAGGTAATTCTAGGTTTACCACATGTTTACTAGTGTATTCTCCTGCCCGACTCTCTCTCTTATTAACAATTACGAATACGGATAAATACGAATCACAATACGAATAAAACTAATCACGAATCAGGATTACTCCCTCACATGAACGAATAATAATATCAAAATTGGATATCAAAAATTGTATGAACATACATTATAGCATTTATAATATAAAGATAATTTTTAATGTAATGTACTTGCCTGAGAATAGCTGAATTCGACATGTCGGACACAAACATGTCAACATAATAGGTCAAATATTCGCTACCCCCAACTGGGCCAAAACAAAGAAATAAACATCACCAGCAGGATGATGCCAAATAGGTAGAATGCATATAAAGAAGTCAAGGATTGGATAAAGCCAAATATCGTAGTTTCGAGGACAGACGGTGCCCAAAGCGGACCTGTAAAAATCCAAAAATGGAGTCAAATTAGTATGAGTCTAAAATCAACAAGTTATATATCAGTTTAGGCTAAAACGATACCATAAATCCAACAATGACGCTGGATTTGGAATCCAAAAATCAGAATAGCGGAATGACATACAAATTGGTGATTTGAAGTAACTAATTACTATTTCAAGTACCCCTTTTTGGGGATTGAATTTAAATGATTAAATACGAGATTCAACTTTTAAAATTTAATAATTTCAAAGAAGGATATGCCGGCTCGAGATAAGGGAAGCAATGGATCAGAATTTGACGAAGCGAAAACAAAATAAACGATAAACAAAGGCGGCTCCTCACACTACTGTTATAGAAAAACAGTGAACTATCCGTATTGGAAGGTCGATTTGGTTGAGCAAACGAATGTGTATTGAAACAAAACTTGATAGAGATGGATATGTTGGTGTTTTTGCCTTTGGACTATAAAGATAGTCCCATATTGGCTACACCACCAAGTGGGTATCTCAATATAATGCTTTGCTTGTGTTGAGGTGTGCACATGGGGTATGGTGAGGCACATGGGGTATGGTGAGGCACATGGGTGCCATGTGGGGGTATTTTATTAGGATTTAGAAGAATTAACTCCTTAATGAAAATATTTATGTTTTTTGTCATTCTCTTGGAATTTATTCCATAGGAGCTAAGCCCCACGACTCGGACTCGGGCTCGGACGTAAAGTGGCGCTTTGTTGGCGCACTTTGCACTTAGCACGTCAGCATCGGTGCACGCATTTGATGTGCTCTCATGCGCGGGTCGAATGGGCAGGTCGCATGGGCAAGCACGTCAGCATCGACGCGCGCATTTGATGCGTTCTCATGCGCGGGGCGCATGGACGAGCCGCATGGGCAAGCCGCATGCGCTGCGGCTTACGCTGCCGCATGTGTTGCTGCTGCTGCGGATATATTTGAACGGTTATGAAAATATATGGTTTGTTATTCAAATCCGTTTCTTTGTGGGATTTGAAATTAATTCGTACCTATCTTATAGGGATTCGTAATTAATATGTTCCTATCTTTCCGTAATTGTTGGACGGTTAGGGTTTTCACACTCTCTTTATAAATACTCTCTCCGTGCCTCTTTGAGGACTTACTTCGAAATAGAGGAGATGGAAGAGAGTTGCAGCAGCCGTCATTGCAGTCCAGAAAGTTCGTGTGAGTCCGAGCAAGGAGGTGACAGCGAGCGTTCCAGAAGTTCTACGTGAACTTGCTGGTTCCTGGGAGCAGATCGTGTGAGACGAATCTTGCTTTGAGCAACGGTGATCTTCATTACCCCAGCAAGCAGAGTTTATTCTTCTTCTTGCTCGTCTTTTTTGCAAGTTGTAAACTCTGTTCTGTCTGTTTGCAACTGCGATTGCAAGGAAGAACGAGAAGATAGTTTTCTCTGACTCTTTTGTTATCTTGTTTCAAGTTGTGATCAGATCATATATATAATCTTCTCGTTGGATCAAGAGAAGGGAACTCTTCTGTGAACTCTTGATCTCGATTTCAACTTATGGTTCTATCATCTTTGATTAAGCTTCGGAACTAGCTGGATATTATCTTACCGACTTTCCAATGGATCTGGGGATTTAGTTTACTGGAGAAGGAGAATTAAAACAAAAGAAGATGGGCGCTGATGAGTCCAGGATCTGTCACCACCAAAAAAGTTGTAACAACTCATGTTAGAGCTTCAGTTTGATCGAGTAAACAAAGAGACTTACAGTGTACCCATTCTGGATTTATTTGCTCGTATTGATAAATAGAGACTACTCTCTTATTTGCTTCACTAGAATTATCTAGTCAGTTTCCAACTATAACACTTGTTAATTTTTTCGGAAAATTTCAGTGAGAGCATAAAAGTTTAATATATTTATAAAAAAAGCATAAAAGTTTTTAAATTTACAACAAAAGCATTAAAACGTCCTTCGGAAGGACGTTTTACGCTTTTCCGTCGATGAATTTTTACTCCGTTAACGGAGGAGAAAAGAAAAAAATTTTATAAATAAAATAATAGAAAACGCCCTTCAAAATGACGTTTTATATTTTTTATTAATTTTTTTTCTTCTCTCTCCTCTCTCCTCTCTCTTCTCTCCTCTCTCCTCTCTCCTCTCTCCTGTGTCCGCCCGCTCCCCTCTCTCTCCTCCCCTCTCTCTCCTCCTCTCTTTCCCCCTCCCCTCCTCTCCTCTCCTCTCTCTCTCTCTCTCTCTCACACTCTCCTCTCCTCTCTCCCAGTCAAATAATATATATTTAAAAGAGAGCGGAGAGGGAGAGGGAGAGGGAGAGGGAGAGGGAGAGAAGAGCGGTAGGGGAGGGGAGCGGAGAGGGAGAGAGGAGAGGGAGAGAGGAGAGCTGAGTGGAGAGGGAGAGGGAGAGGGACAGAGGAGAGGGAAGTCTGAGAAGAGGGGAGAGAGAGAGAGAGAGAGAGAGCAGTCTGAGGAGAGGAGAGAGAAGTCCTCTGGAAAAAAAAATTATTATTTAAAGGAAAACGGCCATTGGAAGGGCGTTTTTCTTAGGAAAAACGCCCTTCCAATGAGCGTTTTCCTATTTTTTTTTTTTTTTTTTCTTCCGGCTCTCCTTCCAATGGGCAGCCATCAGGCGAAAAGAGAGAGTGTGAGTGAGTGAGAGAGAGAGAGAGAGAGAGAGAGTGTGTGAGAGAGAAGAGAGAAAAAAATAAATAATAAAAAAATAATAAAAAAATATTAAAAAATATAAAACGCCCTTGTGAAGGGCGTTTTACATTTTTTTAATATTTTTTTTCCCGAAAAAAATTAAAAAATTAATAAAAAATTAATAAAAAATAAAAAAATTAATAAAAAATTTAAAAAAAATTTAAAAAAAATACAAAAAAATTTAAAAAAATGTAAAACGCCCTTGTGAAGGGCGTTTTACATTTTTTAAATATTTTTTTTCCCTGAAAAAAAATTAAAAAATTAATAAAAAATTAAGAAAAAATTAAGAAAAAAATTAAAAATTAAAAAAAAATTAAGAAAAAATTAAAAAAAAATTTAAAAAATTTAAAAAATGTAAAACGCCCTTGTGAAGGGCGTTTTACATTTTTATAATATTTTTTTCCCGAAAAAAAATTAAAAAAATAATAAAAAATTAAAAAAAAATTAAAAAAATAATAAAATAATAAAATAATAATAAAAAAATAATAAAAAATTTAAAAAAATTTAAAAAAATTTAAAAAAATGTAAAAGGACGTTTTACATTTTTTTTACATTTTTTTTATATTTTTTTTCGGGAAAAAATTAAAAATTAATTAAAATTTAAAAAAATTTTAAAAATTAAAAAAATTAAAAATAAATTAAAAAAATTAAAAATTAAAAAAAATTAAAAAAAAAGACTTTGACCTCTTGGGCACCGCTTGCTTCTTGATGGACTTGTTCATGTCCGACGTCGAGAAGGAACCCCGGTGCAACATGACTCCTCCCAGGCCGTCTCGGTTAGCACCACCGGATGTCGAGGAGATGTTGTTGTTGCCGGTGGCGGATTCACGAGCCGAGGATCTGCCCCCTTCCTCTCTTAAGCACCAGTTGCACACCCGGTAGTGCTCCTCCTTCGAATACGGATTGCTGCAATACCTGCTTTAAGGAAAAATCAGAATATATATATATATATATATATATATATATATATATATATATATATATATATATTACTTTGAGTAGGAGAGAGAGGAGAGGAGAGAGAGGTGAGCGGACGGACAGGAGAGAGAAGAGAGAGGAGAGATGAGAGAGGAGAGAAGAGAGAGGAGAGAAAATATTAAAAATATATATATATATAAAACGCCCTTCGGAAGGGCGTTTTATATTTTTTTTTATTTTTTTTAATGTCTAATTATCTAACGGAAAAGCGTTTTACTACTTTTGATGTAAATTTAGAAACTTTTATGCTTTTTTTATAAATATATTAAACTTTTATGCTCTCACTGAAATTTTCCTTAATTTTTTTAAATTTTATCTGATATTATACAAACCGGATTGCATGTTCCGGATATGACAGCTTTGATGGGCACATAAGCATTTAATGTGGCTTATTCCTATTCGCCATCAAATTTGATCCTTTGTCAATCGATATTGTCACTTATTTAATGTGGCTTCTTCCTATTGGGCCTGTTTAACAGGGATTTTACTCTTTGGGAGGAGAGTAGACGCAAATCCTCTTCTCCCTTATTTGGCAACGTCTACGATTTAGGAAATGTAGTTCATGTCTCTTGTAAATAGTGAGAAAATTTGAAAGTCAGAAAGTGAGGATGTGTGTTGGAATTGTGCCATCGAGCATCTGTCAACACCACACAGAAGAGGGAGTCACGACTGTCGGCTCCGGCTCGTTTGCTGCCACGACTGCAAGCTCGGTTGCGTCGGCCTCGGGAAGCTTGGGATCGTCGCCACCGCCGTTGACACGGATGAAGAGGGAAGGGGAGGTCAGAGAGAGAGTCAATTTGGGAGGGGCAAGGTAAGCGAGGAGAGAAAGAGAGTTTATTTGGAAAATGAAAAAAAAGAATGAGAAAAAAATAAAAATAAAATTAGTAGAAAATAATAATTATTATTACTATAATTATTAATGGATAAAGTAAAATAATTATTATTGGATTAACCACTATTTATTTTTTATTAAAATAATTATCATAACTTTTATTATCATAATATGTCCTTATTTTTTTATTTCTGACTTTTCTATCCTAACCAAACACTTTTTATTCCCACTGGGAGGCAAAAAAAATGTATGAATTCCACTTTCCATATTGTCGAAAGTACAAATACAAATATTTTTCATTTACGCTTTACTGAAAGTCTTTGATGTAGTCCAACATTTTCAACAAACCCCTCACATCAATATTTTGATTTGTTAAATGCCACCACCGCCATCATCATCACACAAACCTTCTTCCGTCGTAATTGAGTCGGATATGGAGTATAAAAATATTTTATACAAGATTTAACAAAAATTTTAGACATGCTGTCAGACCTAAAGTCAACCGGTTAAGTTAGTGTCAATATTCCAGTCAAGATAATTATGAGCACGAGAGATTGAACGTCAACTCTTTAAATTTGTGCAAAATTTCATGCCATATGACCTAGGTAACCAGTTGGCAGGTAGGTAGACCTATATTTTCGATAGCAGTTTAAACTACATCTAAATTCTCTTAGACTATACGAGTTTAAACGAAGAGGTAAGATAATATCATTTGTTATAGGAAATTGCATTCATCTCCAAGAGATATTGCACCAAAGGGTGAATGAACGACAAAAAAAAAATCTATAGGAAATTGTATTAATCTCTAAGGAGTTATTTATAAACTCAGAGCAGAAGAGCAAAATGGCAAAATATACTAGGACATCATCATCGATAAAGTTTCTGGTGAACAACCTAAATGCACACCAATCTCATTCTAGGCATTCTTGGCTTGTGCCTTGTGTAAACATGTCAGTTGGAAGATTATGATTTATGCAGGTCCGGTCGTGAGCTCATGGAGTTCGAGATGAACTTCCGAAACGAAACCCCCATAACATAATGTGACAGGAAAAAAAACTATAGAAAAAGTAAATATAAAAAAAAAAATGTTATCACCTAAAATTGAAACTAAGACCCTCTAGTATGTAAGTTCACTACAACACAACTTTTTTGAGTTAAAGATTGCTCATAGTTTATCCTGGTTAAATACGTCGATCTATGTTGATGCACTTTAGTCTTTGGGTCCTGGTCCATCGCTCGGTCTGTCCTGTGTCAGGACTGTTGGTTTTGGTTTTGCCTTTGGTTTTGTTTTTCTTGCAAAAGCTCAAGTCTCTCTTCCTTTCTTTAGTCCCACATCGGATGCACCATAGCCCTCTTGTGCACATATATTAGTTTCTTTCCTTTGCTCTATTAAGTTGTTGTGTGGGGAACCCCTTGGGCCACACGCGCGCGCCGCCGCCGCCGCCCGGCCCGGCTCGGCTCGGCGCGCGTAACGGGTGCGGGTACGCGCCCACATTTGCGGGCGCCGAATGCCGATCCGATTTCCTCTTCGGGTTCGGGCTGGGACCCTAAAAATCTTTTTGCTTCTCTTCTTTCTTTCATTTAATTTTTTCTTAACCGTTGGAATTTATTCTAAACGTTACAAAATTAATTCTGAACGTTTTGGACCGTTACAATTATTCATGTCCAGGTTCATTCGTGTAATGGCTGAATTAATCGTAAATTAATTCTGACCGTTACACAAATGTTTTATATATATTCAGTTGTGTTCTTTGTAAATCGGATCAGAAATTTCTCTACTCAGAACCTCTGTCAACTTTCTGTTTCATTTCTCTTCATCTCCAAGCTCTGGGCAGAGCTAAGTCCTAGTCGTTCTCTCCAAGTCGTGTGCGGCAACGAGATACCGGTAGTGCGGGGGTTTTACCACTAGGAGCTTCGGGACCGTCTGCACACAGATCCCGAATAAACTCTTAGGGCAGTGCTTCGTGCACGACTTTCCCAGAGGCCGGTAACATCTGTTTAATTTTATTTTGTATTCTGAAATTATTCAAAAAGAAAACAATTTTTTTTTCTAACAATCTAAGAGTTTATTCTTTTTACAATTGATTATTTCTTACAATTGATTTTTAACAAATAGTGACTGTTTGTTAAATAGTTATTGCTTACAACTAATTTATTTCTTATATATTAAAACAACGAAGCACTTTCTTGTCTTCTGATATGTAAGATTTTCTGTAACATACTGTTAGTTCTAAAAATTGTTATGTATCAGACAACTAACTAAAATAACGAAGCACTTTCTACAAAACAAGTAATATCTACACATTCTTCTAGCAATTGTTAAAATTTACTACTGTTAGTTATAACATACTGTTAGTTATAACAATTGTTAAATTTAGTACTGTTAATATCTACACATTCTTCTAGCAATTGTTAAAATTTACTACTGTTAGTTATAACATACTGTTAGTTATAACAATTGTTAAATTTAGTACTGTTAATATCTACACATTCTTCTAGCAATTGTTAAATTTTTACTTGACATTGTTAAACTTAGTACTGTTAGTTCTAACATACTAATTCTAAGAACTTGTTAATAATTCTTCTACCAATTTGTCTCTAGAACCAAAAGAAAATTCTGTAGAAATTCTTCTACAAATTTGTAATACTGTAGCAAATTAATTTTCTACAAATTCAACAAGTTGATCTCGTAGCATATACAAGTTGACCGTTACATTTTAATACAACTTTGTCACAACTTAGTATTTCTGAAAGCAATTTTTGACCAAAAGAAAATAGTTTAGTAAAAAGGAAATTGCAAATATAATCTTCAAATCTAAAGTTTCAAAGTAGAGACAAACTCGGGCACAAGCCGAAAGGGTCCTTCTGTCAACCGGGTGTAAACAACCCTAAGCGACACGGTACTTAAGAGTCTTCGGACCACCGCTAGCTGGGAACCGGCCCCTACAGCTAACCTGAGTTGATCAACACTTGAAAAACTAAAGATTTTAAGATTGTTTAGCAAAGACCACCTAAACTATTATCTTGTAGAAGGCCAAGGAAAACCCAAGTCTAGTTTTCCGTATAAACCCAAAAGAATTTCTTCAAGAAGAAGAAAACTTTCAGCCTAACCACCACAACCATCATAACCAAAACTAAAAACCTAGAACTTCAGTCAGACTCAGTTAGAGTAGAAGCGAACATGCTTCACAAAGGTTCTTCGAGTTCCTTCAGGTCTGTAAGCTTTCAACCCCTTATTAACCTCTCTTACCATTCTGATGATTGGTGGTTGGATTCTGGAGCCAATGTTCATGTTTCGTTTGATCGCTCCTGTTTTTCAAACTATCAGGAATCAAGTGGAGGAGGTGTGACCCTAGGAGATGGCTCAACGGCACAAATAATTGGAAGAGGAAAAGTTAACCTGAAAATGACATCAGGAAAAATCTTAACTCTTCATGATGTTCTTCATGTGCCGTCTGTCAGGAGAAACCTAGTTAGTGGATCCCTTCTTGTAGCCTCAGGATACAAAATTGTACTGGAGGCTAATAAAGTAGTTTTTTCTAAGCATGACTCTTTTATAGGGAAAGGCTTTGTAAAAGACGGTCTCTTCATTTTAAGTACAATGAATAAAAATTCTGTTTGTTCTCTCATTGTCTCTAATATAGAATCATCAAATGTTTGGCAGACTAGGTCATGTGAACCTAGGTTCTATTAAAAGAATGATGACCTTAGATCTTATTCCCAAGACTCCAATAGATGTCAAACACAAATGTGAAATATGTGTTCAAGCCAAACACACTAGATTACCATTCAAATCTATAGAAAGAAATTCTGACCTTCTAGAACTTATCCATAGTGATATATGTGACTCTAATAGGACTTTGACCAGAGGCGGTAGAAAATACTTTGTTACATTTATAGATGATTATTCAAAGTATTGTTACATCTACCTTCTCAAAACCAAAGATGAAGTTCTAGATAGATTTAAGGTCTACAAATCTGAAGCTGAGAATCAATTAGAAAGGAAGATTAAGATCCTTAGATCTGATCGTGGTGGAGAATATACCTCAAACGAAATGACTAACTTCTGTGAAGAACATGGAATAATTCATGAGGTAACTGCTCCATATTCACCTCAGTCTAACGGAGTTGCTGAACGCAAGAACCGCACTCTGTTAGATATGGTGAATGCCATGCTTCTCAGCTCTGGTGCTCCAGATAACTTGTGGGGAGAAGCTCTTTTAACTGCCTGTTACATTCTTAATAGGATTCCTAGTAAGACAAAAGATAAGACTCCCTATGAACTGTGGAAAGGTAGAGCTCCTAGGATTAATTACCTTAGAGTTTGGGGATGCCTTGCTAAAGTCGGAATTCCCGAACCTAAAAAGAGGAAGATTGGTCCCAAGACTGTAGACGCTATTTTCATAGGATATGCCTTAGACAGCTATGCCAATAGATTTCTAGTGACTCACTCAGAAGTAAATGAAATCTCTAACAATACCATTATAGAAGCAAGAGATGCAGTTTACTTTGAAAACATATTTCCTTTTAAGGATAGAAGTTCAATCTCTTCCTCCATACCCTCTACTAGTTCTCAAGTCCAAATACCTAGCTCTCAATCTGAACAAGAATTAGAACCAAGACGGAGTAAAAGGAATAGGATTGAGAAAAATTTAGGAGAAGTGTCACGCCCCAGTCCCAAAATATCGAGGGACTGGACACGTGGCAATGGCCAGCAGCATGCAACGATGGACAAACCCAATTTAATGGATCCATCGGACATACTTAAGCTGTACAATATCAGTCAGGGTTTACTAATCTCATCCACAGATATAAGATAACAACATCATCAAATGAAATATTTAAACAACAACCAGGCAAAGTAAATAAATCGGAGAACAATCCGATATTAAGTCTGTTACACAAGTTCTCAAAGACAGGAATTAAAGAGTTCAATTAAACAGGAATAAAGTTTATTGGCCATAAGACTGAGCAGGGCGAAGCATTTGTTCAGGAGAAGTCCTCAGCAATCACCTCGTCTTCAGGTCCAGGTACTGCTCCGAGTAGTGCCCCTGTTCCGTACACCTCTGGGTAGACCTCGTCTGCTAAATCTGGGGACATAATCCATTCCAGGTCCTCAGGGACATAGCAAGGTACAGATAAAACATGCCAGAATATAATGCAGTGCAGAAATAAAGAAACAACAGGGTAAGTAACTAACCAGCTAAGTGATCATGCAAGTGAGAGTTATTATTCATACTCAGGCTGAGACTACTACAGGATCAGTGACAAGAAACCATAGCAGTGATTTTCTCGAGGGCCAGTACAGGTGCCAAAGCTCTGTGTCAGAGACTATGACACTTCCAGATAACAGTATATAATATATATTCAGCCTTGATATGGTAATACTCTCCCCACCCAATGAATCTCACGTCACATATCTCAATGTTCATGTTACGCAAGATTGAAACTAATGCAGTCAGTCATTTATTAAGTTCTAAAGCTTAAATCATGAAATCTATATCTTATACAAACCCCCTTGAATAATCAGGAAGATTCTGTATCATGCTTGTGTCAGGTGTCCTGGGGATAATTTACTTGATAGGGCAAGTACCACAGTCACAGAAATTAAAGCAAGAGAATCAAAATGAATCAATAAACTGCATTTTATGGCAAGGTACACTTGCCTGGATTTCCTGTTCCAATTGTTGCTCTGGCTTCAGCTGGATTTCCAAGCAGTACTCCGGTTGCTGAAATAGACATCACCATCAGGTCCAGAACACTTCAATCAGCTAGGAACGCCTGTCCTTGAGTCCAATTTGGAGACAAGGGCAAAAACGTCATTTTCGGGTCAAGGCGGGGTCCAGATGTGGGCCGCTTTGCACCGAAAAACGCGCCAGGGTCAAAGGTCTCAAAAATAGTCCAACTTAGTGTCAACAGGTCAGGAACGATGATACGAACCCAACGGAACTTCCGGAATTGGATTCCGATGAGCCGTTCTCAAAATCGCCCGTCGGATGGAGCCTGTGGGGCCCACGACACACGATTTTGTCAACGTTCTCAGAATCGAACCAAACTTGACCCACAGGACCAGCGTATTGCTACGAGTCCGATGGCGCAAGTTTCGTCTCGATCCGACGTGTTTACACTAAGTTACAGCGAGAAACAGAAAGTACGGATACGGGACGATGTCCGCGGATACGCACTGATTCCGGTATGCACGCACATCCGAATCAGCTTTTGCGAAAGCCCGCACGTCCGTATCAACGATGCTGACGTGTCGGTAAAGACCGCACGTAACCAAGTCGTCCCGTTTGGCGGGGCGTACTCGATTCCGGGGTGAAACAGGGCTAAGTTTTTCCTGTTTTTGGATCGCGGTGTGCGATCACCACAGGACGCGATGCCCCGAGCGGTTTGTCCGGGCACCGAGAGGGTCATACAGGCTACGCGATACAATTTACGAAATCGAATTCCGAGCTACGAGCATGAAGTTATGAATACCTGAATATGGTCTGAAAAATCCGAGTCCTAAATCGTGTCTGACACGCGATTCACTGTGTCCGAGTACTGTTCTAGGGTTAGGGCTTCTGGATTCCTGTGTCCGGCCGAGTCTTCCTGTGTCCGTGTCTGAGGCTGTGCTGGACGGGGTGGGTATCGCCGGAGTAGGCGGAGGTCGGCGAGGCAGGGTCGGCTGAGGTGGAGTCCGGAGGAGGCGGGGACTCTGCGGGGGAGGGCGGCGCTGCGGGGAGCTCTGAGGACGGCCGGCGCTGAGTAGCACAGCGGAGGCGGTGCAGAAGAGGCGGCGGCACGGTGGGGGCAGCGTCGGCGAGGGGCGGCGCAGCGAAGTCGGGGTGAGGCGTTGGCCGGCGTCGGGTAGCTGGGAGGCGGAAGAGAGCCGGTTCTAGGGCTTCTTATAGAGGTCGAGGGAGAGGGAGAGGCGGCGTCCGGTGAGGGAAAGTCGGAGCGGAGGGGACGGCGGTTGCGGGGAGAGGAAGAGGAGCGGTTGGGGAGGCCAACGACGGCGGCGGCGACCGTTCAGGCGGCGGGAGCTCAGGCGTCGGGTAGAGGAGAGGTTGGGGGAGAGAGGGAGCGGGTCTCGGGCTGGCGGATGCGGGCGGGTTCGGGTCTGTCGGACCCGACCCGACCCGATAGCCCCGCGGGCCGGGCTAGTCTTAGGTGGGCTGGGTTGGGCCGGATGGGGATGGGCCGGTTGGTTTAATAGATAATTAAATCATAAATAATTAATTAATTTTCAATTAATAATAATAGTTTTATTTTTAGGGCTTTTAAAATTCATCCGGGGTCCAATAAATTCCCGGAAAAATACCCTATGTCTAGATTTTCATTTTACACCATAAAATATTATTTTCATAATATTTTAATACCATTTATTATCAATTAAAAATCCTTCAATAATTAAAACACCTTAATTTAATTCCAGAAAAATATCAGAAAAATTACAGTAAATTGGGGAAAATTCCATATTATCAAATTTTGAAAATCAGGGGGATTACAAGAAGGATTCTTCACATTTTTGATAGAGGGTGATCCCTCAACTTATGAAGAAGCAATGTCATCTCCTGATGCTCCCTTCTGGAAAGAAGCCATTAACAGTGAATACAACTCCATCATGGAGAATAACACTTGGTTTCTAACAGATCTACCTTTAGGGAATAAACCAATAGGTTGTAAGTGGATTTTCAAGAAGAAACTCAGAGCCGATGGTACTATAGAGAAATACAAAGCTAGATTAGTTGCTAAAGGTTTTACCCAGAAGAAAGGGTTAGATTATTTTGATACCTACTCTCCTGTAGCTAGGATCACATCCATTAGAACTCTCTTGGCCTTAGCATCCATTCATGATATGCTAATCCATCAAATGGATGTAAAGACAGCATTTTTGAATGAAGATCTAGAGGAAGAACTTTATATGGACCAACCTGAAGGTTTCATTGCTAAAGGTCAAGAAAAGAAAGTTTGCAGACTAGTAAAATCCCTCTATGGCTTGAAACAAGCTCCCAAACAATGGCACAACAAATTTGACAAAGTAATTTGTGAATATGGTTTCTTGTCAAATGAGTATGACAAATACATATACTCTAAAGGTACATGTAAAAGTTGTGTCATTTTATGCTTGTATGTAGATGACATTCTTATCCTAGGTTCATCACTGGAATTGATAAATACTACAAAGAACTATTTATCTAGCCAGTTTGATATGAAAGACCTAGGAGAAGCCAACTTAATTTTGGGAATGCAAGTGACCAAAAGCAAAGAGGGTTATACTCTATCTTTAGCACATTCAATTGAAAAAATGCTAAAAAGATTTGAGTTATTTGATAAGAAATATGTCCTTACTCCTTATGACAGCAGTATTGTACTGAAAAAGAATGAAGGATCACCTTTGGAACAACATAAATATTCTCAGATGATAGGCTCCCTTATGTATATAACAAACAGGACAAGACCTGATATTGCATTTGCTATTGGGAGACTAAGCAGATATACCAGTAACCCAAATCAGTCACATTGGACTGCCTTGGATAGGATATTTAGATATCTCAAGGGCACCCTAGATTACAAACTTCATTTTTCTAGGCACCCTGATATCATAGAAGGTTATTCAGATGCAAACTGGGTAACCGACTCACATGATATAAAATCTACTACTGGATATGTATTTACTCTAGGAGGAGCTGCGATCTCCTGGAGCTCTTGTAAGCAAACTATCATAGCTAGGAGTACAATGGACTCCGAAATGATAGCTTTAGATACAACCTGCACAGAAGCTGAATGGCTTAAAAATCTTATTATGCATATACCTGTTTCTCTTAGTCCTGTTCCTGCAATTTCTATAAATTGTGATAATAAATCTGTTATTGAACTACTAAAGCATGATTCTGTGAATGCTAAGATGAACAGGCACCTGCAGCTGCGCTTCAAGTCAATAAAGAGCCTACTAGGCAAATATGTGGTTCTTGACTATATAAAGTCAGAAAAGAACCTTGCAGATCACTTGACGAAGGGTCTGTCTAGGACTTTGATCCTAGAATCATCGAGGGGGATGGGGTTAAGCCCATAAATTAGTCACCAGCAGTGGCAACCCAACCGAGTCTGACTGGAGATCCCAAGAAGCCGGTTCAATGGGTAGAAACAAGCTGAACTTAGGTGACTTTATGGAACACTGACTCGAGATTAAAATCTCATTAAAATAAAGCCCAAGCGGCTGTACATGTGTACAATGACTCCCCATCCCTATGGTGACAGTGTTCCTGTGTGATATGGTTAGGATGAGTTTAAACTCTTAATAGGTCCAAGCTGTAATGCTGGGTTGATTCATATCACCAACCATTAAGGACTTACCTATATGAGAGGTCGTGAAGGCCGCGACTATGGGACAGGGCGATCCCAGACAACTCTCATGAATGTAGAAAGTGCGCATGGCCATTTAAAAGCGCCACCCGATAGACCAAGGACCTCTAGCGTACTATGTGTGCTATTTTTCTAAATCTGGTTCAAGAAGTCTGATTCAAGGCATAGTCCATCAAACACTTCTTCAGATTAAGACAATAGTCACTACGTGAGATTCAAGGCTGTAGTCCATCTCATCTATGCATAGTATTTTTCTGCCCAGATGCTCTCTCTCTCTATTTACTTCACTCTTATCTCTGTTTCGGAACTTTACCTTTTGGGGGGGGATTGTTGGTTTTGGTTTTGCCTTTGGTTTTGTTTTTCTTGCAAAAGCTCAAGTCCCTCTTCCTTTCTTTAGTCCCACATCGGATGCACTATAGCCCTCTTGTGCACATATATTAGTTTCTTTCCTTTGCTCTATTAAGTTGTTGTGTGGGGAACCCCTTGGGCCACACGC
Source organism: Iris macrosiphon (assembly GCA_036927795.1). Classification (NCBI taxonomy): domain Eukaryota; kingdom Viridiplantae; phylum Streptophyta; class Magnoliopsida; order Asparagales; family Iridaceae; genus Iris; species Iris macrosiphon. The sequence continues at coordinate 188,816,442 of JAYESA010000006.1, read as the reverse complement.
GCGCGCCGCCGCCGCCGCCCGGCCCGGCTCGGCTCGGCGCGCGTAACGGGTGCGGGTACGCGCCCACATCTGCGGGCGCCGAATGCCGATCCGATTTCCTCTTCGGGTTCGGGCTGGGACCCTAAAAATCTTTTTGCTTCTCTTCTTTCTTTCATTTAATTTTTTCTTAACCGTTGGAATTTATTCTAAACGTTACAAAATTAATTCTGAACGTTTTGGACCGTTACAATTATTCATGTCCAGGTTCATTCGTGTAATGGCTGAATTAATCGTAAATTAATTCTGACCGTTACACAAATGTTTTATATATATTCAGTTGTGTTCTTTGTAAATCGGATCAGAAATTTCTCTACTCAGAACCTCTGTCAACTTTCTGTTTCATTTCTCTTCATCTCCAAGCTCTGGGCAGAGCTAAGTCCTAGTCGTTCTCTCCAAGTCGTGTGCGGCAACGAGACACCGGTAGTGCGGGGGTTTTACCACTAGGAGCTTCGGGACCGTCTGCACACAGATCCCGAATAAACTCTTAGGGCAGTGCTTCGTGCACGACTTCCCCAGAGGCCGGTAACATCTGTTTAATTTTATTTTGTATTCTGAAATTATTCAAAAAGAAAACAATTTTTTTTTCTAACACGCCCCTGGATTCATGTATGTTTAGTTCGCAATATAAGTTATGTATGCTTAGTTCACAATATGAGTTGCGTATGTATGCTAGTCCAGATACTGTTTCAGAAAATCACTAGTTAATTGGGTAAAACTGTGTGATCTGTATTATGAAGCAATGGTAGAGGAACTTGCAGTACTGAGAATTAGTACTTCCCAGCCAAGAGGACACCTTTGCCATTGTATAGTTGCCATAATATTATTCAGATAACAGTTGTATATAAAAAAGAAGAAGCAATACTGAGATGCATGATGTTTGTGTCCAAGTACTCCTAAAAAGGGAATGAAAAAATGCTTCCTAAATTTGGACAACAAATGTAGTACTACAAAAAATGCCTGGAAAGGATCCTCCTGTTTCTTCTCCATGTTAACTTGCTAATTCCAACAAGCTTCGGTAAGTAACATATACCTCTCCTTGAGCAAAGGAACCCTCTCGAGCTGAGGATCGACAAGCTATTCGCACTTGATGGACCGGTATATGTGACGAACAAACAACAGGGAGGCACGGAAGCCCACAGTCCCGAGCATGAGGAAGAACCCGTAGCAGATGCAAGCCATGTAGCCGAAGAAGAAAGACGTTTGCATGAATCCTGACATATCTGATCGAGCATGGTAGTAGTACAAGCAGTATCCATATACGAATAAGCCAGTTGATCCGCCACAAAGGAATGACCTGCATTGAAACAAGAAGTACTAGCTAAACATCAATAGAAACAATTTCAAGAGCATCAAGAGAAACAATAAGACTATATCGAGATTCAATAAACAAGAGAACATGAAGTAACCTTTATTTGACTATCGAATAGATTAATACAATCATTTGTCTCAAAACTAGAAATGAGTCCCAAGAAACCTCGCCAAACAACCTAATCCCTCTTCAAAATCTTCCCACGCTCTTTACCTACTAATAGCCTATAACTGGCCTAATGAAAAATCTTAAAACACCTTATAATCATAGCCCATGACCAAAACATAAAAGCTGAACTCGCCTGAAATCTGCCCACTGCAGAATTGGGCTATAGGCGGAATTTTGTTTATTAGAACTGCTCATTGATCGAACAAGTGTATCTCGCAAGATTGTAGCTGCCCTTTGGGGCTGTTTGGATGCTTGTAGCTTTTCGAAAGTGTGAAAGTGTCACTTTCAACATGTTGTAATGCAGTGCACTCGCAATGAAAGTATGAATGTATCACTTTCCAAAATATGTTTGGATACATAGTTTTTTGTCCCCCGCAAATGAGGAGTTTTAAACCATTTTGTTTGGATGACAACATAAAAGTATATTTGAGAATTAAAAATGCAGAGAGCACAGACACTTGCAATGGAGTTGCAATCCATTTCTCCTGCAATTGAGAAATGAATAAATGACATTTCAGTTGCAATGAAATATCATATCACAACCACTTACAACAGTTGCAAGAGATATTCAAACACTGAAACTGCCTCCACCAACGATCAGTTGCAATAAAAGTGATAGTTTTAAGCAACTTTCAATACTCTCTCATATATCCAAACATGCAAGAGTGACCTCAGACGGGTCGAATTTCTCTACTGGTCAGCCATTTTGCTTCAGCTCAATATTACTTTTCCATCACATAAAACATTTACCCAACTCCAAAACTTTGATTTAGAGTAACCCAAACAATCATAAATCTGCATATATGATTAGAGGTGTATATCATATGCAAGTCCAAGAGGATAATTCATAATTCCTATACATATGCAGGAGAAACATGACTAACTGCTCAATAGAAGAGCATACTTGGTGCTATTATATTATTGAAAGGAAATTATGTTGCTAAAAAAATGTTGATGAAAATCCCTGATTTAATTAATGCATGCCAACAAAGTATGTTAATCCAACAATGCTGCAACCGTTTTAGTCTCTAAAACAAACTAGAGCCAATCCAGAGAGGCGAGATGACACTAGCTAAAACTTAAGCAATATTTAGTCAAATGGATTTAGTTAACATATTTAGTCAAGTGGAACCGTATTGTCAATGTATTCATACCATCCCAGTTTGCCATCTATGAGAGTAAAAGGCTTAAAGTGAGATGGTGACAAATTAGTCAAGTTACATAGCCTGGCTATTTAATATCTAAGAAGCTATGAATCGAACCAAATTCTAGACAACCTCATGCCACCTATTTTAGAATCTTCATACTACACAAATCAAAGAAATACCACTATGCTAATGCTCAAGAGAAAAAAAAATGCAAGCTTCTTATTTGCTTCAATTCTAATAAAATTTGGTTGGAATCTCCTTGATCCCATTCTTCCTCTTCAACAAAAGAAAAGAAAAAAATGCAAGCTCTCTCTCTCTCTCTCTCTCTCTCTCTCTATATATATATATATATATATATATATATGACATAGTTTGTAGTATCGGCCAATACCGATACGGTTTAGCATGTCCCGATCCTATACCAACTGGTACCCGATACTGCAAAAAGATGTAAAAGAAGAAAACTTATTTATAACATATAAACCAATTGGCAAGAGTGACTACCATTTCATTCAATTTCAAAACTACTAAAAACAACACTGAAAATACTTAATAATTATTAATAAATTATTAACATAATTATTTACTTTCTTATACTAAAAAATCCGATACTCCGATCCAAAACAGCCGATACCGCTGATACTGATACTTATATGAATGGTCCGATACCGATACTACGAACCTTGCTTGCTGATCCACAAAATATATGACTTGTAAAAAGTAAAACATTTATCGAGCTAACGCCTAAAAAAGAAACAAGTTTGGGTTACCTCCACCACCATTCATGGTCTTCCGCAGCAAGCTGGAAGTAGGTCAATGCCACAGTGACAAAGGCGGTCACGATTAGGAGAATGATGAAGATTATGAAGAGGATGCTGTATACTGTGTAGATTCTATGGCCCCAAACACTGGCAAATATGTAGTAAAGCTCAATATATATTGCACTGAACGGAAGGAATCCAGCCAAGGCCATCTGTGGGACTACCCGCCTGTACCATGGCCATGTCGGAATATCCCTTGGATACTTGGTAGTGCGACACGGAGCTTGGAACTCTGTCTTGCTATTTTTGCCAGCAATCCCACCCAAAACCAGTAGAGGAGTTGTTACCAGAGTCCATATGAGAAGGATAACCAAAATGGTACCAAATGGCAGTGCTGCTGTAGCAGTATACGCAATAGCCACGGTGTTCAGAAAGCAGAACATCAGGAATAGAGGCCCACAAAATAGGCACCCTGTTAAAATCAGATTTCTTACCTATTCAGAATTCAAAAAAAAAAAAAATATTAGAACAAAATATCACATTTTTATAATTGCATTTCAATTACATATTTTACCATGTAAAAATAAAACCAGATAGATTGAAGTGAAAAAGACTGACTACAAACCCAATTTGTTCCTTCGAGCTGACAGTAGAAAGAGGTAGCAGTATAGCCTGCTATGCCAGATGTGAGCGCGTACATGACAACCAGAGCAGTGAACAGAGCTCCACGATTGTAAGGGTAGAAAACCCCAACTAGCGCAAGAATAAATATGAATATCGCACTGCATTACAAATTAAACAAATAATAAGATGCAGTTAGAAAGGAAACAAAATCACTGGACACCTAAAAAGTTCAAGAACTAAACATGTGAAGGTACTATGAATCCGAACATCTACGCAACAAATACTTACAGAGCAAAGAGCTGAGTACCAGAACCAAGGCATGCGGCGAACAATGATTTGTTCTGTGGATACCTAAACACATCACCGTGAATATATTTCCATCCAGTCTCTTCTTGGTCTTCAGCTTCTTCCTCGTCATGTGCATACCTTGAAACATTAAACAAGGCAATCCAGCAATGTAAGTACTGAAATGATTCCTTTACACAGGAAAGACAACTACGTTCAAAGCATATATAATTTCTTCTAAAGTAATGGAAATGTGCCTCAACAATATGGATAGGTTAACAAACTTTTAGATATTATGCATAATGCTCTGAAACAAGTATAAGACATAAATTTGAAATAATCAAATTTGCATCCTACTAAAAAGATTCTAATTCCCATATTGGATGAATTCAATCAAAATATCCCAAGATTAGAGTGAGTCGCCTTTCATGTTGAATTTCCATTTAGTACAAAAATGGAGGAATCCGGGGAAAAAAAAAACTAAAAGGGCTTTTTTTATGTCAAGATCTTAACGTGAATTTCTGAATAGAGAGATTCAAGTTAACTGTACATTTAGTAAAGAACAGGAGCAACTGTTCCTTTTTAGCAAAGTAAAGACCAAGTATCACATTACATCAATATAAATACAGAGGTTAAACCCACAGCTACATTGAGTATAGTTATTAAAAAGACACATTGGTGTCATATAATTCCGCGCTTGTTGTGAAATCAGAGAGAAGTAGGCCTCTAAAGAAACATGCAATAGCTGGTGTAAATATGAACATGTAGATAAACAAGGTACAGAAAGGAGTGCTTACTTGACAAAGTCATTCTTCAGGACTCTCGTGAGAATAGTGGCAAGGAATCCAGTCAATAGAACAACTGTGACACATGAGTTAATAATTGAGAACCAATGAACCTCCAAATGGTGTGGCTGCGACGAAGCCTGTGAGTACTTCTCCATCCTCTTCTCAAAGGGTGTGTCAGTCTCCTTCCACTTCGTCGAGTAGATAAACTCCACCTCAATCTCCCTGTCCTCAGTGACATCCACCAATGAATTTGGCTCCGCGTAGACATTGATCTCGATCACTCGGTCAGTGTTATAAAGCACATCGAAGTGGATATGATTGTAAAGGAAGTACTTGTACTCGCTTGGGTCATCTTTTCCTTCCCTTTCAACCTTCCCAATGAAGCCCCAGATAGGAAGATCATCATAGTACATCTGGAAATAGTAGTCCTTCATGACTGCCTTTCTGAATTGGGCCACTTCTTTCTTGGTAAGCTTCTTCTTGCACACAGATTCAGAATCATGGTCGACGCCAAAGTCAAGCTTGTAGGGAGCATCGACTAGGCGATCCCCATTAAGGACTTCACCAAGTGCTTCTTTTTTCTCCTTTACATGATCTGTTAATAAATGTTTGAAAAATTATGAAATAATGAACTATAACATTTTAAGAAGATAAAGATGCATTAAACCTTAAGCAAGAAGCTAACCTGGAGCGCAGAAGGGGAGATCAAAATAGCGATATGTCTCACTGAAATAGGAGGTTACAGAAGTAAGTCAGGTGCAGAGGTACTATGGCTTGACTAAACAAAAGTCTCTTTGTGAACAAAATATTTGAGAATGATGGAAGTTTTCAAGTACAAATTTCTATTAGAAAGGTGCAGAGTGAACTCAACAACAATAATTCCAGCAGGACCAATAGTGCTAACTACTTTGAGTAACAGATGTTAGGTACAGAAATTCAATCAGCAACTGCATCAGAATATCATAGAAAGGGTCCGCACAGACATATTCTCAAACTTTACTAAGGGTATGCTTGGCAATTGTACGAGTAACGGGTTATGAGGTGTTTTTAGAGTACCCGTTATGAGCGGTTATGAGGGATCTAATTTTGGGTGGATTTAAATAGCAGTTTTTAAACCAGTCCAGCTCTGCTTCGTATTAAACCGTTAGCCCGATCCAAGCCCGCTTGCTTTCGCACCTCGCTTCCGCATCTACCGAAGGGAGTATCCCGTGTCTTCCTTCATGGAGTCAAAAGCCCTTTTTCGATCTGTGGCAGAGTGAAATAGCTCCTGCTGAGTTCGACCAACCTTTCTTTTTTCTCGACTCCCTATCCTCTTGCTTTTCTGCTACGCGCCTCCTTTGCCACCACCACGGCCCCTCTTGCCTCTCCCGCATCAGTTAGCTCTTTTCCAAGGGAGTGATCGAGCGATGACAACCAGGAGGTGGGCTTGGAAGCAGCCATCCTTTGAAGAAAGCCCTTCTCCCGAAGTTACGGGACTATTTTGCCGAGTTCCTTAGAGAGAGTTGTCTCGCGCTCCTAGGTATTCTCTACCTACCCACCTGTGTCGGTTTCGGGTACAGGTACCCCAAGACCCCCGGAGGCATTTTTTGGTGCCACAAAAGTTTGTGCCATCTGAAGGGGGGCCTCCAGTTCTCATCCTCAGACGAAGAGACCGAGGGAGAGATGGAGAAAGCCGAAAAGTCCCAGTCTTTTCGGCCCTACAGAATTATTCTTATCTGGAGGCTTACCTGAGAGGTGATTAAGAGGCTCTGTCAAATTTGCAGTTTCAAAAACAGCTTTGGCTTGCGAAAGTAGATTAGCTAAATACGGGGCTGTTTCAATTTGATTTGGAATTGGGTTACTAGTATGGGCTTGGGGATCTTGGTATTGATCATCCATTGGGTTCACCACTTTACTTATTCAATATTGGAAATATCTTCAAGTGTAGCGTAATGGCCATAACTTATTAGGTTGAAGATAGGCATTCTCTCCATTGTTAGACCAGGCCACCATGTTCTCCTGAACCATTCTGGAATGGGACTGGGGTTGGCCGGCCATTCGTCAAGGCCCCGGAATCCGCTGGACATCTCAGCGGCGGGATTGGATACCCGCATCAGATCGAAGTTCCATTTTAGTGCCTCCCAGTAAATTCTCTTCCCAGATCCAATTTCAGATAGATAGACCTAAACTCAATTAAGAAATGCCTCACTTGGTTCAACCTTCTTCAGTGCGCTCCTTCGCTGTAGAAAGCCTTCATGGTGCGGTGCTTTTGAAACGGGACCTTGTACTTGGATTGCTGTCAAAGGCAACCCTAGTGGTCCTCGATGGTCAAACCAAGGAGAGTTGTCTCGTTGCGTACCTTCTGTCGAAGAAAGTACTGGCACTTAAGAAGTTTCATTAACGAGCGGTTCTGAAAGTTTTTATACACGCAAAATTACCTATAATGCCATATATAAACAAAACGGTCCCGAGGACGGAAACTGCTCCGGAGCACGGGAACTGCTCGGGGGAACTACCACCTAGTCCACGTCTCCATCAGAAGGTAGAAGTCCATATTTGATCAAAATAATAGAAACGCCTAGATGAAAGTATGAGAGAAAGTTTTTAAAAACTTACATGGAAAGTGGTCATAGTTTGGAAGAAGTAGAAGAGAAACACAAATGAGAAAAAAAAGGATATAGTATGAGTAGTTATAATATTATTTTTTTTGGTGAGGATATAAATGAAATAAAATAATAAAATCCCTCAAAATCTACCGTTTTTTAGTGTTTATAAAGACACCCAAAAATATATTGCATCAGTTTTGGAGAGTTTTTGAGTCGACCAAAACCAGTGCTTCAAAAAAAATTAACAAGCAAAAATTTTCATAAACGGTCGGTTCAAAAACACCCCAAAGTCGATGAAAACACCATTGCCAAGCAGACCCTAATTCAAAAAGTAACATTTACAAGGCGTCAGACTTATTCCAAATTTATTAAGTTACAAATCCTAATAGCTATTGACAATTCTACATAAGACTTAAAAGTATATTTAGAACAATCAAGTTTTGCAGTTGCATTCATAAAAGCCTCACTGTTATAACTATATCTTTCTAAAATTAATAACATTCTTTACTCGTTTCTTTTCTAGGAAACAAGGACTTCTTTATTTAAAATGTTCTTACAATCATGTCTTAGGTTTTGCATATCTATTGGTCTGAACTAAGAAAATTGAATGGTAAGTTTTATCATAATTTATTTCTTTATAGTTGATGCTTAAGGGCTCTCCATTTGTTGTTATGGTCATCCAGATTGCATTCTTTATGGTGTTACCGGGAATGAAACATTCTTCATTATTCTCAGTTTTGACCTCTGTATCTCCTATAAAAAATCCAATGGGGAACTTATGAGTTCTTAATTTTAAAACTCGGCCATAAAAAGCCATTGGATTACATTCATCGTTGCACATCCATATTACAAGTTCATATTCTGAGTTCTTATCCGAGTTTCTGTAGTCGAATTGATCTCCTATCCTAATAATATTACAATAATTGTTTTTAAATGGAGAATGTATTGCTTTACTCTATGGGTGCGTTGATTGCAAGGAGGAAAATAAATTAGTTCTACGGAATTATTTTCCTATAAAAAAAATTACATTGAATTTTGAACATTTTTATAATGGCGTTGTTTGATTGTAGTTATTTTATCGTGGAAAATCAAATAAAATTTTATGCAAAACTTAATTTGGGTGTTTAATTAACATTATTTTACATGGAAAATAGTGGACAATTTTATTTTTCACTATTTTGGAAGAAAATAAGAAAAATGATAGTTTTTTGGAAAATAATTCTATGAGAAATATAAGCTATCAAACACTACACATTGGTAAAAAATTTGTGATGGAAATATTTTCTACGTAAAAAAAGAAGTCCAATCAAACATAAAGCCTATATGAATTTTGGCTGGGATGAAGGAGATCCCATCCCATACTTTGCCTAAGAATAATTTCACACACTGTCTAAATTCTTTTTCATGAATTCCACAATTATAATTCAGACCAAGACTGAATAGAAAGAATGTATATTCAATTAATAAGTAGAAAGTAAGCCTAATAAACACTCTTTTTTACTTGGATCAGAACCAAATATTATTACAATAATCTAAATTTAAAAAAAACATAAGTCAAGGCATAGAATCCAAGGTTGTAAAATGCGCTGAGTACAATACCGTACGCCTAGCGCCTAAGCGACCACAGTACATAGACGGGGATCGGGGAGGAGGTGGGTGTGGGGGTAGGTGGGCGCCTAGACAGACATCGGACGGGTACCATACGTCTAGCATACGACTAGCTAGGCAGATTTTTAGAACACTGATAGAATCTAAATACATTTCTGACACAAAATAAATATCTGTCACTGCGAATTCACCAATATTATCCGTACCTCGGGTTCTGGAACGGGCCGACCTTGTTGGCGTAGAGCGGCACCGGCTCGTCCATATTGTACCGGTGGTTCGACGCGTCTGCGACGACGCCGGAGATCCCGAAACACGTCAGCATGGCCCACACCGCCACCAAGCAGGAGGCTGACCTCTTCTTCCGATCCATCTCCCTCCCCATTCCCCCTTTCTTTCTCTGAGTCGGAGAATGATGATGGGAAGAGTATTTGATTCCAGAAAGAAACGCCTTGTTAACCGGGAGACTTTTAAAGAAGGAAAATGAATAATAAAAATTATGGGGAAAAAAATATCAATATTGGAGGATACAGACGAGACTGGTATTTTCGTTGTTAGGGATTGAGCAAGAATTATACGATTGATTTTATTGTTGATACGTTTCTCCCATGTTAACTAACTAACGAACGAACCTGCTGCTTTTTTGGCGGGTACATGTATGTATACTTAGGCCCACAGTATTAACTCCAATTTGAAGATTTGGGTATGGGTCAGCAAAGCTCAAATACAGGATTTATAACGTTTCCATCAGCATTTTAGCAAAATAAAAACAACAAACAAAACCTCAATGCTGGTAGTGGAAAACCCGCCAAACAAATAGAAAATGGGCATGATTAATTGGCAAATAGTAGATCTACCTTTTGGTTGTAAAGTCATTGTGTTACGTTTAGATTCCGTAGAAACAAAAGTCGTCACTGAACGTGATGTTGTACAAATTTAAATTAAACTTTTACAAGACAAGAACAAGAAACAAAGTCATTCTAGCGAAAAGTAAGCAAAAAAATTGATAGGGTAGAAATTTGAATGATGCGTCGTCGCCGACACGAAGGCCATGTAATCCGTCGAGTTATCATGAACCATCAGGACGACGAACAGACCCGTGTTGACCTTTTATCTAATAAATGCATCTCTTCCAAGAGTCGGAACTTGTTGCATGTATTAGCTCTAGAATTACTACGGTTATCCAAGTAGCACATACCATCAAACAAGCTATAACTAACTTAATGGGCCATATGTAGTTTCACACATACTTGCACATGCATAGAGAAGGATGAAATATTTTACTATAGAAAATTGTATTCATCTCCCATAAATATTCAGCCAAAGAGGAAAAAATGGCATTCCCAATTCTTTGCTTAGCTTATGCTATTACCAAACCTTAATTTGTAGCATTTAAATCCTTTAGTAAACCTTTGACAACACATGGCAAGTGCAAGATGGAAATGCTACAACCACTTAAATAAATTAATATATATATATATATATATATCTCAAAAAGAATTTTAGTGGGAGCAGCTGTAGTGTACAGAGACAAAGACAGCAGGGGAAGATTCATTTCAGCTATTTCCAGTACTCAATTAGGAGAGAATCCATTGGAGGCGGAAGGTTTATCACTCAAACTGGCTCTAGTCCGCACAAAAACTTTGTCGATATGATCATCAAAGACGACTGCAAGGTTCTAATAGATTCTATCCACACCAAAGAATTGGACACCCATTGGAGGGTCAGGCACATCATTGACGAATGTCAGGTCCAAAGCTCTAAAATACAGATCCAATTCAGTCCGAGATCCTCCAATAAGGCAGCTCATTCCTTAGCCACTGATACTCTATGCTCAGTTTACCTTTATCTAGCAGGCTCTTCTATGAGCCTCCTTCATGTATATTGGACCATATACATACAGATATGGCCAATAGCTCACTGCTTTGAATGAAATTTCACTTGTTTTTAAAAAAAAAAAAAAGGATTTTAGTGAACAGGTTAGGATAAATAAATACAAAAAAAAAGGGTTCTTTTTCAAAAAAAAAATAAAAAAAAACTTCATATAGAGACTAGGTATCCCTTTTGAAAAATGAAATATGAGACATGTCCATTTACATTCTGGCTGACAACAAATCATACATGTATCAAGTTACAACACAGCTCGTCCCACAAGTCTAAACATATATATGCACTTGGGGAAGTTCAGACTTAGAGAATCTCTGGGTACCAAGAAAGAAAAATAATCCGTGGTAGAATTTGCTGGTACCGAATCTCTTAATAGTGGACAAGAAAAAGAGTTCCGAGCAAATGAAAAATCTACGCTCATTCAAGATGATATAGGTTCGTATGGGTAAGAAAGCCAAGGATGCTTCAATGCTTCTGAAGCAGTTGGTCTCTTATCCGGATTTATCTCAAGAAGACGGCGAACGAAATCGATGAAACCTTGGTCGCCCATGGGTAACCGATGCCGGAGTGAAGTCTTCTTCGGGATCAAGTATTCTAGCTTGTTCGTCTCCTGAAATACAATTGAACCAGAACATAGTTCCCAGTCACAAAAATTGCCAGAATGTGAACTTACTAATATAAGGTTTTTCAGCAAAAAGAAAAAGAAATTCACATATTGAAACATGAATCTTTAAAGTTGGTTAATCAGGAGATTGCCTTCCATGAGCTCCCCTAATAGTTTGTCTTGACAAGCTATATTGGGTTATATAAAACGGTATGTCAATCAAGGCGGACTCAGGAATTTAAACGAGGGAGGTCAACCTCAAATGTCAAATGTAAAGAAAATCCAAAATTTTGTTAAATAAAGTCCGTTACATCAAAATTTTGTCATTCCTCCACCATGGCTTCTTTCTCTCTATCAAATCATCAAAAAATAAAAATTACGAAAGAAAAAGTAAAACCTGATGTAAATATGTATATAGAAATTGAAAATTACACATTTTGGAGGGAACATAACATAAAATTGATAAAAAAAAATTAAAGAACATGAATATTTAACTCGAAAGCAAAAATTCAATAGGGACAATTGCCCCCACTCGCTCGCTCCCATGTAGGTCCGCCCCCTGATGTCAATGGAACGGGTACAGGAAAGGATCACTATCACATTCAGCTAGCATAATCCAAAGTGTTACCTATCAACCTATCCAAAGGGAAATATCCTAGTTAGTTTGATCACCTAAGTGACTAATCTTTTTAGTTGTGTGGACCATTGTTTTCTAAAAATAACCTTCATCTAGGAGAAGTTTGATTATACTTATATATGGGTAGCAAACACGTCGGTTGATTAATTTACTATATCTCGGAGAGGAAGGGGAAATCGGAAACAAGTTGTACCTGATTTCTTTCATATAACATGTGGTTTTTGGAGAAATACTTGTAGGTATCCCGTCCCTTGCGAAGCATGCCATGCTCAATGCTTCCTATGATTCCAACCACTCGTGAAAGTAAAGTTGCAGGCGAATCATTTTGAAAAAGAACCTGTTCATAAGAAAACAAACAAATTCGTTCCATAAGAATTTTTAAAAAAATGTATAAGAGGTTAGTATATATGTAATATGTATATTCTCTACATCTTTTAGAATATCTTAAAGAATATTCTACCAAAATAATATCAAGTTTATAATGAAGTGTGGTTTTGCCGCCTTCTTTTTCTTCTCATGAGCATCTGATGAACTGTAGACGAAGTGTACTTTCCATCACAAGATGACATATATAGGTATTGATTAATCAATCTACATACTGATCCACTTAAATTCAAACACAGATTCACCATTACAATTTGTGTCATCTTCTTGTTGCTGCTCATCATGTAAAAGATTTGAAATCATGTCTGCTCAAATTTTTTTTGTTAGTTTGACAGGGGCGGATTTATTGAGGGTCCAATACCAACACCAACCCCCCCCCCCCCCCCAATTTTTTCTAAAAATGACGATTTCTATATAGAAAATTTATGTACTTTCTACATATATATTAGTTTGATCTCCCAATGTACAAATAGCAAGCTAGCTCTAGTGGAAGTGCCTTGGGCTTTTAAATGAGAGCATGACTTCGAAACTTATCGCTGATAATTATTTTTGTATACATATTTTTAATACCTTTTATCTACAAATATTTTATTCGTCTTTTGTAACACTACAAAAATATTGACTTTGCTTTTTTGCTCATTTTTGTTTGAGTTTTAGTATATATTTTGCTATTGAAGTTTAATTAATATGAATGACAACTTCAAAGAATTCTATATGTAGTAGCATAGCCTCCCCATGATTTAAATCATGGCTCCACCCCTGTAGTTTGGGATGGTGGGCAGGTGACATGTTTATGCAACATCTTCAAAGAACTCCTTGGAGAAGTTTAGAATTTAACCTCCAAATAACACATTTTAACTGAACCTAAAGAAATCATCTGTTGAAGAAATATAAGATAAAATGCACAGTTAGCAAAAGGGAGAAGCATTCATATCTGAAACTCCATTTCTTCTCAAAATGGTTTAACCAGATTGGAATAGGAAGGAATATGGCAGATAATATGCTGATTCAAAATAAGAAAGATCCAATAGTAGGTGAAGAATCATGACCATCATCTAAAACCTTTACACGTTAAAAGGGGTCGACTATGGTGACAATTCTGACTTCTAAAGGGTTAAAGAATACTATTGCCCCATTCACCGACCATGTTTAAACAAACATCAAAGTTCTTGGATGGTGCTGATTTCTAGTCAAAGAAAAATACCAGTTGGCAGATACATAAACCTGACTCATCGGTCATGCACTAGACCTCATGCAAGCAGTAAGCACCCTTTAATGCTTTCCTAGATGTAAGGAGCCTTGTAGAACAAGGGGGGAATAATAAGATTTTTCTCTAGGGATTGCAACATCTCATAGGCAAAAAATAAGCCAAAGAGTAGAAACAAAATTCTAAACTAGGTAAAGGGTATTCCGCAGTTTTGTCTCAATAAACTAGCTAAAAGGGTAATAGAAGGAAAAGGGGTGGTAGAAACATTATCATCTTACATCTTTGTCTAGACTTAATTGTATAGGGGAACTTAATGAATGAGCTTAAATTGCAAGACTCAAAAGGTAGATCCATTTATCAGCCAAATGGAATTCAAGGTTTAACGACAATGCCCTCTCTTGTTCATAGATACCTTGGCTAGGATATTAGGTATCAGTCCATATCAGTTAGGGTAAGTATTGGATTAGACATGCCAGAAACAATATGATATGAGGGATACATATCGGTATCAGTTGATACTGCGAACCTTGGTTTAAGGGCCGGGCCAGAGATTAATGGGGTTAACTGTGGAACATGAGGAAGCAAAACTAGGGTTAGGGGAAGAAGAGGCAGCAGGCAATTTAGGCAAAGAATTTTAGGAGTGTTAAGAGTAATGAAGCACAGGGAGGCAAAGACAACACTAGTTCAGGCATAGAGGTAGGATGAGGGCAGAAGTGGATACTGGCGGCATAGATGCTGAGAGAAGAATATGATTAGAAATAGGACTAGGTTAAGTTTAGAGGTAGGTTAGAGGCGGCAGCGGCTGGAAGAGTGGATGTAGTGTTAGAATTTAGGTGAGGTTGGCATTGATGATGCAGATGTCGGGAAAACCAGGCTTGGTGATGGCAATAGTCAGGCAGAACCAAGCTTAGGTGGGATACTAATAGGGTTAGGATTAGTTTTAGAGGAGAGAAAAAAAATGGTCAGGATTTGATACTTCTGATGCCATGTTAAAGTTCGCAAAAGGATTTTCATTCATTCATTTGGCCCAAAGGGACAATATATCGAGAGGACACATGGGAGGCTACCTGTATGGTTCTAAAAAAGCATAAAAGACAAATGAGCTGGGGGAAGCTACACAAGAGTAAGACTAAGGCACTTGTGCTATACTTACACAATATACTTGAACTTAATGAATACATAAACTAACAGGACAAGGCATAATTTGTGTGTTGTATAAAACAATGAGAGATACAAGATGAAAAGGTTAAAGTTTTGCCTAAGTGGTTGCAAATCAAGGAACAAAAACTGGTTGATGAACGTATCACAAAAAGACAAATAGGAACTTACATTTCCTGTGCAAAGCTCAGCCAAGATGCATCCAAGTGACCATAAATCAATCTTCTTATCATATGGAAGGCCCAAAATTACTTCAGGTGCACGATAAGATCGTGACTGCACATAAGAAGATAGATGATCTGTTTCAAAGCAACTACTACCAAGGTCAATGACCTTCACTTCACACCTACTGTAGCTTTTGACTAGAATATTCTCAGGCTTTAAGTCACAATGGATGAGACCAAGGCCATGCAGAAACTGAAGTGCCTCCAAACATTGTATGGTAATTGACTGCAGGCACAAAATTTAAAGCATCAGCTATTGGAGAGGGATACTAAGAGTCTAAGAATAGAATAAAATATGTGACAAGTCACAGAAACTTAGAAAAGAAAATTGTCAGCATATGACCTGCAACCTAGGCATTGTGAAATAAACTTCCCCTCCAGATTCTCTATTGAACTTGTGAAACTCATACAAGTTGGCCTTAAGAAGCTCACAAACAATCAACAAGTGTTCCTGAATGAATAAAACGTAATCAGCTTCACATTAATAGCTAAAACAATTAAACACAGCATAGACTGAGGTTTCCAAGAATAATTAATTTATACATTTGAATATTTGAAGAAATAAGCATGTTCTTTATTTACATCCAATAATAACAAGATTGTAGACATTAGTTCTACTTGACCTCCATCACGGGTGAAAGCGGTTCTAGCATAGTGACTGAAAAACTGGAGTAGACGGAACATCAATCACCAATCAAGCAACATTTTTTCTACGGCTCAAGTATTTTGTATATAAACATTAAGCATTTTTTATCACTATGTATACACCTTACGCACTATTATGCCCATTTCTCTCCACTGAGAGGGAAAAATTTTAAGATTGGACCAAATGAGAGAGGAAAAAATCATCACCGTTCAACGACATAATTCTCTAACATAAAAACCAACATCATATTTGGATCACCTGCAAACCTATCCAATTTCACCAAGATACTAAAACAAATTGGAAAATGGATAAACCTATCCAATTTATGAAACCGGATCTGGTTCAAAATGGATAAACCCATGCCAGAGGACGAATGGGGAGAGCACATGTTTCAAATTGGAAGAGGATAATATCAAAATGGATATAATTAAATGGTATTCCATATCACTTTTTCCACATATTCAAATCAATTTTGATTGTGTTTCTTCTAAAATCCAACCGTTCCTCTCAAAGAACACTTGAGGATATTTAATAAATAGAAATTATAGTAAATGAGGTTTTCTTGCTCAATGTCAGAATCTGTTGATGTCTATGCTCTATCTTCGACATATGTCAAACCGGATCCTGATCCTGGCATCTCGCTAGTATCTAAACTCCTAATTCCTCTCTTCAAAAGCATCTCAGAATTTCCATAGTTCTGTATAAAACTCTACAGCATTCTTGCATAACACTCGTATTTAGAACAGTGTACTGCACAAAACTCTCGCATCCTTTTTTTATTATTGTGCAGGCTATAGCTATTTCAAGATAAACATGAAACCCTGCACCAGTTATACCTGTCTAACAAAATCTAACACCCAAAATCTCCCAAGAAAATGGCATGCAAAAATAATGAAACTTCAAACAGAAGGTGATTTTGCTGTCAGTGCTGGAAAATCGTGTGGGCAAAAGTTCATTAATTTCTCATATCCAACAATAAAGACACCAATGTTGCAGATACGGGGTGGGGTGGGGTGGGGTGGGGGTGGGGGTGGGGGTGGGGGGTAAATAGCTTGATATAACTGGGGTAAATAGCTTGATATAACTGGATATGATACATTATTAGTTACTTTCTGAAATCCTGCCTGAGAATCTATTCATGTTTTATGAGGAATCAGCCACAATTACATTAGGAAAGTCTATCAGGATGAGATTTCCCGAAAACCTTAAAGCTCACAAAGAAGAAGATCTCACTTATTTCAATTACATTAGACATAAAAGCCTATCACTTCCACTCATGGAAGTGAGAATTTAGAAATGATATAGATATTGTACAAATTGCTTCTCATATTAACAAGCATAAGAAGTTTGAGAATATTGGTTTAAATCACAGATGTACTCACCCAATAATAGAAGTAATCGTATGGGCGCAAAATATGTTACATATTAGGTTACTTTCTGAAATCCTGCCTGAGAATCTATTCATGTTTTTTGAGGAATCAGCCACAATTACATTAGGAACAACCATCAGGATGAGAATTCCTGAAAATCTTAAAAGATCACAAAGAAGAAGATCTCACTTGCTTCAATTACATTAGACATAAAAGCCTATCACTTCCACTCATGGAAGTGAGAATTTAGAAATGATAAAGATATTGTACAAATTGCTTTTCATAGTAACAAGCATAAGAAGTTTGAGAATATTGATTTAAATCACAAATGTACTCACCCGATAATAGAAGTAATCGTACAGGCGCAAAATATGGTACTTGTCAGTTGGATCATGTCTATTGACAAATTTAAGAAGCTTGATTTCATCAAGGCTTTGATCAAAAAAGTCTTTGTTGTTCTTAATAATTTTCACACACACATCCATACCAGTGTGCATGTCATGAGCCTGAATAGCTTTGCTGAATGCAGCTGATCCCAAGAACTCAGTAACATAATAGCGTCCAGCAATCACAGAGTTTAGAACAACACGGAAATTCTTGTCTTCCTCAAAGCCAGTTCTGGCATTAGGTCAGGCAGAAAAGAAAAAGTGATTTATCAGCAATTTAGATAAAAGGAAAAACATATAACATGGATACATAGTTCTGGTGCAGACTTTGGGTTTATACAAAGTTGATAATACTAAAAGATATTGTTAGCTCAAGAAAATAATCAGGATATGAAGCTACATGCCTGTTTTTTCTATGCACAATCTTGAGGTTGAAGGTTTCAAATTCTTCCTCCTGAAATTTTATTTGTTTTACTTGCTCTTGCACGGCAATAGTTTCCTCATCCTCTGGCATAATACCATGGTCTTCGTCTCTTGCATCACTTGTGTCATAATTTTGATTATTATTATTAACAATATCTTCACCTCTAGAATATGAATCATTTGAGATTGATGATACAGTTGACTTTTTTGACGGTGCAGTGCCAATAATATTTTCGCGTCTGGAGCTATTTACAGGAGATGAAGTGTTGCTTTTTCTATTCCATGTGACAAGCATATCATCAGTTCCGATGCCATTTCCAAAGCCATCAGTATCAGTACCAAAAACTGGAATCCCACTATTTGGCCATACAGAGTTACCAGCATCCATTACTTGCTTGTCTAGAGTTTTTAAATGGTGTGGGAAGGAAAATCCACCACCACTTGAACTCACTCCTGGTTGGGAAACACCCTTTTCCAAGGATGTAATGCATCCGGCTGAAACATTGTTGGCATTACTAGATTTATCCTTCTTTGAACTAGCAAAATGACCATTGTTGTTGTCATGCTGCAAATATCTGGCACCTATTATATCAAAACCATGGTCATTACAGTATCCTTTGTCCTCACTACTTTCTCCATTGAAACATTCAAAAGTTCCACTACCAACATCAGCAACATCATTGTTTATGCCAACACCTATAGATCTCACAGAACCATGCTGACCAAAATCTATGCAGCAGTCATCAGGCTGATGCTGTCCAAATTCATTGGGCACTCCCCCATTATCCAACAGGCCCAGTCCACTACTTTGGGTAACAAACCCCTGCCAAACAGGTTCTGCACTCATCAAATTTAGCTCTTCAATATCCATCAACTGCCCATCGTAATTTGGCATCAGACTGTTTTGCTCTTGTCTACCATAGATTTTAGGAACTGCATAGTTCATTAGAGCTTCTGAAGATTGAATGTTCTTTTCCTGGCAATATTGTTCACCTGAGAAATATGAGCCCTCTTCAGCAAATTGGCCATCATCACCATCCTTACTGGGATCACGAACAAACTGATCAGGGTCACAGACAGGAACAGTTCCTTTCTCAGTATCACTTGGATAGTCAATTTCATGAGCCAGAAACCAGGTCTCATCTTCTATTGGCTGTCTTTTGTAACCAACATCTTCGTCATCTTCATATTCATCAGAATCCCAATATTCATTTGAATTGTCAGCTTCTGCATCACCAAAATTATCAAAACCATATACCAAATTAGAACTTCCCTCAGAAATTCCTCGACTTACAGACTGCCAGCTGCTTCCAACTGTTCGCTTTTCACCTGTTCGTACAAGTTAGAGCAAATTTATAGTTAGTTTATGCTTGTTGTTTGCCTTTTTATGGAATTGTCTGTGATGCTTAGTGTCATATGCACAGTTTGCAGTATCGGTGATCCGATACGGCCGATACTGATACGGTTCGGCATATGCCGATCCGATACCGACCGATACCGATACCAACATTGGGGGTCTCTTTTTAGACAATTCGGCAAAGAAAATTGAACGAAAAAGATCAATCATCAAGGGTGTGAAAGCATAGTATGGTTGTAAAAGCATGTAAAAGAAGAAAAATTATCTATCGCATGTAAGCCAAAAAGGTAAGGGTGACTAATATTTCATTCAATTTCAAAACTACTAATAACCAACACAGAAAATAGTTAAAGTTATGTACAAATTTATAAAATAGTTTTCTTAAAATTTTAATAATTTACTAATAATTATTTGTTTTCTGATATCAAAAAATCCAATATTCCGATAAAAAACCGTCGATACTGACGACACCGCCGATCCCGATACTCATAGGAATGTTTGATAGTGCGAACCTTGACTCAGACAAGTTCCAAATAACTAGTGTTTCTGTGAAAGATTATCTGGTAGTAATCAAACTAGAAATTTATTAAAAATTTGAAACCAGGTTGGTGATTTGAGGAAATTTTTCTTTCAGATCAATCGTGTATATTGCACTAAGTATAATTCTGGTTTGATTATATTGCGCGATGTGTATTGAAACTGAGTCTAGCTCATTTGATTCCGGGTCGGGTCGTATTATTCCTTCCATTTATAAAATGGTGGGAGTTGGGGGGCAGTGGGCCCAAAGACATGCAACGCAGTGTGCGCAAAGTCCCGAACGTTACGTCGGATCCCGAGCGTTATGCCGGGAATTCAAAAAACAAATATTGCAGTAAGTATAATTCTAGTTTGATTATATTGCACGATGTATATTTGAAACCGAGTCTAGCTCATTTGATTCCGGGTCGGGTCGTATTCGGACCGGGTCTGGGTCGGTTCGGATAGGATCAGGTCCAGGTTCGGTCCGATGGGTCTGTGTCTGAGTTGTGTCTAAGTCTGAGTCTAGTTGTGACTGGGTTGAGTCAAGCTCTTGCAAGTAAAAAACATATTTGGTATTGCCAAAATGGAGTTGGTGGGATTAGATCCCTATATCTATAAAATAGTTGACCAATGTCTTAACCAACTAGACTACAATAACTTTTGTTTATAAATTATAAATACAACGCCATTAAATACAGGTTGATATCAATAGAAAAAAAAATTATGTACATGAATTATTCCCGGAAATATTAAATCAAGACAGAACATAGTAATCTAAATTCTCCATGCATTTGATACCCGAAGAATTTGATTCCTATGAATATGGGATTCCCGGCTATATAGGATTCCGCCTGCCAAACGCGCCCTAAAGGAGACAGTTAGACTTCTGCAGTATTTAGACAACCTAGATTATCACATAAGATTGGAGGAATTCCTAAGAGCACATCTATATATTGTTGTTATAAGCATCTTCTACTGGTCCAACAGTTGCTGAATGTTCTCTCTCCTCCCTCAGTTGCCTACTAATCTTCGCCAAACTTCATTCTTTTATCTAAACGTCCTCTTAAATCAGAAAATTATTGTTTCTTGCTGCTGCTTTGTTGATATAGATCATGAAAATGTGACTAGCGGTGATAACCAATCTGCAGCAACTAACTAGTTTTACTGCAGAGACCTGAACTCTGCCGCTGAAGTATGAACATCTAGTTAACACCATGATTCCATCTAGTTAACACCATGATTCCATTGTGTTGATTCTCTTTAATTCTTGAATAATCTTCAATTTCAGCAGACTGAGAGAATGGGCATGCTGGTATTAGATGAGAGCCTAACTAATTTACACCATTCCAACAAAGGCTCCGTTTGGTAGGAACGATGGAAAAGTGGAAGTAAGGAAAAGAGTAGTGATATACTTTCCATCAATATGGAAAGGAAAAATATTCTTCTTCCTTTGTGTTTGGTAGGATGGAATGATGGATGGAAAATGAGAGTGATACACTTTCCTTTGTTTGGTATGGATAGAAAAGTGGAAGAAAATAAAATAAAAAATATATAAGCTTTACCAATTATATCCTCAACGAAAAAAAATTATTTACCATTTCATTAAACATTTTTTAAATAATATAATTAATATAGGATATAATTGTAAATTAATAAGCCTCCACTATTCCTTCTACTTTTGGAGAGATTGGATTTCTTAGAATAGAAAGGAAAAACAATCCCTCCACTTTTCCTTCCCTCCAGTTTTTCTTCATATACCAAACAAAAGAAAATTCATCATTCCCTCCACTTTCCCTCCTCCATTTTCCTTCCTCCCACTTTTCCATTCTACCAAGGCCGGCCCTGAGCTCACGGGGTCCGGGACGAACTTTCAAAATGAGGTCCCATACATAATGTAAAAAAAAATGAAACAAAAGTAAAATAAAAAATATACCTCCACCAAGATTTGAACTAGGAACCTCTTGTGTGCAAGTATAATGTAATAACCACTACACTACAATTGCTTTGTGATAAGAAGGACCCTTGATAAATACTAGTTCTATTTTCGGTACAAAATTATTTATATATTTAAACAAAACAAAAATTTGGGCCCTCCTGGCCCATGGGGCCCTGGCGGTCACCTTGTCCGCCCTGGGCCAAGGCCGGCCCTGCATCCTACCAATCACACCCATAGCAACGGCAATTTATATAGGCAATTTCTAAAAGCACATCAAACGTTACTCCATGACAGCCCAATTTTTAGGACTGTCAAAATATTTCTACAGTCCTTCCAATAGATAGGACTGCCAAAATTTTCGACAGTCCTACCTATTGGAAGGACTCCTAAATCTTTAGTCCTGTCAAATTTTGTACAGTCCTTCCAATAAGTATGACTGTCAAAAATGTTGACTGTCCTACCAATAGGTAGGACTGTAAAAATTTTGGCAGTCCTAATGGGCTGTCATGGAGTAACTTTTGATGTGCCTTTAGAAATGGCCTTTATATAGGTCAGTTACAGTTAGCCGAGAGCCTTAGTAACTGCTTCATCCAGTGACAGACTACAATCCAGTACTTTCATTTCATCAAGCAAATATTTGGTGGGTCTAGTATACATTATCAAAACCTGTTTTTTTGCCTATTCTTTTGAGAAGCATTCCATAATTGTGTTTGGTAAAAGTAAGGAATCACGGAAAAGCTAAAAAAGCAAAGAATCGAAAGACTTCACCGGCAATATACCTGAAGAATTGATCTCTTGGCCTAACGGCACATCAAGAAAGGACCCCAACAAGACCTTACTCTCCCCTCCAGACACGTGCGCATCCACAACCCTTTCCTCCAAATCAACATAACCGGATTTCTCCTCCAACTTGAGCTTCACCGGCCGCAGCCTCGGCAGCCCCTCTCCGTGATCCTCCGCCTCCGTCGCCACGACATTCCCAACACTCTTCTTCTCCACCTCCTCCTCCTCCTTCCACGGCTCGTCCCCTCTCCCCCAGAGGCTATCGAGCACGTCTTCCTTCGAGTACGACGCGTCCGTCATCGCCGCGGCCTCGGCCGGATCGTAGGTTGGGTTGAAGTTCCAGGGATAGAGATCGGCGTCCTTTTTGTTGCTCCGGATCTCGATCTCCTTCACTATGAGCTCCTTCAGCATCTCCCCTCCGCTCTGCTTCTTCTTCCTCCTCCCGCTCCGCTCCTCCTCCCCATCGGAGTCCCGCCGCACCGCCAGCTCCCTCCTCAGCGCCGCCTCCGACTTCGACAGCCCGTTTCGCTTAAGGAAGTCCAGCACCACGTCGAACGACTCCGCCATGGACGAAGTCGACGCTAGAGAAACACTGTGGAAATCGCTGGAAATCCAACCGAATTAGGGTTTCTCGAGCGAGAAGAGGAGGAGGAAGAAACCCTAGGATTCAAGGGGGGACTTACAGATCGTGGGATAGAATCCTCCGCCGGCGGGTGGGGAAGCGGTGACGGGATCGCGGCGGCCGGCGGGAGAGAAATTGGCGGGAACGACGGCCGGAGGAGAGCGCCAGTGACCAACATTCAGTGGTTGGGGGAATTAAGTAAATAAAGAGAGTAGATTTGTTGTTGCCGTTTGCGGATGTACTATTATATACTTTATTCAAAAAAAAATCGGAGCAAGAATTTAGCTTCAACTGATATATAACAACCACCTTTTTATAATGTGTTTGTACGACTCTTGAATGGATTTTGTCTCCAGATTCTACGTGTTTTATTTATCTATATTTGAAAAAGGGAAGTGTAATAGAAAAATAAAAATTTATAATATAGGTTTTTATAGTAGCTTATTAAACAGAAAATTTGTTGTACAAAAAATATTTTTTAACAAATTAACCAAAACAAAATAATTTGTTAAAAATTTGAAATCACGAAAGCTTTCGTCATCTCTAATGGCAAAAATATGAAATAATAATTTTTTATTTATATTTGTCAAATTTTTGCCAACTAGGTTGACGAAAATAGGACAATTGATTTTTTTTTTTTTTGTTTATGTTTGTTTTGGTTTTTTTTTTTAGGTTTTTTTTTGTTGGTTTTTTAAAATTTTTGCAATACTAATTTCATTTTTTTAGATTTTTGTATAAAAAAAAATTTGTCAGAAAATTTGTAGTACAATACTAATCAGAAAACTTATTGTACATAAAATATTTTTAAACAAATTAACTAAAATGAAATAATTTGTCAAAAAATTGAAATCACAATACTAATTTGATTTTTTTAAATTTTCGACCTCCAAAAATTAGTATAGATAAGTAAAACAAATAACAAACTAATTATCATTCATATTAGTATAGATAATAAAAAAAATTCAGAAATAAAATTACCGAAAGTAAAATTTGGAGGTCGAAACATAATTTTTTTGTCATTTTAAAAATTTTCGAAGCCCGATAAACGGTTTACCCGGTAGTACTTTTCGATACAGTCATTTTTGCACAAACTGGACCTTGTTTCAATCTCTCAGTCAAAAGTTATGATAGTTTAAAGTTTTAAATTATATATTTTTGTCTGTAATATGTGCGTCTTGTTTCGGATAAAAAAAAATTTCTACACGAATTGTATTACTCTCGTCAAAAACATACAAATCGACATATTGTTTGACGAAAAACGATTTCAAAAAAAATAGTTATGGGAAGTCTGCTCGACGACAGACGTAATATTTTTTTTTTCAATGATAGCATATTGTTACCACAACTTTTTTTAAAAAGAACTAAACATAAATCGAGTTGGCTCCCCCATTTGTTTGTTTTACACAAAAAAAAAATAAACCAAAAAAAAAAAAAAAAAAAAAAAAACAAAGAAAAAACCCAAAAAAAAAACATTGTCAGATTTTCGTCAACCCAGTTGGCAAAAAATTGGCCAATATAAAAAATTTTATTATTTCATATTTCCGCCGAAAGCTTTCATGATTTTAATTTTTTGACAAATTATTTCGTTTTAGTTAAAATTAGAATAACTCTAGTCACCAGGCCAAACATACCGGAAAAAAAAAATTTGAATTGCCACGTAGCACTTTGTGATTGGCCGAAAAAAAACAATGACCTCAACTCGCCTGCTTACGTAGGCCGAAAAAAATCGGTCAACCCGCAGGTGCCAAGTGGTCGCGATTTCTTTTACGGTCTCTATAAACGCACTGTTAAAATTATTCTTAATTTATAAAAAATGTTATAAATTTAAATTATTTTAATTATAATAAATAAATGACAGTTTTTTAATCCAACTTAAAATTTTAAAAATAATGTAAAAACCTACTTGGTCATTACAATTTTCTTTGAAAATAGAAACATATGATATTTATTAGAATCTAAGCCCATTAGTATCGTTACAGCAAAATATGTGATAATTAAATCAACAGTTAATTAGCATTTAGACCTTGGATTTTATATTAGCTAGAATGTTCAATTGAAAAGTTTAGACTTTAAATATTTATTATTTTTTTATTATATTCAAAACATAAGTACAATGACAACAATCAATACATGTTAAAAATGAGAGCATAATAGGAAAAAAAATCAAGTTCAAACTTTCAAATTAGATATATCAGAACTTAAACTCTAAACTCGTATAAAATATAGAATCTAAATGCTAATTAGTCCTTAAATTGTGTGTTATGTAATATTTTTAATATATATATTTTTGCGACCATGTACATTTTTTTTTTTTTTGTAAATATTGAATATATATATTTTTAAATATCTCATAGAATGTGAGTTATTATTGTTTAGTCCCATTGTTTTTGAACATATATATACGCTGAGTACTCTTGTTTTTGTTTTGTCATTAAGAACAAATAACATCAAGTAGTATTTGTCTGTCATTTTTAAACTATCCATCATCCATTGAGTATGAAAATTTCACTGCCAAATACACCAAAATTATCCTTAAACTAGTTATTTAATATACTTATTTAAACACTATATATTATTTACATGATACATATTTAGGAGATATTATTGTTGAGTATTATTTTATTTAAATTAAAATATTTAGATAGAGACGAGCTGAGGGGGGTGAATATATCAGGATGCCTGCTCGGTGAGGACGGTAGCATACCATTGTTTAAGGGGAGTGGGCCCCGGCGACGTACACAACGAATGGACTGTTCCAATCGATGGGCGGCGAGGAAACTTGAAATTGTATACATTTAATTACTTGTAAACATATGTGGTTCATTTATTTATTTACTTATTTATGAGAAAATTTAAGTTATATTATACTTTATTTATCCATATTTAAGATTCACCTTCACACAATTAGTATAATATATGACACTTTCCACTTGACGAAAATTATTTGCAACTAAAAATTGACAAAAATACTCCCTTCGTACACGGCAGAGGAGGAGGGTGGACTGGGAAGAGGAAAATAATATTTCGGTGAAAAAATAACAGTCCAAGTAATTGACTGTTAGTTTCCATTAAAAGTAGGAGATTGATACATTATGGTAATCGTGTTGTTACACCTCGAATATGCATAAATAAAGTATGATGTAACTCAAAAATTTTCTTTATTTATTTCAGTGTTTTAAAATCGAACCCAAGATTATTTTTTGGATCAAACCAGTTCAACCAGTAATTTATATAAATGTTCCAAGTTAAATCTCTTCTATATATTAAATTTTACACAAATATTTATTTATAACTATTTTTTGTAAAACCAGTAGGCCAATATTAATCCGACCAGAATAAAAGTTATCTATTTACATATCAACCGATTTGATCCGATTTTTAAAACACTGATTTATACTTATACAAACATTTGAACTTTAATGGATTGTCACATATAGAATCATGCGATCAAGATTTCATAAGCTCCTGATGCCATTTGTTGAGTTCATCTCTTTTATCTCTTTAGGTTTGTTTTTTTGTTTTTTGTTTTTTATTTTATTTTTTGCTGGTTTTCTAAACGGTTCAATAGTTTATAGGAATTTGTTTGTCCTATATCATTATATTCATGACTGGTCCTGAGGGTGTGCAACCGCATAGAAACTCCAATTTTTTCGTAATCCATATGTATTGAATTATTTTAAATATAATTTTAAATTTTTAAAAAAAATTTAAATTATTGTGTTATACAAACTTAGAAAATAGCAAAATAGTGAAATATATTCATGGTCAGTCGTAGGTGAGCACCATGTGATTGTTAAAAAAAAATAGGTAATATATATTGTTCCACCGTTCAGTTAGAATTTATTCATCACTCATCTCTTTCAATTTATTGCTGATTCTATTTTCAGTACCTACCTATGTATCTTATTGGAGATAATATTTGATAAAAAAAAAAAAAAATTTACTTATGAGATTTATGATTTGATATAATTGATTTATAATTTTATTTTTATTACTTCTAGAGAAACTTTTTTTTTTTTTTACCACGGGCCTAAAATATAGAGGAGTGTTTCATATTTAGGCCGATGCTAAGGGCCCTACACTTGTTGTCAAGGCATATCATCATTTTATGTAGTCATGTGCATAGTTAGGACTGAGAATTTTTTTTCCGCCCTTGTGTACTTTAAGATTGCTAAAATGTATACAATTTTCATACATGACTGTTAAAATTTTGATATCCAAGAACTACATAAATGATGATACTCCTAACACATTGCGTTGTGTTATAAGCATTGGCCCATATTTATATCTTCCATCTTCCATAATATAATGAGACTTCAAAACGGCTCAAAAGTGAGCCATTTAAATCGTATGTATATCATCATAAATTAATTATTTTAAAAAAATAAA
This sequence comes from Iris macrosiphon, assembly GCA_036927795.1. Lineage (NCBI taxonomy): Eukaryota > Viridiplantae > Streptophyta > Magnoliopsida > Asparagales > Iridaceae > Iris > Iris macrosiphon. Next base: position 188,788,598 of record JAYESA010000006.1, on the reverse strand, counting down.
TATTACGTAAAAAATGTTAAAAAAAAGTTAATTTTGTTATAAATAACACTATAAGAATTCAAATTCAACCAACCAGAGAGAATACCTCCCACTTTAACCACATGAATTAGAAGTGATGTTTGTTTATAATTAGATAATATTACGTACATAAATGTTTTCAAAACTATTTATGAAAAGTAGAAATATATTCATAAGTAATTATAATTAAAATATATCAAATATATAACAAATTCTAATTAAAAATATATATAATAAATCTTAATTTAAATATATTTAACTATTTAAACAATTTTATACTAAATTTAGAGGAAAAAAATTATTTTACGTGCAACGTACGTGAATTTACTAGTTATTTTTATGTGTTAATTCGTTGCTAATAAAAAATTACTCATTGATATTTCTTTTTTCTTTTCTTTTTTTGAAATCCCGACATAATGTACGGGATCCGACGTAACGTTCGGGACCTGACGTATACTAAATTTAGAGGAAACAAATTATTTTACGTGCAATGTACGTGAATTTACTAGTTATTTTTATGTGTTAATTCGTTGCTACTAAAAAATTACTCATTGATATTTCTTTTTCCTTTTTTTTTTTTGAAATCCCGACATAATGTACTGGATCCGACGTAACGTTCGAAATTTTTGAGCATACTGTATTGTATGTCTTTTGGGGGACCCGACGTAACGTTCGGGACTTTTGAACACACTTTCATCATTTATAAATAAATAAAAAATACGTTCACGTGATTCGATCCACTGATCTTCTACCACCGAGTCAAAATCTTATGTCTTTCTTAAGCAAGCAAAAGAGCCACTCGTGTTCGGTAATAATTGGGATTTCATTCCGTCTTTTGGCATGAAGGATTATAAGAGGATCACAAGTGATATACTTCATTTGGACGGATGCAAATGCAGATTAGCCCACGAATAAGAGGCAAATAGAAATTCGTTAGAATGGCCCACCACTGTTAATAGTTAGGCCTTGTTTGATTCCCGGCAAGTAAGGGTGCCACTCAGCCGGGTTAAATCCGAACACGATCGGTTAAATTGTCAATGGGTTGGGTTGGGTTTGAAGGTACTCGAGTTCAAATTCAGGCTCGGATTTGAATTTTAATATTTGAACTCGATCAAAAATCGAATTGGACTCGGATTCATGTGTCGGTTATCCAAAGAATCCAAAATCCGACATATATAGTTATGTCGTGTGTGTGTTTTGTTTCATACTTAAATAAAACAGAAAATTGACTGTAGAAAAATTAATTTATATTAAATTAATGCAAACGAAACAAGTTTGCTTAAATTAAAAATAAAGACACAGTCCGCCAACTCAGTTGGCGGAAAACACAACGCAGCGAACATGTATACAGAAAAGACTAAATGTGGACCCCACTGTCCAATTTCTGCCAACACTGTTGGTCGAAATTGTGCTCAAAATTTCGGCTAACAGTATTGGCAAAAATTGGACAGTGGGACCCGCGGGTTGAGTTGGGGTGGTTTGGTTTGGTTTGGTTTGGTTGGTTTTGTTTGATTTGATTTGGTTTGTTTTATTAGTTTTTTTTTAATTAGTTATGTTTTGGTTTTTTTTATTTTGTTTTGTTTTGGATTTTTATTTTGATTTTTTTTATTTAGTTTAGTTTTGGATTTTTGTTTTATTTTTATTTGGGTTTGAAATTTGAATTTTGGTTTGGTTTAAATTTTATTTGGATTTGAAATTTGATCTGGGTCTATGGATTGATGTTGGTTCAGAGTTGATTTTGGTTTATATCCAATGGTATTGTTTCGATTTGGTTTAACGTGGAAGAGGATAATGTTCTTAGGTTTGGTTTAACGAGGAAGGGACAAGAAAGACTACACAACAAAAATACTGAGAGACTTGACAAGAAGAAAGAAGAAGAGACTTGACAAGAAAAAAGAAGAAGAGACATGAGAGAGTAAAGAAAAAAAGAAGAAGAGACATGTCTCGTGGAGGGAGGAAGTAAATGAGAGAAGTAATGAAATAAAGAGGAAAAGTTGGTGGGAGGTGTGAGTTCTAAGAAAAGGAGGGGGAAGAATAACATAGTGCACTAAGAAGTAAGACACAACATTCTTTGTGAGCACATAGCAGCAATTCGAGCAGGCTTCATTTTCTCTCATTTGCAAGTGGACAAAGCAGTCTTTATGAGCACACACAATCCTTATTGCTAAAGGTCTCTATTTTATTCTCCTTCATTTATACCCTCATTTGTATATGCAATAATTTTATGTTAGTTTTTATTTTTTAAATGTTAGGATACTAGTGTTTATTTAGTGAAGTTAAGTCATGTAATGTGCAAAACGACAAGCAACCAAAATATGTGTTTTGACAACCATAATTGTACAGATGGACAGCCAAAACGACGGACATATTCCTGGAGGGCCTACTAGGAATTTAATAATACAGCAACGTGCGAAACATATATCTAGTTTGGTATTTTATGGGAAGGTACAATAAAATTTAATTGTGTAAATCAATATAAATGATATTTTGTACATGTCTACTAATAACATCGTCTATATTTTTCATATATAACAATACAATTATACTAATGATAAACAGTGCTGAGAGCATGTCTCGTGGCATTACGATAGCAAACTTAGGTATTGGAGGTTGAGCGATCACCAAGTGGCACTGTTGAAAATATTTGGCTTTTATTATGTTGACAAGATACATTTTATGCAACACGATAGAGACTTAATCTTTAGTTTAGTTGAGCGTTGGTGGTCCGGACGAAATACCTTCCAGCTACCATACGGAGAGATGAGTACTATTCTAGCAGATGTGGCAAATATTTTAGGTTTACCTATTACGGGTGAACATAAAATATTTGATAAATCAATTGCCGTCGATACTATGATTACGAAGTACCTAGGTGTGGAGGCGCCGCGTAATAAACCTAGAAAAAACTCGTGACGCTTATGTGGCTCCGACACAACTTTTTGCACCTAGATCGTATTGGTGATCAAGTTATCTCAGTGGATAAGGATCGGGTAAGTATAATTTTTTTGCAACTTATGTTATTATTTACGTAATATATTTTTAATTTAATTTAACGTATATCATTTCTTCATCATTTGTTCAGGTCATTGCTTTCACCAGAGCCTACTTGCTAGGTTTATTAAGCGGAATGTTGTTTCCAGACTCATCAGATTTAGTTGATTTACGTTTTCTACTTTTTTTTGTAGACCTGGCCGCACCTATACGCCACGCTTGGGAAGTGTTAATGTTGGCATATTTATATAGTTCAATGACAGATTTTGTACAATTTGAAGACATGAATGTAACGAAGATAAATTTAAGTGGTTGTGCGACATTAATACCGGTATGAAAATATGTGCATTTATATCATATGAAAAGTTTTACTTAATTATATTTACATTAAAATTATGTGCACTTATATCATTTGCTCGTATTTTCTAGGTTTGGTCCTACGAGCACTTTCATATTGGTAGGCCAGTCTCCCGCATTAATACCGACGTTGGTGTCTTCCAATCAGCTTTACTGTGGACTATGGATGCAGCAGATCCAGTACACTGTGAACATGTGGTTATCTCTTTATACCGGGGTGAATTTGATACACTGAAGTATAATGAGGTAAAATATCTGTATTATTATTTTATAAAGCCATTATGACCATTATCTTATATATTTTTGTCATAAAATAGGTGACATACTGTCTGTACCGGCTTGAGCAGAATCCTACTGAAATACAAACAACAGCCTATGACCTTAGTGTCCATATTTGTTTCCTAATATTCGACGGTGAAGTCATGTATCATCCAGCTGATCGTGTTATGCGACAATTCTGGGTGAAACAAAAGATTTCCGATGAGCCACCATATTTAAACTATAGTAGAGGGAGTGTAGCTAAAATAGCAAGCAAAATGATTCCACAGTAAAATTCTAGATTAGAGACACATCCCTCGGTACAGTCATCTCAACTAATGGACTCTATAGATGAGGGTAAGTTATTTAAAAAGTTGAACAAAATAATTTTTTTTAAATTATATGAAATCATACACTCATATTTGTTTAAATGGTGTAGCAATAGGTGATATTGTCTATAGATCTTGGTGGGGATCTCCTCTTATTAGTAACCGATCCTATCGATATGAGGAGTTGCGATTCCAACGTCGGGTCGTTGATGGTGCTAGTTATCGTGAATGGTAATTGAGAAGGTACGTATTTTATTGATAAAAATGTTTGTCTCCATAGTTTTTTATATGAATTAACTGGATTCTACTTAATATTTCAGCTTCCAAATTTGAATATAGCATGTGAAAATCATCTAGTGAGAGACTCGTTGAGTACAGCAGTAAGATAATTTTTGGATGATGTGCAAGCAATTTCGACTCCCCCGAACCCTCTGTTACATATTCCACCGGATTATCCTCAAGGCTTAATTAGCCGACGGCAAGCACGTCCGTGTAGAAAGTATAATCATGTTTGGCATATGGATAGCCCGCCTCAACAAGATGACGAGGTCCCTCAGCAGGCTGACCAGGGCACTTCTCAGTGGGCTGGCCAGGGCACTTCCCAGTGGGCTGGCCAGGACACTTATCAGTGGGCGGGCGTGGGGACGTCACAGGCACGTACCACACAGATGGATCGAGAGGCGGGCGAGGGGACGTCACATCCTGGTGGTGACTATTGGGATTATTATATGCAGATGGCCACTTCTATATTTGATGCACCACAGTTTGATACAACTACTCAGTTATTTGTGACCCCAACAGCGCCGGTGCAGACACATGAGACTGATGAATTTGACCCATGTGCACCACTGTCAAGGGAGAGACCCGAGGATACATCAGCAAGAAGAAATAGACTTGGTCTTAGGCCAATGCCTCGTAGGTATTATGACAGGATGACAAGAGGCAGAGAATAAAAATCTTGTACTGATAGGTTTTATTAAAAATTTATTTATTAGAAATAAAATTACATCAATGAACTTATAACTTTTCTAAGAAAATCTATGCAAATGCATTTATTCTCTTGGTTGGTTGGTACATCTTCTTCGATTGTGTCCTAAACCATTACAGTTGCTACATCGAAGATTTCTCGAAGATTAATCATTCGTCATGATGCGGTTCTTCTTTGGTCTTCCCGCTTTCCGTCGTACATCTACTACTCCAATGTCGCCTATAACCAATGTACTTAGAATATTGTAAGGGACTGAAATTGGCTCCAGGTGCGACTCATATACGTTTCTTAATTCTTCTTTGGAAAAAATACATGGATAAAAACTCTCGATGCTAATATTTTTAAAATTACAAGCATAACATACATGTACACATGGCAGACAAGTATGATACCATTTAAAACATGTACAATATTTTTTATCTAAGTTAACAACAGATGTTCTGTTTGTTTCACGATCTAGTATTTCAAACAAATAACCAACTATACTCAATATTTGCAGCTGGTATCTTTTTCTTGTGATACTGGCCATAGTATTTAACATCTTCGGACAATAATCAGTTGCAAGATTTTCAGCTTTTTGTCGATTTTTTTCCTGAAGTATTATAATTTTGGCTCGAATACCATCAAGTAGTGTTGTTATTGGTTTATCGCATAAGTTTTTAACCCAGTTATTGAAGCATTTAGCAAGGTTCGACATGTTAATATCTAATCTAGGACAAGGAGAATGTAATGCCCCGTTCTCCTTATTCGGGGAGCGCGGCCAAGAAATACTTGATACCATCCGATCGGGACAGATTGAATCAAGATCCTTTCCTCATTTTGGATTGGTTTCTTCGGAATCAGGTCCCATATTCAACGGATCGTGCCTCAAGGAAGGACTCGGCGGCAGAGTTGAGAGGGGCCTTTCCGTTGCGCTAGTTTCCTTGCCTGTTTTCGATGCCGCTTGGTTGCTTTCTTGTTGGTTTTATGACTTGCGTTTTCTTGAACCTATGCAGTTAATAACGGTTTTTTATGATAACGGTCCAGTAGAGTTATAGATATATCACCGATATATCAGTTTTATAACGGTAAATATCGGTTTGCATTTTTAACATAATTTTTATATATAAACAATACACTTAATAGTTTTCTATTATAAAATATGCATAAAGTATACATATCGTCTAGAAATCCAAGAGATCCAAGATAAAGGAGATCACTTAAGGAACTACATCTCTGAATAAGTTTGGTGCATGAAGATTTTGATGGCAGAAGATGTAATCTCCATTCTCCATTGATGTGAATGTCATATCATTCAACAGCAGATGTAATCTTCATTGATGTGAATGTCATATCGTTTGATGGCAGAAGATACAATCTTCATTGATGGCAGAAGCTTGTATTGTATTGTATTGTATCTTGACTTAACAGCAGATTTTTCCATAGAATATCGTCTGCAGGCCCAGGCCCATAAGATTTTTTTTGTAGTAAAACCAAAACCGTAAAAAATCGATGTTTTTGTAAACCGATATTTCGAACAATATCGGCCAAATCGGCCGATAATATCGGTTTCGATATTTTACCGATATTTCTGCAAAAAAATATCGGTCCAGGATCGATACCATTATATATCGGTTATATAACAGATATATAACCGTTTTTGACTGCTTAGTCTTGAACGGTTTCGCTGGATTTTATTGCCTTCGTTCTTAGGATTTCGTATTTTGTATCGAACCTCGGAGACCGAAGCAGGAGATATTGATCGTCTGTTGGTGCGTGCAGGTGATCGAGTAGACGACGCGCGAGCGGAGTCTTGAAGTTCTCCTTTTTCTCTCCTAGTTCACCAACTTGTGAGTGACTTTACTTCGATTAGCACCCTTCTTCAAAGTCTTCACTCTTAATAAATTGGCTCATTGTGCATCCCGTCCCAACGATATCATAATAAGAATAAATTGAGTCAAATGAAAAAAAGAGTTAGACTTGAAACACTTATAATGCTTGTCACTTAGAACCCTCAAACGATCACATTGATACGTGCTTGTCCGCTATGCATATAGATATTCATGTTTCAGTTGTAGCTAGAACTTATTCTATATAACTGTATAGATATATATTGTGAAAACTATATTGAAATGCAATCACTTGGACAGGTAGACTATGCCAGATGCACTATGCTAAAGTAGATATATACATTCTTGTGTTTGAATGCTTTAGCTATTAATTTAGTGTCAATGCCTAGTGCGGTCGGACAACTTGTGCACAAGATTTAGTTCCTGCGAACGGCGTCCGGGGCACTGGGGCCGATTCGTTCCGGGGGGAACTCGGATAGCTACGCTAGCAAGACTAGCACGGGTAATGCGGGGAAGGCCTTGTAGCGGGGCTTGCTACCCGAGCTGCAAGGGTCACCGACTTACTGTAGCTATTGTCCATGGTGGAAATGATATGCCATGACCCAAAGTACATATATTTCTGCATTATTTGTGCAATCTAATTGTGTCTTCGTGGCAGGGAAGGAAATGGTAAGTATTGTGCAGGCTGTTCAGATGGGAAGGTAAAAGTTACCTAACGGTAGCATGTTTGTTCTGTAAATCGAATATTCAATGCTTGCATGTAAATTGAACTAAGGCAAGATAGTAAGACTATAAATAAATTGCATGCTTCATATGAACAACTCTGGATTTGGTTAGTTGAGTTAGCTCGCCCTCACCGGTATTTTTCAAAGTACTGACCCTCGTTGCAGCAAGTTCCCCGAGCCCAAGCGACGCGACGAGGAGCTGAAGCTTCTTCTTCCCCAACCAGTCCGGTGCTCTTCGCAACCGTTCGTGACCCCTTGTGGAAAGTTGTACAAAGTACTCGGAGGCCGCACAACCCTTATATGCAGCTTCGAGGCAAGGCGATAGCTTCGCCAGCAGGTGTCTGCATCATTTTGAAGTTTTTAGTAAATGATGTGATGTATGGAACGACTATCTCATTTTATATCCAAGTTGTAAGCCCGTGTGGCATCCTTATCATTTTTGGTCAAGGGTCTGTAATCAGATGTTCATTATAAATAAAAGAAAACTTTTCTATGCCTCAATAAGTGGTATCTTATTTGCGTACTCTGTTGTATATGTTCTAAATATTATCATTATGCCTAGGCCTTGTGCACGCGCTCTGTCACGCCCCAGTCCCAAAATACCGAGGGACCGGACGCGTGATAATGGCCAGCAGCACACACCGATGGACAAACCCAATCTAATAGATCCATCGGGACATGCTTAAGCTGTAATATAAGAGTAAGTAGGTCCAATGATACAAGTCACAGTCTATGCTAATCTCATCCACAACAGATAATCACAGATCAATTGCCAGAATAAATGAGTATAAAGAAACTAACAAATCTCAATAAAGTGTCTCGGAGAACAATCCGAGAACAAGTCTGATACATCAATGCAATAGTCTGAAAATAGAATAACTAAAAACAGAAATAAATGAGTATCTCAAGAAAATACTCAGGAGAAGTCCTCTGGTACGATATCGTCCTCGGGTGTCGGTACGGCTCCTGTATCAGCTCCGGCTGCGGTCCCGTATACCTCGGGATAGATCTCGTCTGCAAATTTCGGGGACATAATCCGAATCCAGGTCCTCAGGGGACATAGCAAGGTACAGATAATACAAGCCAAACTAAATACAGTACAGCAAATAATGAAATAAATAGGGTAAGTGTGTAACCATCTATGTAAAAATGCAAGTGAGAGCATCACGAGTACTCAGGCTGAGCCACTACAGGCTCTGTGTCGGGGAGCCGGTAGCAGTAATATCCGGTAATGGGCCAAGCTCGGGCTTCAGAGTCTTGTGCCTCACAATAATAGGGGGTTTATATATATATATAATCAGCCTATAGCCTGTGTGTCTCTCCCCACCCAATGTAATCACACGTCTCATGTCCACGATGCACCATGTCCATGTCATGCACAATCATATCTAATGCACAAGTCATATAATGTCTAGGAATATAAAGTCTATGTCAAGTCCTGTATCCTATACAAAATCACCATGAATATCTCAGGAAGATCCTGTCTCATGAATAGTGTCAAGTGTCCTGGGTTATGATGTACTTGATACGACAAGTACGAGAATGCAAAGGGTCACGAATGTCTATCTCTAGATGACAATACACAACTCCGCATACGGGGTTGGCACCCGACTAATAATCGGACGCTAAGTAAGTCACACGGTCCTAGGTCAAGCATGCACAGCAATATAAATAAAGCAAGGAAATATGCAACATGCAAAGGTGGCAAGGTATACTTGCCCACTGATGTATAACTAAGTCAAGGAAATAAGTAGCAAAGCTGCAGGGTTTGGCAAAGTACACTTGCCTGGGGTTCTGGCTCCAACTGTAGCTCTGGTCTCAGTGTGATCTGCATGTACTACTCTGGTTGCTGAAATAAACATCACCATTAGATTCAGAAAATATCAAATAGCTAGAAACGCCTGTCCTTGAGTCCAATTTGGACATAAGGGCAAAAATGACAGTTTCTGGCCAAAGCGGGGTCCACATGTGGGCCGCTTTGCACCGAAAATCGTGTCAGGATCAAAGGTCTTCAAATTCATCCAACTTAGTGTTAACAAGTCAAGAACGATGATACGAACCCAACGGAACTTCCAGAATTGGATTCCGATGAGCCGATCACAAAATTGCCCGTCAAGTGGAGCCTGTGGGGCCCACAATACACGATTTTGTCAACGTTCTCAGAATCGAACCAAACTTGGGTCACAGGACCAGCGTATTGCTATGAGTCCGATGGCGTAAGTTTTGTCTCGATCCGACGTGTGTACAGAAAGTTACAGTGTGTTCCAGAATAGACGGATACGGAGCGGTGTCGGCGGATACGCGTTGATTCCGGTGTGCACGCACATCCGAATCGACTTCTGCGAAATCCCACACGTCCGTATCAATGACGCGCACGTTTCGGTGAAGACCGCGTTCGACCGAGTCATCCCGTTTGGCGGGGCGTACTCAGTTCAGGGGTGAAACAGGGCGTTGGTTTTCCTGTTTTTGGATCGCGGTTTGCGATCACCACAGGACGTGATGCACCGAGCGGGTTGCACGGGCACCGAGAGGGTTCTACAGTCTACGCGTTGCAATAGACGGAATAAAAAATGGGTCAACGAGCAGAGAGAACGGGTTACCTGAACAGGGCTTCAGAAACTGCGTGTCGCGTGTCCGTGTCGACACGAAGTGTCCTGACCGAATCCGATGCTAGGGTTAGGGATTGGGCTTCTGCTTGAGTTTGTCGGAGGAGGGCGGCGCTGCGGTTAGGGCCGGGGTCGCCGGCTCGAGGCTGAGCGGGGCTGCACGGCGGGGAGGATGGCGGCTCGGGGCGGACCGGAGTCGGGGCGGGGGAGTTATGGCAGCGGGGAGGGGATTGGGCTCGGGTGAGGTGGAGCCGTGGGGGAGGTCGGAGGCGGATGCTGCGGCGAGGCACTGGAGGGGGCGGCCTGCTAGTTCTCGAGGAGCGGCGAGGTCAGGCGGCCGGGTGGTCCTAGGGTTCAGGCGGTGAGGGGGAAGTTGGCCGGAGTCGAGAGGAAGATGTCGAGTCAGGGAAGATGGGTTGTCGAGGGCTGCGGGGAGCGGAGCGAGTCCGGGGAGAGGGCGGAGCGGAGAATTAGGGTTTGGGCTAGGGCGGCGGCCGGAGCGGCGGAGATGGGCTGAGAGAGGAGAGCGGGTGCATTTTCCGGCAGCTACGGCACGAACGTCGAGGGGTTAAATAGCCGCTACAGTAATCCCGATGGAATTGGAATTAGGGTTCAGTTAGGGTTAACGGGTCCGCGGGTCAGAATCACATGAATCTGGCCCGACCCGCTTAGTATTTAAGTGCGGGTACGGGTTTCGGGTTTCGGGTTCGGGTCTAGATCCGACCCGACCCGACACAGTTTGGATTTGGTTCAGTAATCCGGTCCGGGTTGGTTTGAGTTGGTTTGGTTCAATTGAACCGGGTTTATTTAGGGGTTTAATTCGGTTTAATTATTTATTGATTTTTAGGGCTTTAAAACTGCTTTCGGAGTCCAATAAATTCCCAAAAAATTACCTTATATCCGGTTTTCCATTTTACACCATAAAATATTATTTCCATAATATTTTAACATTATTTAACAGTAATTAAAATCATTTAATTACATAAAGCCTATGTTTTAATTACAGAAAAATCCCAGAAAATTTTAAAAAAATTGTGAAAAATCAAATTTGAAATTCATGAAAATCAGGGGGCTTACACGCGCCCTACGCGTGCACGACATCACACCCTGGGGATGATTATCGATTGGACGAAATTGGGGCGTGACAGAGAATAAGCTGTTATCCAGTGTGATAAAATACGAGTTTCATCATTTACTCCAACAAGCCAATCGTAAACATCGATATTTTCAGCCTTAATTGTTTCAAAACAAATATTCGCATCTGTCTCATTATAACCTCTTGCAAGGTAGTCTAATTTATGTTAAAAATAAGGCAGTCTATATACTTGTTTTAATTTTGTTTAAAATATTGAATACAATAAAAATGAGGTAATTCTGGAAAAGTAGCACGTATGGCATTTATTAATCTTTTCTGTTTATCTGATATAAAAGAAATTATATCACACGCATTAAAACTGCCTTCAAAAGATATTTTCAAACCGTTTAAAAACCAAGTCCAAGAATTCGTGTTTTCGCTCTCAGCAACAGCATAAGTAATTGGATATAATTGATAGTTAGGATCATGCGCACACGTAATAAATAAAATACCTTAAAATTTAGAGAAAATAAATGTAGCATCAGTACTAATCACAGGTAAATATCCCCTTAAAAAGCCATCAATGCATGCCTTGAAACAAATAAAAATTCTTTGAAACTTATTATTTTCTGTAGTCTTTATATGACATCTGCTACCTGGATTTGTCTCATTGATTGTAAAAGCATACTCTTCAAGACTACTATATGTATCAATATAACTACCATTTATTTCTAATAGAGCAATTTTTCTGGCTTTTCAAGATTTACAATATTTAATATGTATTCGGTGTTCCCTATAGATATCATTTATAACATGCGATGGACTATACGACTGATTATCACGAATTTTATCAATAATCTTATTCTTAACCCATATAGTTGTCGCTAATGGATGATTTTTCGTTGTAAGTCCACCTAAACAAGAATGTACATTTTCTAGCGTACTAATGATGAATGTTTTGTCGTTGACAATGGCTTTAGCGTACACTCTCCAATTACAACTAAAAACGTTACATTTATAAATAATTCCACTGGCATTGTTTCTAGTAGCCCTGTAATATTTTTTTTTCAATTGCTATATCACTAATAAAACTTCTAAATGCATGACGATTCATAAATTCTCTTCCAATAAATAAATTGTTTAAACTATCAGCATTATCATCAAGTACATCATCTATATTTTCTATTAAATTATCACTTTTTTTATCGTCGGTATCACCATCATCTACTCTATGTTCTTTTTCAGTAAATAAAATAACTTGGTGTAAACCCCCTCACCCAAAATATGTATTTTGTGTGTATTTTATATTATTATATTTATTATAGATGTTGAATTTCTTTAGAGTATTCTCTTAGTTAATTAAAAAATAAATTTCTTGATATATTTACTTATATAAATATTTATTTAGAATTATTTTAGATTATTTTAGATTTTGGAGATTTTCTAGAATTTTTGGTAATTAAAACTTAGGAAACATAAATTTTTAGGTCTTCCATGATTTACTATGAGACCATACTTGAATGTTGTTACTACCAAACATTTATTTTAGAGTTAAAATATTTAAATATATTTTTCTATAATTTATTTAGAATTTTAAGTAATTATTGGATTTTTGGAATTATTGATGATTTATTTGGATATATAAAGTCTTAATATTAGATAGATGCTAATTTAGTGTTAATAGATATTAATAAGATTATATATAAATTATTTGTATTATTTTTAATTCTATTTAAGATTATAAATTATTGAGATGAACTCAAACTCTATTTTAAATTAATTCAAATCCTGAGCCTACTAGGAAAATAACTTCATGCATATCCTATCATTATTTAAACTGATCATAATCATATCCAAATTAGCCAATCCTAGTCTTATTCAATTAAACAATCTTCACAATTATAAATACCTATTAGACTTATGGAACAAACTCATGTTTCATATTTTTTTATCCCCAAACTCCTCTCTTTTTCGTCCAAAAATAGTCAAAATTCGTCATAAATTCAGCCTCATTTTCTAGTAGTTATGACGACTTAAAAAGACGTTATCTCCTAGCTCCGGAATCCAAACGCGCTCCAGTTTTTTTTATTAGAATTATATCAAGGTTAGTTTTCTGAATATAAAAATTATTTTAGTAATTTCAGAACCTACTTTCCAGAATATTCCGAAAGTGCCAACTGTCCGAAATCAGACGCGTTTTTGTATTTTCGAGATTTTGGGAGATCCCGAACTCAGAATTGCTAACCGTTTAAAGTTTCGAAAAGTTGACATGATGAAATTCCAGAAAAGTATTTTTCTAGAATTTAAAATATAATTGTATTCTACTGTAAAATTCGTGCAACGTAGACGTAAATAGGAAACCACCGAAAACTATCATCTGTGCGCCCTTGTGGCCATAACTCTTTACCGACTTATGATTTTATGAAACTGTCGATTCCAGCGTTCATGTAGCATTGAAATCTATAGAATTCCACACACAAATCTAGGATTTGAGTTGGTTGACTTTTTGGTCAACGGATTGCCTCGATTTGTGTACCATGGATCACAAATCCGTAAAATTGACTTTCTTTGGACCAAAATTAGGGTTTAATAATAAAATTAGATTATAATAAGATTAAAATACTATTTTAGGTTATTTATTTAGAATTAAAAATTAATTAAAATGGAGGAACCTATTCATCACTTTTGTAACCTAACTTGTTTAATTTATGTGACGGGTAGATCGGACGACGCCTTGAGTTGTGACTTCATAATTTTTCAGAGCAGGCAAGTATACCTTGCCATTGTACTGTTATTTATATTCCATATGTTGCATACATCTTTATTTTCTGTCTTTAGTTCATATATTTTAACTGTTATATAAAATGCGCGCGACGGTGTCGTCGCGATATATTTTTATTTATGTATTTACATTGACCTTGTTTATGAGACTACCCCATTATCATGTAGCATCATTAGGTTCATTTGATTGTGACACATTTTTACACGAGTTGTGAGTCTCATATAGATCACGGACGTACGTATTGACTGATCATCGGTACGTGTGGGCCGTGCGTTAGGGATAACTGCTGATAGAAACTTTATATGCTAGAAGACTTAACAGTTATTAGAGGTCCATGGACATAGCCTATTGTAGTACGGTGGTCCAATCCTTGTCCTTGTTTGGTTGCAGGATTGGGCTAGGGTACTAAAAATAGGCTATGAACCAAATTATGTCATGGATGTGACATGCTTAGAGCATGGGGTGGGGAGAACAACAAGTACCGCATTTGGGCTCCTTTGCACTTTTTCTTTTGTAACCCGGAAGCTCCGCTGGAGATACGGACGGTGATGACCCCTATACTACTTGGCGGCCTCTGCCGTTCAAAAGACGACATGCTTTGAGGCCCCTGATTCTCCGAGAGAGTTGTCACGCCCCAGTCCCAAAATATCGAGGGACCGGACGCGTGATAATGGCCAGCAGTACGCACCGATGGACAAATCCAATTTAATGGATCCATCAGGGCATACTTAAGCTGTAAAACAAGTCTACGATAATCATGGCACAACTAATCTCATCCACACAAGATATAAAATATGATCCACAGAATAATAAGGAATATAAATCATCAGCTAGTCTCACAAAATGCTTCGGGGAACAACCCGATAAATAATCTGATACAATGGTTCAACAGACCAGAAAGTAAATGACTGAAATAAATAATAAATACTGAGCATGAAACATGGATGCTCAGGAGAAGTCTTCGGCTAACACCTCGTCCTCGGATGGCGGTACAGCTCCTGGATCAGCTCCTGCTCCTGTCCCGTATACTTCAGGATAAATCTCGTCCTCAAATCCTGGGGACATAATCCGGATCCAGGTCCTCAGGGGACATAGCAAGGTACAAGAAAGCTCAAGACAAATAAATGCAGTGCAACAGATGATGAAATAAATAGGGCAAATAAATAACCATCTAAGTGAAAATGCAAGTGAGAGCAGCACGAGTACTCAGGCTGAACCACTACAAGCTCTGTGTCGGGGAGCCGGTAGCGGTAATAACACGTAATGTGCCTAGCTCTGCTACGAGAGTCTACGGCCTCACAATAGTAGTAGATATATATAGAAAACAGCCTGTAGTGTCACGATCCGCACCCGGATATTCGGGCACGAGTGCGTGGGCACGTCCAGCCTACGCCGCAGTGTCGGCGGTAGTACGCTGTCTAGGTCATAATCACAGGTAATTTTAAATCTATCTCATCCACAATAAATAGACAAGGAAAATAACAGGAAATAGGAATGCTAACTTTTATAAAACAAATTGTGACAACAGATCCATAATTAATACAAAGCCAGAAGATAAATCGGGGACAAACCCGAGTATATGCTGAAAGAAAATAAATAAGTAGCTACTGCTAACTACTCTGCAGAAGTATCCTCCTGGGTGGGAACTGGCTCCTCATATGGGTCACCTGCTAACTCATAGTGGCCATAATAGGTAGGGGCAAGGTCCCCATCATTGCCTAAAACAACGGATCCAGTCAGAAAAGGAGCAAAGTACACAATGCACAACAAGATTAAACTAAATATTTATGACAATTAGATTGAGTATCATATTGAGAATATGTATAAAAGAAATAACAGTATCTCAGAGTTAATGCTATAAACAGGAATATGAGAAAACAGGGATAAATAAGACAGGAAATGAAACTACAACAGTCAGCAAGAACTATAACAAGACCAGAAGCTATCTGTGTGAACTTGTGTTTATTTTAGAATACATAGTTGGCATGTAGGGGTTTATAAGGCTAATCCGGCCGTCATAGACGGCTATTAAACATGAATAATCGAGATCCAGCTGAGGGTACAGTCGCGCACCAACAGCTATTAAACACGATAGGGGGGAAGGGTAAACTACATGCATTCTAGTATTCTCCCACCCGATATGAAAAGCAAGACATGAAATACAGTATCCAAGACATGAAATCCAGTATTCTAACACTACGTGTAATCATCAAGGGTACTAGTAGAGCAGGGAATTAACTATCATAATATAAAGATTAAACTTGAAGTGCAGGTACTTGTCTGTTGTTTGGATCCAAATATGGTTTGTATCTCGGGAAAATTTCAAAAATGACTCCGGATGCTGAAATAAACATTACCATCATGCTCAGAAAATATCAAATAGCTAGAAACGCCTGTCCTTGGGTCCAATTTGGAGACAAGGGCAGAAACGGCAGTTTCGGGTCAAAACGGGGTCCGCCGGTGGGCCCGCTTTGCACCAAAAAACGTGTCCGGGTCAATGGTCTCCAAATTTACCAAACTTAGTGTCAACAGGTCAGGAACGATGATACGAACCCAACGGAACTTCCAGAATTGGATTCCGATGAGCCGATCACAAAATCGCCCGTCGAGCGGGGCCTATTGGGCCCACGACACGCGATTTCGTCAACGTTCTCAGAATCGAACCAAACTTGACCCACAGGACCAGCGTATTGCTACGAGTCTGATGGCACAAGTTTTGTCTCGATCCGACGAGTGTACAAGAAGTTAGGGCGAATTGCAGAAAAGTCGGATACGGGACGATGTCCGCGGATACGCGTTGATTCCGGTGTGCACGCACACCCGAATTAGCTTCCGCAAAATCCCACACGTCCGTATCGACGCTGCGCACGTATCTGTGAAGACCGCGCGCGACCAAGTCGTCCCGTTTGGCGGGGTGTACCCAGTTCCGGGGTGAAACAGGGTCTGGTTTTTCCTGTTTTTGGATCGCGGTGTGCGATCACCACAGGACGCGATACCCCGAGCGGTTTGTCCGGGCACCGAGAGGGTCATACAGGTTTTGTAACATAATTTGCGGAATTGGAATCGGAGCTACGAGGTGAAAGTTACAAGTACCTGAAGGGGACCCGAAAACCTGAACTTGATCGTGTCCGACACGTGTCCGACACGGTCGGACACAGGAAATCGAATTAGGGTTAGGGTTTGGGGATTCCGGCGAGGGGCGGCGCTGGGCGGCCGGGCTGAGGCGGAGGGGGCCGGGGACGGCGCGGCGAGGCGGCGGCCGGGCTCGCGGTGGCGCTGGAGGCGGCGCGGCGGCGCTGCCCTAGCCGCTGCTGCTGCTTTCGAGCGGTGACCGGGGACGGCGGAGCGGGGCGCCGGAGGGGAGGAGAGAGGAGGGAGGAAGAGGCTGGCCGCGGTGGAGGGGTGCTGCGGGCGGTGGTCGACGGAGAGCGTAGCGGCGAGGCGGAGGGCTGGAGGCGGAGCAGGGTGGTGATCGTGGGGGAGGTCGACGGCGGGGTTCTTAAAGGGGTTGGGGGAGGCCGACTAGGCGGAGAAGGCGGAGGGAAGAGGGGATCGTGGGCCGAGGGTTGCGGCGAGGCGGGCGGAGTGGCGCCGGACTCGGACCGAGGGGAGAATGGGTCAGGGGCTGGGTGATCCGGGTCGGGTGGCGGGCGGGCGGCGGGCAGACCCGACCCGACCCGACCCGGTAGGGTGAACGGGCTGGGCTGGCTGGGGGAAATGGGCCGGGCCGGCCCAACGGGCCGCGGGCTGGGTATAATTAGGATTAAAAATAAATAAATAAATAAATAAATAAATAAATAAATAAATAAATAAATAAATACTTAATTAATTAATAAATAAATATTTTTAGGTGTTTTAAAATAGGTCCGGGGTCCAATAAATTCCAAAAAATTACCCTAAGTCCAGTTTTCCATTTTACACTCAAAAATATTATTTCCATAATAATTTAATATTATTTATTAACAATTAAAAATCATTTAATAATTAAAACCCTGATTTTAATTACAGAAAATTCTCAGATAATTCCAGAAAATTGCGAAAAATCCCAATTTAATATTTTTGAAAAATCAAGGGCTTACAATCTACCCAACTTATAAAAATTTCGTCCTTGAAATTTAAAATTAAGCCATAATCTGTTAATCCTTCATGTACATAGGGCAAGTCGATCGCCATCTCTTCGCGATAATTAAAAGCCTAATCATATCCACTGTAATCACTTCAAAGTTTAAGATGACTACTTGTTCCAATCAAGAATTCAACCTATGGTTATTACTTCTTACTTCCTCAAATTACCCACAGGCAGATTTTAGACTAAGTCCATATAGCATTTTCAAGATTTGCACATGACTTTGCCTCTAATTATCATAAATTCCTCTAGAAGTAATTCGAGTCCAACAGTATTCCTATTCATAATTGTATGCTTCAACTCTTTAAATTCCATTTACATTCTCAATATTCTAACTAGGTAGTCCAACCCTCAAATTTTAATTCTTAAATCAATTCATCAAATTGAAAAATAATTTAAATGTAGTTCACCGATGTTCAAGTCTGAAATTCTATAATTCTATCCTCTAAATTTAAATTGATGATTTTACTTTCATTATTCAAAATTTAAATCATGTATCCAAGATACAACTTATTGGGTCCTCGATATCAATTCATTAATCATTTTAGTCACTCCTCTAAATTTTTAAAATTATAATGGCTTGCTTCTTCCAATCTAACCTTACTCGGTCACGATCCAAAAGACATTCCTCTCGAGTTGACGAATACATTGCTACCCAACTTAGAGTTTACCCATTCATCACAAAAGACTATATACCTTAAGAAAAATATTCATTAATATGTTTACCTATGTCATTCAATCCTCGAACTTCAACGCCGATCATATCACATATAATATGTCCTCAATTACGAAAGTTTAATCCTTAAGTATGTGATCGACCTATGTGGCATATCTAGTACTATCTATGTACTAACTTATACCAGGCACGAGATTTCGTCTTTCCGAAATAAGGGAAGACGAAGATCAATAATAAAGAGTTCAAGGGTGGGGTGATAGAAAAGAAATATCGGGGTCAAGGCATTTTAAAGTATTTAGGTGGGAATTGTCAAGCGATTGTGGATTGAATCCTATCTCGGTAATTCCTATTCACATGCTCATATTAATACAGTTATGTAATCGATACGATATGTTCAGAAATGTCTAGGGCAAGTATACTAGTCAACAATATCTCAATCCACGTAAAGTATTAATTCGAAGGGCGAATCAAGCGCACTATGGTTGATCAGACCGTAATACACTGATTCTGAAATGTATCATTGTAGGCCTCCCCAATAATACACTTGTCATGAACAAGCTAGATAAAGAGTAAGCTTGCAAAACTAGGCTATAGACTAGCAGCATAAATCAAGTACGGCAAAATTAAGTGCGCTAGATGATGATGAAAGGAGGTACAAATCATTGAAGTTCACACAATAAGCAAAATAACAGAAGACTCTATAATCTCTACAGTTATTAAATATAAAAGCATACCAGGTTATTAGCAAGTTTAAAGTTACTAGGTTGGGGCTGAGGTCACGAACCAGTAGGCACAAGCTAAAACAATACTAGAAAACGGTATCTACGAATCACTTACGCGCATTAGTTACTCTAAGAGTCTGCACGTTCTCCATGGTCATCGCGTAAGCTTGTCCGTGTTATGGAGGTGGTGCCCTCTGCTGCGCTGCTGGGGCCTGGCCTGAACTGGAACTTTTGTGCAGTTGTGCGTCTTTGAGCAGCAGGACAGTCCTTCATTTGATGTGCTGCTGATCCACAATATAGACAGGCACCTAGCCTCTTTCTACAATCCTGCCAAATGTGACCTTGTTTTCGACAATAGCCACAAGTGGGAGCTTGTTGGTTCTGTCCTTGAGTTGGATTCATCTGTGGTCGCTTTACAGCTTTTTCCTGTTGTGCTTGGTCGGGTGCTGACGCATACGGCCGCTTCCGGCTGGACTCGATCCTTGTGGTGCACTCCACAGGTCGCGCTGCAGTAAGAACGTCCTCGTCGAAGGTAATTGCATTTGAACTGCTTAGCTTCCGTGACTCCGAGCTAATTCTGTCGATGAAGTTCTCCGCTTGGTTTTGCTGAGTTTTTTGTTGAACCTTCTGATAGGCTTGCATCATTATGTAGAACATACGAAACATCTGCTGTTCGTCCATAGGCGGTCCCAGTGGAAAGGAAGGCATCGATGGAATAGGCTGCGTCGAGGGTGGAATGCCATCTTGATGGATTATTGAGGCAGGCTGACTTGCTTGACTGCCTTGTGATGATTGGCCTTCACCGACTGGTATCACATCGTCTTCTTGGGTAACCACAACGGTTTGTGGTGTTTTTGCATGAGCCTCGTTGCTGGCTTGTGGGTCCATTTCCCTGTATCCAAAATAACCAATAAGAGGCGCACAGGAATCAAGGCAAGATGCAAGTTCAAATTAGTTCGAATACGATACAGATATCAAAAACGATTCAAACAAGTGGATGGGATCCTATAAATTTATCCTAGCTTTATTGCAGGCCTGTTCGGTCCCTGAGTTAAAACTGAACAATTTAGTCGTAGACCTGCATGGGCCACCACAAAAATGTGTCACGACCCGCACCCGGATATTCGGGCACGAGTGCGTGGGCACGTCCAGCCTACGCCACAGTGTCGGCGGTAGTACGCTGTCTAGGTCATAATCATAGGTAATTTTAAATCTATCTCATCCACAATAAATAGACAAGGAAAATAACAGAAAATAGGAATGCTAACTTTTATAAAACAAATTGTGACAACAGATCCATAGTTAATACAAAGCCAGAAGATAAATCGGGGACAAACCCGAGTATATGCTGAAAGAAAATAAATAAGTAGCTACTGCTAACTACTCTGCAGAAGTATCCTCCTGGGTGGAAACTGGCTCCTCATATGGGTCACCTGCTAACTCATAGTGACCATAATAGGTAGGGGCAAGGTCCTCATCATCGCCTAAAACAACGGATCCAGTCAGGAAAGGAGCAAAGTACACAATGCACAACAAGATTAAACTAAATATTTATGACAATTAGATTGAGTATCATATTGAGAATATGTATAAAAGAAACAACAGTATCTCAGAGTTAATGCTATAAACAGGAATATGAGAAAACAGGGATAAATAAGACAGGAAATGAAACTACAACAGTCAGCAAGAACTATAACAAGACCAGAAGCTATCTGTGTGAACTTGTGTTTATTTTAGAATACATAGTTGGCATGTAGGGGTTTATAAGGCTAATCCGGCCGTCATAGACGGCTATTAAACATGAATAATCGAGATCCGGCTGAGGGTACAGTCGCGCACCAACAGCTATTAAACACGATAGGGGGGAAGGGTAAACTACATGCCTTCTAGTATTCTCCCACCCGACATGAAAAGCAAGACATGAAATACAGTATCCAAGACATGAAATTCAGTATTCTAACACTACGTGTAATCATCAAGGGTACTAGTAGAGCAGGGAATTAACTATCACAATATAAAGATTAAACTTGAAGTGCAGGTACTTGTCTGTTGTTTGGATCCAAATATGGTTTGTATCTCGGGGAAATTTCAAAAATGACTTCGGATGATAAAATAAACATTACCATCATGCTCAGAAAATATCAAATAGCTAGAAACGCCTGTCCTTGGGTCCAATTTGGAGACAAGGACAGAAACGGCAGTTTCGGGTCAAAACGGGGTCCGCCGGTGGGCCCGCTTTGCACCGAAAAATGTGTCCGGGTCAATGGTCTCCAAATTTACCAAACTTAGTGTCAACAGGTCAGGAACGATGATACGAACCCAACGGAACTTCCAGAATTGGATTCTGATGAGCCGATCACAAAATCGCCCGTCGAGCGGGGCCTATGGGGCCCACGACACGCAATTTCGTCAACGTTCTCAGAATCGAACCAAACTTGACCCACAGGACCAGCGTATTGCTACAAGTCTGATAGCGCAAGTTTCGTCTCGATCCGACGAGTGTACAAGAAGTTAGGACGAATTACAAAAAAGTCGGATAAGGGACGATGTTCGCGGATACGCGTTGATTTCGGTATGCACGCACACCCGAATCAGCTTCCGCGAAATCCTACACGTCCGTAT
The DNA here is from genome assembly GCA_036927795.1 of Iris macrosiphon. Classification (NCBI taxonomy): domain Eukaryota; kingdom Viridiplantae; phylum Streptophyta; class Magnoliopsida; order Asparagales; family Iridaceae; genus Iris; species Iris macrosiphon. The sequence continues at coordinate 188,766,494 of JAYESA010000006.1, read as the reverse complement.
CGACGCTGCGCACGTATCTGTGAAGACCGCGCGCGACCAAGTCGTCCCGTTTGGCGGGGTGTACCCAGTTCCGGGGTGAAACAGGGTCTGGTTTTTCCTGTTTTTGGATTGCGGTGTGCGATCACCACAGGACGCGATACCCCGAGCGGTTTGTCCGGGCACCGAGAGGGTCATACAGGCTTTGCAACGTAATTTGCGGAAATGGAATCGGAGCTACGAGGTAAAAGTTACAAGTACCTGAAGGGGACCCGAAAACCTGAACTTGATCGTGTCCGACACATGTCCGACACGGTCGGACACAGGAAATCGAATTAGGGTTAGGGTTTGGGGATTCCGGCGAGGGGCGGCGCTGGGCGGCCGGACTGAGGCGGAGGGGGCCGGGGACGGCGCGGCGAGGCGGCGGCCGGGCTCGCGGCGGCGCGGCGGCGCTGCCCTAGCCGCTGCTGCTGCTGTCGAGCGGTGACCGGGGACGGCGGAGCGGGGCGCCGGACGGGAGGAGAGAGAAGGGAGGAAGAGGCTGGCCGCGGTGGAGGGGTGCTGCGGGCGGTGGTCGACGGAGGGCGTAGCGGCGAGGCGGAGGGCTGGAGGCGGAGCAGGGTGGTGATCGTGGGGGAGGTCGACGGCGGGGTTCTTAAAGGGGTTGGGGGAGGCCGACTAGGCGGAGAAGGCGGAGGAAAGAGGGGATCGTGGGCCGAGGGTTGCGATGAGGCGGGCGGAGCGGCGCCGGACTCGAGCCGAGGGAAGAATGGGTCAGGGGCTGGGTGATCCGGGTCGGGTGGCGGGCGGGCGGCGGGCAGACCCGACCCGACCCGGTAGGCTGAACGGGCTGGGCTGGCTGGGGGAAATGGGCCAGGCCGGCCCAACGGGCCGCGGGCTGGGTATAATTAGGATTAAAAATAAATAAATAAATAAATAAATACTTAATTAATAAATAAATATTTTTAGGTGTTTTAAAATAGGTCCGGTGTCCAATAAATTCCAGAAAAATTACCCTAAGTCCAGTTTTCCATTTTACACTCAAAAATATTATTTCCATAATAATTTAATATTATTTATTAACAATTAAAAATCATTTAATAATTAAAACCCTGATTTTAATTACAGAAAATTTCCAGAAAATTTTAGAAAATTGCGAAAAATCCCAATTTAATATTTTTTGAAAAATCAAGGGCTTACATGTAGCCTGTGTGTCTCTCCCCACCCAATATAACCACGCATATCATGACTATAACGTCTCATGTCCATGTCAAGCGGGATCATCACTAATGCAACAAGTCATATGTATCTATGAATATAGTATCTCTGTCAAGTCCTGTATCATATACAGAATCACCACGAATATCTCGGAAATATCCTGTCTCATGAACAGTGTCAAGTGTCCTGGGTCGTATGGTACTTGATAAGACAAGTACGAGAATATAAAGTGTCACGAATGTCCATCTCTAAATGACAGTACCCAACACTGCATACCGTGTTGGCACCCGACTGATAATCGGACGCTAAGTACGTCACACGGTCCTAGGTTGAGCATGCACAGCAGTATAAGGAAACAAGGAAAATAAATAACAATACTGCAGAGTTTGGCAAGGTACACTTGCCTGATGTTTGAATATCCACAATCGTCTCTGTATCAGTGGATCCCGTAGGTACTACTCCAAAAGCTGTAATAAACATCATCAACCGTCTCAGAAGATATCAAACTGCTAGAAATACCTGTTCTTACGTCCAATTTGGACACAGAGGCAAAAAGGTCATTTCCGGCCCAAAGCGGGATCCACATGTGGGCCACTTTGCACCGAAAAGCGTGTCATGGTCAAAGGTCTCCAAATTCCTTAAACTCGGTGTCTACAAGTCAGGAACGATGATACAAACCCAACAGAACTTTCAGAATTGGATTCCGATGAGCCGATCATAAAATCGCCCGTCAAGTGGAGCCGGTGGGGCCCACGATACATGATTTTGTCAACATTCTCAGAATCGGACCCAACTCGGGTCATCGGACCAGCATATTGCTACGAGTCCGATGGCACAAGTTTCGTCTCGATCCGACGTGTGTACACAAAGTTACAGCGTGTTCCAGGAAAGTCGGATACGGGGCGTTGTCCGCGGATACGCACTGATCCGGTGTGCTCGCACATCCGAATCAGCTTCTGCGAACTCCCGTACGTCTGTATCAATGACGCGCACGTATCTGTGAAGACCGCACGCGACCAAGTCATCCCGTTTGGCGGGGCGTACCCAGTTCCGGGGTGAATCGGGGCATTATTTTTCCTGTTTTTGGATCGCAGTGTGCGATCACCACAGGACGCGATGCACCGAGTGGGTTGCACAGGCACCGAGAGGGTTATACTGTCTACGAGTAGCAACTGACGGAAACAAAAACGGAGTTGCGAGTTAAGAGAAATTGGTACCTGAACAGGGCTCCGTCAACGCTAAATTCCACGTGTCCGAGAGTCCACTCTGTGTCCTGGTCCAGGATTTCCGTGTCCGCGTGTCTGTCGTGAGTCCAGGCTAGTGTCCTGATCTGGAGACAACGGAGGGGCTCCGCCGGAGGGGTTGGGCTCGAGGTCGGACTAGGGCAGCGGCTCCGCACAGTTTGGTCGGAGCGTTCAGTCGCTGGCGGAGGCTCGGCGTCGTTCGGGCGCCGCGGGTCTCGAGCGGTGGATGCTGTCGGGGTCGGGGCTACGCACAGCCGGTCAGTTCGTCGTCGGCTGGGTCGACTGGCCTGGCAGAGATGGGGAAGTCCGGGGCTGTCGAGGCGAGGAATCGAGTGGCGGCGGCGCTCGAGTTGGGGAAGTCGGCCGGGCTCGCGGACTCGGGGGTAAGCGGCGGTCTGCGCTGCCGGTGTCGAGCGCGGGGGAGACGGCGGTTTGGGAGGATGCTCAGAAGGCGGCGATGAAACTAGGGTTTCAGAGGGCTGGCGGCGGCGGCAGAGTCTACACGGAAGTCGAGGGCGACGATTTTATACTGCTACAGTATAACCGGCGGGGGCTAGGGTTTTCCCTTGCACTTCGGGTCCGGGTCAGGTTTGCTGGATCCGACCTGACCCGACCCATTATAATGGGTTGGCTTGGTTCGGTTCAGCCCGCGGTTCGGTCAACGGTTTGGTTCGCGCTGGGTTTGGGTGGGTTTAATGAGCCAAAAGTTTTTAAGGCTTTAAACGCGCTTCTGGAGTCCAATAAATTCACCGAAAAATACCCTGCGTCCGGTTTTCTATTTTACACCATAAAATATTATTTTCATAAAATTTTAACACCAATAAACTGTGTTTAAAAATACTTAACTCCCAATTACCTTGTTTCTTCGTCCGAAAAATACCGAAAATTTTGGGAAAAATATAAAATTTTACTCTGAAATTAGGGTGTTTACAATCTTCCCTCCTTAAAAGAATTGCGTCCTCGTAATCAAAGAGTAAGCTAAAAAAGAAAGAGTTTATGGAAATACAAGGTTGCTTAGTTTACAACTGCCTCTTCGAACAAGTGGGGGTAACGCTGGCGCATACTATCTTCTCGTTCCCAAGTCGATTCTCTAGGAGAATGATATTTCCATGCTACACGAACCAGTCTGATTGTCTGTCCCCGCAGTGTCTTCTCGCTGACATCGAGGATGCCCACTGGTTGTTCTTTATATCTCAAGCTTGGGCCTACTACGATCTCTGAATGATCGACTATGTGACTTGGGTCGGTCACGTATCTTCGCAGCTGTGAGACGTGGAATACGTCATGCACTCCCTCTAAGGATGGTGGTAATGCAAGACGATAAGCCACCTCACCAACGCGCTCTAGAATGTCAAATGGCCCAATATACCTTGGGCTCAACTTGCCTCTGCTCCCGAATCTGATAGTACCACGAGTGGGCAAAATCCTCAAGAACACGTGCTCTCCTTCTTTAAACTCTAGGGGACGTCTGTGCGTATCTGCCCAATGCTTCTGTCTGTCTTGGGCTGCTCGAAGATAATTTTGGATTTGTTTTACCTTTTCCACTGTCTGCGTTACCAATTCTGGACCCAGTATTTGACGTTCACCAACGTCACTCCAACATATAGGCGATCTGCACTTCCTTCCGTATAAAGCTTCGAATGGTGCCATCTGAATGCTGGCCTGATAACTGTTATTGTAGGAGAACTCCACTAAGTGCAAATGATCTTTCCAAGATCCTTCAAAGTCTAGCATACATGATCGCAACATGTCCTCCAAGATCTGAATGGTGCGCTTCGATTGGCCATCTGTCTGTGGGTGGTATGCCGTGCTGAATTTGAGTCTGGTGCCCAGACTCTCTTGCATGCTTCTCCATAAATGAGATGTAAATCTCGAATCTCTATCCGATACAATACTAACAGGCACTCCATGTAATTTGATAATTTGTCGCATATACATGTCGGCTAGTACCTCTGTGGACTGTCCAACTCTAAATGGCAAGAAATGTGTCGATTTATTGAGTCGATCCACTATAACCCATACCGCGTCTCTTCCGCTGGGGTTCCTCGGAAATCCTGTGACAAAATCCATCGTGATATGCTTCCACTTCCATTCTGGTATAGGAAGCGGCTGTAACATACCTGCAGTCCTCTGATGCTCGGCCTTTACTTGCTGGCAGACTAAGCATTTGGCCACAAATCTTGCAATCTTCCTTTTCATTCCATGCCACCAGTAATACTGTCTTAAGTCTCGGTACATCTTGGTTCCTCCTGGGTGAACAGAGTACATAGAGCTATGTGCTTCCGTCATTAACTCCTGTCTCAATTCTCCATTTAGAATGTACAGGCAATTTCCAAACCTCAATGTCCCATCTTCGTGTATGCGAAGTCCTGTCTGCATGCCTGCTTCTGTCCTCTCTTTCAATCTTCTAAATCTAGCATCGGTGGGCAATGCCTCCTTAATCTTCTCCACGAGGGATGACTTAATTTCAAGATTAGCCATCAAGCCATTCTGTCCTGGTAAAACAACCTCTATCTGAAGCTCCTGTAGATCTTTCAATAATTCAGGCTGCATCGTCAAGAAATAAGCTGTAGGCTTCATGCTGAGTGCATCTGCAACGACATTCGCCTTTCCCGGATGATACTGCAGATCGATGTCAAAATCTACCATCAATTCAAGCCAACGCCTCTGCCTCATGTTAAGATCCTTCTGAGTATATACATACTTCAGACTTTTGTGATCCGTAAAGATGTCTACTTTCTCCCCATAAAGGTAGTGCCTCCAAATCTTCAATGCAAATATAACTACTGCTAACTCCAGATCGTGCGTTGGGTAGTTCTTCTCGTGAACCTTCAACTGTCTCGATGCATAAGCAATGACTTTGCCATGTTGCATCAAAACACATCCCAGTCCACTACCTAATGCATCACTGTAAACAACAAAATCTCCTGACCCTGAAGGAAGAGTCAAGACAGGTGCTATTGTTAATCTTCTCTTCAATTCTTCGAAGGCCTTCTGGCAGTCTTCTGTCCATATAAACTCCTGATCTTTACGTGTCAGCTTCGTCATCGGTTCTGCAATCCTCGAGAAATTTTCTACAAACCTTCGGTAATATCCCGCAAGTCCGAGAAAACTTCTCACCTCTGCAACTGATGTGGGTGTAGGCCAAGTCTCTATTGCCGCAACTTTCTCTGGATCCACTGATAGTCCTTCTCCTGAGATAATATGTCCCAAGAAAGGCACTTTGTCCATACAGAACTCACACTTACTGAGTTTGGCGTATAACTTTTCCTGTCTCAAGGTCTCTAACACGATTCTGAGATACTCCTTGTGCTCTTCATGGCTCTTGGAATATATGAGAATGTCATCAATGAACACCACCACGAATTTAGCCAAGAACTGATGAAAGAATCTGTTCATCAAACTCATAAACACTGCTGGCGCGTTGGTTAAACCAAACGGCATCACCAAGAACTCATAATGTCCATACTTGGTCCTGAAAGCTGTCTTCGGGATGTCTTCCTTCCTTACTTTGATCTGATGATAGCCGGATCGAAGGTCAATCTTCGAGAATACCCTTGCACCACTCAATTGATCGAAGAGATCATCAATGCGTGGTAAGGGATACCTGTTCTTGATGGTCACAGCATTCAGTGCCCGGTAGTCAATGCATAACCGTACTGTTCCATCCTTCTTTGGCACAAATAATATGGGTGCTCCCCAAGGTGAAATACTGGGCCGAATGAAACCCTTCTCCAGAAGATCGTCAACCTGTTCTTTCAACTCCACTAACTCCTTAGGTGCCAGCCGCTATACTGATGAAGTGATAGGCTCTGCTCCTGGATTTAAGTCTATTGTGAATTCTATTTCCCGATCAGGTGGTAAACCTGAAAGATCATCAGGAAATACATCCACAAATTCTGATATGACTCTTGGGTAACCTGTCTCCCCTTCTACAGATAGTACCCTAAGAGTAGGCTGAACTCCTTGTTCTACTGCTCCTCGAAGAAACTCAAATTCTGGATGTCCAGGCGGTCTAAATATAATATTTTTGAGCCGACAATCAAGAGTCGCATGATACTGACTTAACCAGTCCATACCAAGTACAACATCATAGTCAGGCATAGAAAAGATCAGAAATTGGGCTCACATTTCTCTTCCACAAACTACTATAGAACATGATCTACAGACGTCACTAACCGGAATAATTCCGCCTCCCGTAAGAATTCTCTTCATCTTCGGAAGGGGTGCGGTAGCTACTCTATGGGTGGCTACAAAGCTAGCTGCTATAAATGAATGCGATGCTCCAGAATCAAATAATGCTACAGCTGGTAATGAAGCTACTAGAATAGTACCTGCGATGACCTCGCCCGCAGTAGCTTCCTGCTCGACAGCTAATGTGAATGCCTGGCCTCTTCCCTGTGCTGGACCTCTCTGCTGCTGCTGAGCCTGCTAAAATAGGGCTGCCTGTGGTGCCAGTGGTGGTCTCTGCTGGTTTCCTCCTGGGGCTGGTGGCCTGACGCCTCCAACTCCTGTCTGCTGTGCTCCTACTGCTGGATAAGCTGGTCGTGGTGCAGGCAAGGCCAGTCTCGGTGGTCCGTCTCTATGTTTAGTGCAGTCTCTGGATAGATGCTGGTCTGATCCACAAAGCAGGCATAGTCCCAACTTACGCCTACACTTTCTCTCAATGTGTCCTACCTTGCCGCAGTGGTGACAGGTAGGAAGAGATATGGCCCTGTGTGCTGCTCTCTCCGGTATACTCCTCTGGAATCATTTTGCAGAATCTCCAGGTGCTGTCTTGGATGGTGCGGATGTGTTTGGCCTCTTCAGATTCGATTCCCTTCTAGTGAGACGCTCCATGCGTCGTGCTGCTGCAAGGACATCGGTATAAGATGTAGGTGCGACCGAGCTAATCAGTCTCTGAAGCTCGAACTTCAGTCCATCAAAGAACTTTTCAGCTTTCTCTTCCTCTGTCGAGATCAATGTTGGGGCGAAGCAACTTAGGCGTATAAATTCCGCGTTATATTCTTCCACTGTCATACTGCCTTGGATAAGGCGGTTGAACCTGTCTTTGAGCTCTGACCGTGCAACTGCTAGAATGTACATCTCTTGGAAGAGTTTGGAGAACTCTTCCCATGTGACTCGGTCCTGTCCGAGCCTCCTTTCTTCTGCTAGCCACCAGTGATGCGCATTCTCAGTTAACTACATTCTGACTGCAGTCATCCACTTCTCTCTCGGAAGTTCAGCGGCTTCCAACTGATGCTGAATGTTAGTGAGCCATTCATGAACTTCTGTTGGCCCTTCTTTACCAGAAAATATGCGAGGCTTGAGATGACGGAAATCGGTGATAGATCCCGTCGCTGTTCGCCTCGTTGGTGGATTTGCTTGCTCCAATGCGGATACCAGGCTGGTTCTCAGATACTCGGCCTCCTGCCGATGGGCCTCTTGCTGAATCTGTTGCTGTGCTTGCATCATGGCATACATCATCTGGAACATCTGTTGCCCGTCCATGGCTTGTCCGGGCGGGAAAACTGGCATCTGGGGAGTGAACTGTGGTGGAGGTGGGATGTCATCTCTCCGGAACCTTGGATTAGGCTGACCGGTTTGATCGCTATGAGATGCTTGTCCTCCATCCTCTGGGGTCACTCCGTCTGTATATGTAACCACAGCGTTGTGTGGCATATCCAAAGGAATCTCGTCTCCGTTCCTGGGATTCATTACTCTGCAATCAAAAGATAACTGTAAGAATGCTCAGAGGAATCAAAACAGGATGCAATTCAAGTAACAAATTTTTGAGTTCGATATAGAGTTCAATAGTGGTTTAAGTAATGGATGAGATCCTATAATTTATCCTATCCTTAGGGCAGGCTGGTTCGGTCCCTAAGTTGAAACCGAACAATTTAGTCGTAGACCTGCATGGGCCACCACAAAAACTATGTCACGCCCCAGTCCCAAAATACCGAGGGACCGGACGCGTGATAATGGCCAGCAGTACGCACCGATGGACAAACCCAATTTAATGGATCCATCAGGGCATACTTAAGCTGTAAAACAAGTCTACAACAATCATGGCACAACTAATCTCATCCACACAAGATATAAAATATGATCCACAGAATAATAAGGAATGTAAATTATCAGCTAGTCTCACAAAGTGCTTCGGGGAACAACCCGATAAATAATCTGATATAATGGTTCAACAGACCAGAAAGTAAATGACTGAAATAAATAATAAATACTGAGCATGAAATATGGATGCTCAGGAGAAGTCTTCGGCTAACACCTCGTCCTCGGATGGCGGTACAGCTCCTGGATCAGCTCCTGCTCCTGTCCCGTATACTTCGGGATAAATCTCGTCCTCAAATCCTGGGGACATAATCCGGATCCAGGTCCTCAGGGGACATAGCAAGGTACAAGAAAGCTCAAGCCAAATAAATACAGTACAACAGATGATAAAATAAATAGGGCAAATAAATAACCATCTAAGTGAAAATGCAAGTGAGAGCAGCACGAGTACTCAGGCTGAGCCACTACAAGCTCTGTGTCGGGGAGCCGGTAGCGGTAATAACACGTAATGTGTCTAGCTCTGCTACGAGAGTCTACGGCCTCACAATAGTAGTAGATATATATAGAAAATAGCCTGTAGCATGTGTGTCTCTCCCCACCCAATGTAACCACGCATATCATGACCATAACGTCTCATGTCCATGTCAAGCGGGATCATCACTAATGCAACAAGTCATATGTATCTATGAATATAGTATTTCTGTCAAGTCATGTATCCTATACAGAATCACCACGAATATCTCGGGAATATCCTGTCTCATGAACAGTGTCAAGTGTCCTGGGTCGTATGGTAATATAAAGTGTCACGAATGTCCATCTCTAAATGACAGTACCCAACACTGCGTACCGTGTTGGCACCCGACTGATAATCGGACGCTAAGTACGTCACACGGTCCTAGGTTGAGCATGCACAGTAATATAAGGAAACAAGGAAAATAAATAACAATACTGCAGAGTTTGGCAAGGTACACTTGCCTGATGTTTGAATATCTACAATCGTTCCTGTATCAGTGGATCCCGTAGGTACTACTCCAAAAGCTGTAATAAATATCACCAACCGTCTCAGAAGATATCAAACTGCTAGAAATGCCTGTCCTTACGTCCAATTTGGACACAGGGGCAAAAAGGTCATTTTCGGCCCAAAGCGGGGTCCACATATGGGCCACTTTGCACCGAAAAGTGTGTCATGGTCAAAGGTCTCCAAATTCCTCAAACTCAGTGTCTACAAGTCAAAAACGATGATACGAACCCAACGGAACTTTCGAAATTGGATTTCGATGAGCCGATCACAAAATCGCCCGTCAAGTGGAGCCGGTGGGGCCCACGATACACAATTTTGTCAACGTTCTCAGAATCGGACCCAACTCGGGTCACAGGACCAGCGTATTGCTACGAGTCCGATGGCGCAAGTTTCGTCTCGATCCGACGTGTGTACACAAAGTTACAGCATGTTCCAGGAAAGTCAGATACGGGGCGTTGTCCGCGGATACGAACTGATCCGGTGTGCTCGCACATCGGAATCAGCTTCTGCGAACTCCCGCACGTCCGTATCAACGACGCACACGTATCTGTGAAGACCGCACGCGACCAAGTCGTCCCGTTTGGCGGGGCGTACCCAGTTTTGGGGTGAATCGGGGCGTTGTTTTTCCTGTTTTTGGATCGTGGTGTGCGATCACCACAGGACACGATGCACCGAGGGGTTGCACGAGCACTGAGAGGGTTATACTGCCTACGCGTAGCAACTGACAGAAACGAAAACGGAGTTGCGAGTTGAGAGAAATTGGTACCCGAACAGGGCTCCGTCAACGCTGAATTCCACGTGTCCGAGAGCACTCTGTGTCCTGGTCCAGGATTTTCGTGTCCGCGTGTCTGTCGTGAGTCCAGGCTAGTGTCCTAATCTGGAGATAGCGGAGGGGCTCCGCCGGAGGGGTTGGGCTCGAGGTCGGACTAGGGCAGCGGCTCCGCACAGTTTGGTCGGAGCGTTCAGCTGCTGGCGGAGGCTCGGCGTCGTTCGGGCGCCGCGGGTCTCGAGCGGTGGATGCTGTCGGGGTCGGGGCTACGCACAGCCGGTCGGTTCGTCGTCGGCTGGGTCGACTGGCCTGGCGGAGATGGGGAAGTTCGGGGCTGTCGAGGCGAGGAATCGAGTGGCGGCGGCGCTCGAGTTGGGAAAGTCGGCCGGGCTCGCGGACTCGGGGGTAAGCGGGGGTCTGCGCTGCCGGGGTCGAGCGCGGGGGAGACGGCAGTCTGGGAGGATGCTCAGAAGGCGGCGATGAAACTAGGGTTTAGGAGGGCTGGCGGCGGCGGCGGAGTCTACACGGAAGTCGAGGGCGACGATTTTATACTGCTACAGTATAACCAGCGGGGGCTAGGGTTTTCCCTTGCACTTCGGGTCCGGGTCGGGTTTGCTGGATCCGACCCGACCCGACCCATTATAATGGGTTGGCTTGGTTCGGCTCAGCCCGCGGTTCGGTCAACGGTTTGGTTCGCGCTGGGTTTGGGTGGGTTTAATGAGCCAAAAGTTTTTAAGGCTTTAAACGCGCTTCTGGAGTCCAATAAATTCACCGAAAAATATCCTGCGTCCGATTTTCCATTTTACACCATAAAATATTATTTCCATAATATTTTAACACCAATAAACTATGTTTAAAAATGCTTAACTTCCAATTACCTTGTTTCTTCGTCCGAAAAATACCAAAAATTTTGGGAAAAATATAAAAATTTTACTCTGAAATTAGGGTATTTACAAGAGTCATGCCAATCCCCTTTATGGCCAGATAGCCCACTTGTTAGAAAGTCGTTCTCAAACTGCATTCACTTAGATGGTTAGGCGACCCCGTTGGATATTTATTTCAGTACTTTATTGGCATACTTTTATGTATCTTGTTATGTCCCTCTAAGGACCTGGCCCTTCCAGGTGTATCTGTTATTGAGTAATTGCAAGAGCGCATATTCGGATGGTTACATGTGTTTCGAGGATGTCTTCTCTTCGAGCCCCATGGTCGTTAGTTGATATTTTTATATTGTGTTTATTGTGTTGTACTTTTATATTCGAGTTGGTAGTGGATTTGTTTCCATCCAACTATCATCTTTAGATACTTTGTATTTAGATCTAGATTCATAGATATTGGTTATTTATTTATATTTAATTTTTGTGGATGAGATTTAGATTATACCATGTGACTTGTGATATATTTATACCACTTGTGGATTTGATATTCATATTACAGCGTACGTATGGGTTTTGGTTTCCATATATTGGAGGTGCCATATCCATGCGGCTGGCATGCTTACGTGACCTAGTCCTACGTATTTTAGGACTGGGACGTGACATGTTTTTAGTGGTGGCCCATGCAGGTCGAGAGCATATTATCTTGGTTACGTTACTGTACCAAGCAAGCCTGCACCTAGGATTAGAATATAGGATCTCATCCATAATTGACTATGATTACTTTCATTCCAATCCGTTCTATCTAAATAAATGCATCCTGCTTGATTCATGTGCTTCCCTAATAGTTTCTTGAGCATAGCCTTCTCCTAGAATATAGAAGTCCCTGTTGTTAGATGATAAGTAGGATAACCTTCCTATTAAGAGTACAACTAGAGTGTTGACACACCACTAAGTTTAGAATATCTAGTGAACCCTAGAATTCCTTATCTATAGATTGGTTTACCATTACCCCTTGATGTATTATGAGGACTTGAGAGTAGTATAGACACTACTAGAGTTAGTTAGAAGTTTTACCATAATGTTTAACCCTAGTATTGAGGAACCAATAGAAAACCAAAATTGAATATTATGACTAAACCTAACCTTCATAGTTAGATAGTATTAGAGAACTACAAACTTAGATCATTGTCTTATTATTAGTAGACAGCACTTTAGGAAGCCTAGAGGAATATAATTAACACTTTTTCTTTATCATACCTCGAACATAGCAACTAGCATACCACTCCCCCTTAGAAAACCATGATGCTATCTAGAGCCCTCTATTTTAATTTCATATGTGGTTCCTTTGCGACCTTAACGTTCGCTAATTGTGCGACGACTAAAATTACGTCCTTCTTTTCTTCATCTTTCAACTCGTGCCACACGACACTTCTAATAGTAGGCCAAGTAATTTTATTCTTCGTTAAGGACACATATTTTGCTCGGATTATAGTTGTAGTCTTGAATTTGAATAATTTGTACTTGGTAGTTAGAGTTGATAAGTTTGAGTTATTCTTACAGACCGTGACCCGATGATTATCCCTTAGTGTTAAATCGCATAATTTGTACCCTCACCTCGATACGAGTTATATTCCCTTCCCTTGAGGCTAGTAACCTTTCTATTCTTGCTATTGATACTTGTTCTATAAGCACTATGACTAAGACTTAAGACGACCATGACCTATGTAATATAAGAGGATACCCTAATAAGTACCAAGACCCCTTCTCGTAGACCTTAACAGAAGCTTCTACGGTATCCTTAAGACAATTACAGTATTAGTTTATTGTTATAAGTTGTGTAGTATACCTCACAACCTAGTATCACATAGTCCTTGTGGTCCATTAATGAAGTGTAACTGAACGCCATTAACTGTATGCTTGCATAAGAAGATATTGTTTATCCAAACCATGAAAACTTAGAGGCTATTTCCCTACTTTGTCGACTATCGACTTAGACAAGGAATTAGTATGACAACTGTAGAGATTATAGAGTCTTATCTTTTTGTGAACTTGAATTGTTATGTACCTTCTTTCATCATAATCCAGCGTATTTATATTTGCTGTACTACCTTGACTTATGCTGCTATTATAGCCTAGTTTTTGCAAGATTATTCTTTATCGAGCTTGTTCATGACATATGTATTTTTGGGGGCCCACAATAATATATTTTAGAATCAGTGTATTAGGGTCTAGCTAACCTTAGTGCGCTTGGTTCGCCCTTCGCAATACTACTTTACGTGGGTTGAGATATATAGTGATTAGTGGACGAATGTACTTGCCCTCTAGATATGTTTGAGCATATCATATCAGTTACATAACTGTACTAATACGAGCATGTGAATAGGAATTACCAAAATAAAATTTCAATCCACAACTGCCTTGACAATTTCCATTGAATTCTTTAAACGCTTTGATCCTATACTTCCAATCTATTACCTTCCCTTTGAACTCTTTATTATTGATCTCCGTCTTCCCTTATTTCAGAAAGACAAAACCTCGTGCTTGGTATAAGTTTGATAAACAGATAGTACTAGATATACCCATATGCCAATCGCATTATTTGGTGACTATCTTTTATAATTGATTAAGGGCATATCATATATGATATAATTGGTGTTAAGGTTTCGAGGATTGAATGACATGAGTAAACAAATTAAGGAATATTCTTCTTAAGTGTATAGCCTTATATGATAGATGGATAAATTCTAAGTTGAGTAGAAGTTGCATTGTCAACTTGAGAGAAATTTTTATTTTGTGACCAAGTAAGATTCGACTATGAGATCAAGTCATTTTATATGCGAAGAATTTTTAAGAATGACTAAGATGATGAGGATTTAATGAATTTTAAAATCTTGATAGTGAGGACCAAATATCTATACTTTGAGCGCATGATTTAAATTTTGAATATTGAAGGTAAATCATCAATTTGAATTTTGAGGATAAATATAGAATTTCAGACTTGAACATTGGTGGATTAAAATTAATTTTTTTTTACAATTTGATGATTTGAATTAAGATTTAAAATTTGATTGCTGGATTACGTATTTGAAATATTGAGGATGTGAATTGAATTTAAAAATTTAAAGAGTACAAAAAATTATAAGTGAAAATAGGAATAATATTGGACTAGAATTATTTTCTAGAGGAGATTATGATAGTTGGAGATCGTGAGGTAAAATTTATATGCGTATTTAAATCTTGAAGTTGTTATATGGATTTAATTTAAATTTGTATGTTGATGATTTGAAAATCGAGAATAGATTACGACTGGTTGAATTTTGTTTTAAATAATGGTTAATTTAATTTTGAAAGTGATTGCGATGAATTTGAATAGATTTTAAATTTTTGAAAGAAATTACGATTGACTTGCCTTATGTACGAATGTGAATGATTTATCAAACCATGCCTTATTTTTAATTTCGAGGACGAAATTCTTTTAAGTTGGGTAGATTGTAAACCCCCTCACCCAAAATAGGTATTTTGTGTGTATTTTATATTATTATATTTATTATAGATGTTGAATTTCTTTAGAGTATTCTCTTAGTTGATTAGAAAATAAATTTTTTGATATATTTACTTATATAAATATTTATTTAGAATTATTTTAGATTATTTTAGATTTTGGAGATTTTCTAGAATTTTTGGTAATTAAAACTTAGGAAACATAAATTTTTAGGACTTTCATGATTTACTATGAGACCATACTTGAATGTTGTTACTACTAAATATTTATTTTAGAGTTAAAATATTTAAATATTTTTTTTTGTAATTTATTTAGAATTTTAAGTAATTATTGGATTTTTGGAATTATTGAGGATTTATTTGGATATATAAAGTCTTAATATTAGATAGATGCTAATTTAGTGTTAATAGATATTAATAAGATTATATATAAATTATTTGTATTATCTTTAATTCTATTTAAGATTATAAATTATTGAGATGAACTCAAACTCTATTTTAAATTAATTCAAATCCTGAGCCTATTAGGAAAACAACTTCATGCATATCCTATCCTTATTTAAACTGATCATAATCATATCCAAATTAGCCAATCCTAGTCTTATTCAATTAAACAATATTCACCATTATAAATACCTATTAGACTTATAAAATAAACACATGTTTCATATTTTTTTATCCCCAAACTCCTCTCTTTTTCGTCCAAAAATAGTCAAAATTCGTCATAAATTCAGCCTCATTTTCTAGTAGTTATGACGACTTAAAAAGATGATATTTTCTAGCTCCGGAATCCAAACGTGCTCCAGTTTTTTTGTTAGAATTATATCAAGGTTAGTTTTCTAAATATATAAATTATTTCAGTAATTTCAGAATCTACTTTTCCAGAATATTTCGAAAGTGCCAACTGTCCGAAATCAGACGCGTTTTCGTATTTTCAAGATTTTGGGAGATCCTGAACTCGAAATTACTAACCGTTTGAAGTTTCGAAAAGTTGACATGATGAAATTCCATAAAAATATTTTTTTAGAATTTAAAATATAATTTTATTCTACTGTAAAATTCGTGCAACGTAGACGTAAATAGGAAACCACCGAAAACTGTCATCTGTGCGTCCTTGTGGCCATAACTCTTTACCGACTTATGATTTTATGAAACTGTCGATTCCAGCATTCATGTAGCGTTGAAATCTATAGGATTCCACACACAAATCCAGGATTTGAGTTGGTTGACTTTTTGGTCAACGGATTGCCTCGATTTTTGTACCATAGATCACAAATCCGTAAAGTTGACTTTCTTTGGACCAAAATTAGGGTTTAACAATAAAATTAGATTATAATAAGATTAAAATACTATTTTAGGTTATTTATTTAGAATTAAAAATTAATTAAAGTGGAGGAACCTATTCATTCACTTTTGTAACCTAACTTGTTTAATTTATGTGACGGGTAGATCGGACGACGCCTTGAGTTGTGACTTCATCCTTTTTTAGAGCAGGCAAGTATATCTTGCCATTGTACTGTTATTTATATTCTATATGTTGCATGCATCTTTATTTTCTGTCTTTAGTTCATATATTTTAACTGTTATATAAAATGCGCGTGACGGTGTCGTCGCGATATATTTTTATTTATGTATTTGCGTTGACCTTATTTATGAGACTACCCCATTATCATGTAGCATCATTAGGTTCATTTGACTGTGACACATTTTTACATGAGTTGTGAGTCTCATATAGATCACGGACGTACGTATTGACTGATCATCGGTACGTGTGGGCCGTGCGTTAGGGATAACTGCTGATAGAAACTTTTTATGCTAGAAGACTTAGCAGTTATTAGAGGTCCATGGACATAGCCTATTGTAGTACTGTGGTTCAATCATTGTCCTTGTTTGGTTGCAGGATTGGGTTAGGGTACTAAAAATAGGCTATGAACCAAATTGTGTCATGGATGTGACATGCTTAGAGCATGGGGTGGAAAGAACAACAAGTACCGCATTTGGGCTCATTTGCACTTTTCCTTTTGTAACCCGGAAGCTCCGCTGGAGATACGGGCGGTGATGACCCCTATACTACTTGGCGGCCTCTGCTGTTCAAAAGACGACATGCTTTGAGGCCCCTGATTCTCCGAGAGAGTCATGCCAATTCCATTTATGGTCAGATAGCCCACTTGTTAGAAAGTTGTTCTCAAACTGCATTCACTTAGATGGTTAGGCGACCCCGTTGGATATTTATTTCAGTACTTTATTGGCATACTTTTATGTATCTTGTTATGTCCCTCTGAGGACCTGGCTCTTCCAGGTGTATCTGTTATTGAGTATTCGCAGGAGCGCAAATTCGGATGGTTACATGTGTTTCGAGGATGTCTTCTCTTCGAGCCCCGTGGTCGTTAGTTGATATTCTTATATTATGTTTATTGTGTTGTACTTTTACATTCGAGTTGGTAGTGAATTTGTTTCCATCCAACTATCATCTTTAGATACTTTGTATTGAGATCTAGATTCATAGATATTGGTTATTTATTTATATTTAATTTTCGTGGATGAGATTTAGATTATACCATGTGACTTGTGATATATTTATACCACTTGTGGATTTGATATTCATATTACAGCGTACGTATGGGTTTTGGTTTCCATATATTGGAGTTGCCATATCCATGTAGCTGGCATGCTTACGTGACCTAGTCCTACGTATTTTGGGACTGGGGTGTAACACTTGGTGAGAAGAACTAGGAGCACTACTAATTCTTGGTGGTGGTGGTGGTGGAGTCACAAAAGTATTAATATACGGTGATTGTATATTAACTTCAAGAATAAATTTACATGCTTTCTCACTAACTAAATTTATACAATTAGATAGATAAATATGTACCGATAAAAATTCATAGTCAATAGAAAAAATTTCAATTATTAGATTACGTAAATTATCAAACGAAATATTTCGATCAATTAAAAGAACTTCAACTAAACCTCCTTTATAAGCTAACCCATTTAGTATACCACCAAGCGAGCATAGTATTGTTATACTTTGATCCCTGGCAACAAGAAAATGGATTCAAAGATTGTATATTGAACTGAGCTTCTCCTGTGTGGAAAGAAAGAAACTTAGTATGGAAAGAAATACAAATTTTGTTTGCAATATTTGACATGCTGATATCAAAAAAATACTACGTTTATATAGGTAACTTTGAAACGATCGTTAGACGAACGTTGGATATGAACGTTGGAAAAACAAGAACTGTTGAAAGAGCGGTTGCGAAATAGCCGTTGGACATAAACCAACTACTAAACCAACACCAATCCATAGATCCATACCCAATTTCAAACCCAAATAAAAACCAAATCATTCCCCAACCTATTATTTGTCTTTCTTATTTACTTGGTCTTCTTTATTTTTTCATATAAAAAAAAACTAAACCATTAAAATAAACAAAATTAGAGGACAAAAAAAATACTAATTTTTTTTTTCTTATCAAACATTGCAATGGAAAAAAATGTCTTTAAAATTTTCTTAAAAAAAACCGTTTCTTTTTTTTTTTAATTTTGTTTAAAAAAATTTATTTACAATTAATTTATTTTAATTTTATTTCGTTAAAGTAACTTTTCTTAAACCAAATTTCAAAACTAAACTAAATAAAAAAAAACATAATTAATTAAAAAAAACTAATCAAACCAACCAAACCACCCCTACCCAACCCGCGGGTCCCACTGCCCAATTTTTGCCAACAGTGTTAGCTGAAATTGGACAGTGGGGTCCACATTTGACTTTTTTTGTACACGTGTTCGCTGCGTTGTGTTTTCCGCCAACTGAGTTGGCGGACTGTGTCTTTATTTTTAATTTAAGTAAACTTGTTTCGTTTGCATTAATTTAATATAAATTAATTTTTCTACAGTAAATTTTCTGTAAATAAAAAGTTCAAACTCCTAATTTCTCCATCCAAATTCTTCAACTTCTTATCTTAAATCTCTTTTTTGTTTATATTTTGTAATGATTGAAACTTGATCGCTATTTGATTATGTGATTAATATTACCCTTATTTAAGATTATTTCAAATATCATATTAGAGCCCGATAAATCCGATGTACCTGACCCAATCCGAGTCCAACCCAATTATCCGGACTTGGGCTACATATTTTGAACCCGAGGTCGGGTCGGACTTGGACTCGGACTGGACTTATGATTCATCGGATTAGGCTCGGGTTGAGCTAAAGCCCGGCTCAATCCGCCTGAGTTGCATCCCTATCGGAAAGGGAAGGAAATGAAATCAATTTCCTGCTCTTTTATTTCCATTGAAAAGTTGTAATTTTTATCGATTTTTCTTTTAGGTGTTTGAAAATGCCAAAGAAATTAGAAGGAAAAATGAATACTTAAAGACTGGAAAGTGAATCCTTGAATGGGTGGAAGGAACCATTTTTTTTTCTATTTTTTTTTCCATTGAGAATCATTTTTCCCTTCTCCTACATTCATTTGACATCCAAACATAGGAAAGAAATAACTTTTCTTTTCCATCGTCATGATTCTGCGAACCAAACGAGACATTAAAGTAGAGCTGTCAAGTAGGCTGGACCGGACCGACCCTATCCGAATTTGGGTGGGCCGGGCGGGACCTGAACTGGACCTCTCAGGTCCATACACTATAGCGGGCCGGACTGGACCGAACCTAAGAGTGAAAATATGAGTCCAGTCCTGCACGTGACCCACGGTACGGTGGATTTCGGACTGGATCGGGCCGGGCCGGGCCGGGCCTGGCCTGGCCTGGCCGGGCCTCAGTCTTGCACATGAACAGCCATAAATCATTGGAAAAATTTGCCAATTCAACCTCCTTTAAACTCACAGTGTCTCAATTCAAATGAGCAACATGCCAGCCCAAATGGTCAGCAGCAGAACCATCAAAGGAGCAATCCTCAGAACTGATTTTTGATAATCTAATCACTCCGAAGGTTAACTAGTGAGCAGGCTGCTCAGGTAACATACCTTTCGGCACCTTTGGCTCATTTATTTGGCAATGTCAGTGCTCTGAACGCCCCAAGTTTCAGGAATGATGTTAATTTAGTCCAATCAAGGGCTTGCCATACAATAGCTTCCCCATTCTCTATGAGTCTAAACACTATGGAGCCACAGAAACAAGATATCAATAACCTTCCTCTTGGGTTTGAGCAAAAAGATCTTGCAGGAAAAAAAGTACAAATAATGCCAATGCCAATAATTGTGCCACTTCAACAGCTACATGTGGTTTTAGTCAAGGCCAGTCTTGAATAATCTGAATGTCATATACGTCTAAATTTATTTATTCGTATTTTTAAAGATATTATTTTTATATTTTTATCAAAATTTCTGAAGATGTTTTTGATTGTATATTATAACTGAATCTATAGATAGTTACTAAACAAAATAATCAGAGCTCAAATTATCTATATTCAAACATATTATATAGTATAATAAAGATGTTTTATATAAAAGACGTAATGACCGATAAATTGTATAAATAAAAACTAGGCCTGCACATCAATGATTTTTAAATAAAGACTAGACATGCACATCAAAATTCCTAAATTATATAAATAAAAGAAATATGTTCGTTGTTGTAGAAAATAAGACTTACATGAGATCTTTATTTTAGAAAATAAATTCATCTCACAATTGAGGGATCTTTAGAAGCAAAATAACAATTAAACCGCTTAGAGATGATAGACAACACACTGGTTAGAGTAAGGTCTTTGATAAATCCTAGAATTTTTGTATGATTATAAAAGAGTTTTAGAGTCAGTAGAGTCGGTAGGAAATATGAATTGAAGAATTGAAAGTCTTGTGCGGATCGTAGAGACTAGGAATTGAGAAATAAATGGGATGACTTAAATTACAAAATTAGAAAACTAACCATGATATATATATATATATATATATATATATATATATATATATATATATATATATATATATATATATATATATAATTTATTTTTTGAGGTCCCAAAAAATTGGAGGTCCTATGAGGCTGCACTTTTGCTACGGTCCCAAGACCGACCCTGGTTTTAGTGATGGATCCTCCTTCAGAGAGTGTTGGCATGGGGGAAGTTCAGCAGGTGGTGGAAATAATACTATCAAGAATATTCGGGCCAGACCTGACCGGACCTCGGGTCGGAACGGACTTGAGCTTTTTGTGTCGGGTTCGGACGGGACCTCTCTTATAAGTCGAGATATAAGATCCGACACATCCCAATATATTGGGCCGGATCGGCACATGGAATATTTTTTAGGGCATGATCCGTGTCGGGTTGGACCAGTCCGACGCAGTAGATAGGTCTACCTTAAAATGGAAAAATAAATCAATGGATGGATGAAAAAAACCATTTTTTATTATTAAAAAATATTTATATTTTCTACTATATTTTTTTGACGTTCAAACGTAGAAAAGAAAAGATCATTCCTTGAACCAAACTATTTTGAAAGTATAACAAAAGTCAAAAGTTGACTTAGTTATTGATAATGCAATCTTATTATCACTCTTTGTTTACTATTCACCACCTATGGTTGGATTTTTTTATACTAGACAGAAAAAAGGGTCACGGTCGTACATCGAGAAGCGTCACATTGTAGTTTGAGAGGGAAGATATATTAGGACTTAGAATTTCATTTTTCTTTTGAGAGTCTATCTCACTCATTTGAAAAAGAAAATAAATTTGTTAGCCAAGCAATCTTTGTGGATTTTTTTGATCTAGTAGACTACTCAAGACCGCAAAGAACTCATACTACGTGTTAAGCCTATTGTATGCAACAATTTTTTAAAATCGGATCGGTCCAAACCGAATCAAATCCACCAATTCAACCAGTCAATTCGTGAATCAGTAATTTTTTTAGATTGATTCAATATCGATCCACTGTTTTTTAAAACCAACTTCTTTTGTATAATCTGGTCAACCCAGCTTGTTAGACCACCGAAGCGTCAGATTCAACTAGATTTTAAACCTGTTTGAATCTGACTTTTCCATTCCATTTCTTCTTATTTTGTTAACTTTTGACTTTTGATTTGGACTTTACATGCAATAAAAGTTCATATGTTTAATTTTTGACAATTTTTAGCATAAGTAGTATATGTGTAGTTGTGTACTATGTAATATATTCAAATAAAATTATAAGCCTATATAACCGGTTCAATACAAATTAAACTATTAGTTAAATCGATTTGATACAACCCAGTATCTTGATCGGGTCGATCTCCGGTCCGATTTTTAAAACATTGATAAAGAAAGACATTTTAGTTGTACTATCTAAAACAAATATCTTAACAATATATTAAGAAAACACGTAAGTGAAAAAAGGCCACTTATATTTTGTCAGAGGGACTATTTGGATAGAAATAGCTGCTCGAAAGTGTGAAAATGATACTTGTAGTATGTTGCAATGCAGTGCACTTACAACATTTATGACTTTTTAAAATATGTTTGGATACAGTACCTTTTGTCCCTTACAAGGGAAGAGAATGAATTTCAGTATTTGGATGTCATCCCATATAAGTGATATAGTTACCAAATTAATTACCAAACAGTCCATATATAATCACCAATTTAAATACCCAACCCAACCCAAAAGTCACACCAAACCAAAAATTAACAAAAAAAAAGAAAGAATATTTAAACTTTGGATCACACATAAGTTATAAAATTAGTATTTTAATCTCCAAAATAATTAATGACACTTTTGGTCTCAAAAGTGTACCAAAAATAGCACTAATTATTTTTTGCTATCCTTTTGAGACTCAAACACTAATTATTATTATTTTGAGATTCAAACACTAATTTTATAACTTATCAAGACCTAAAGTCTAAATATCCCGACAAAAAATCACAAATGTTCACCGATGGCGCTGGAGGCACCATGGGCACAGGCCCCATGGTCTCCGGCCCTATACCACCCTTCCCTACCAGAATCACGCTCCCGTGGTCTCCGGCCACTGCGGGCACAACGTTCTCGTTTCCGAAGACGCCGAGGTCGCCTGGCTTCGGGTCATAGTACTCTACGTCGCTGCTCTCGTTGTCATCGCTGCCGGCCCGAGTCGATCCTCCTCATTCCCACCACCGCCGGCCCAAGTTGACCTGATCCACCCCAGATCCGCCTGCTCTAGTCGATCTCCGACGATCTACGGGGAGGCTCACAGAGAAGTCTCTCTCTCTCTCTCTCTCTCTCTCTCTCTCTCTCTCTCTCTTCACTTGCGGGAGAGTTGTAGTGGTTTTGTGATGCAGGTGAGAGAGAGAAAATTGCAGGGGACAACAAATGAAAGTGTCAGAGAAAAGACACCCGCGGAAGGAGTTAGCAGCGTCAACCAAACGCTGCAACCGCGAGCAGTTTCAGTGAACGGTGGCAGAAACTGGCCACTTTCTGAACACACCCACCCCTCCACCCAAACAGCCCCTGAGAGAAACTGGACCGAATTGTTGTAGTCTCTTAAGGATTCTTCCTGAGTGGTACTTATGTTAAATCAGTGTTTTAAAAATTGAACGAACGCGAGTATTCTTGTGCACGTGTTAAAGAAGAATGCTTACATTGAAAAGGGACACAAGAAGACATGAACTTCATATATATACAGTATGTGGGGACATCAATATGATACAAAGATCGAGCCAAAGAAGACGAACGAAGCAACATTTAGTGTAAAATCTGCATCACATCTGGCAAGGATCCGATGGGATGAACTTGAATATAAGTTTATTTTCAGATACAGATGCACAAAGTTTCAATGTCTTAAAGCAATCCAACCAAATAAAACTCTTGCATTACGTTTATAACCATCCAATAAATTAATGATAACCAAGAAATATGAGGTCGGAGCCATTTCCCACACGACCCATCAACAAAAGAATGGCAAAAATTAAGTATGCATATATACTCTAGAAATTTTAGTGTGATAAATATACAATTGGTGGGACAGTGGCGCCATTATTTAAGAAACTAAAAATTATGAAAAGACACAATATATAGATTCAAGTGGGTACAGCTGCAACGGCATTCGACTTGATTTGTAGGATCACCAGGAAAGTCCACTGGGGACTGACCGTCTTGTTCCTGGCAAGCAGCTACGTACATAACTGCAACAACAAAAAATGTCACAGCTATCAAGAAAGACTTCAGTACCAGGATCAAAATGTCTTTAGAATGGTTCATGAACAACTTCTGCACATATTTCAAAATCAATGATATACAGACAATATATAAATATATATATAGCATGAATGGAAATGATATGGGTCTTTATGCCTAGGAGATGGCTAGAAAATTATTATAGCAGATCTATGCAGGAGCTAATGATTAATATATAAGATTTCATAAGATGTGACATTGCTACTTCTGTACTAATGTTAATGGAAATCAAGCATAAAATAGGTGGTCCTAAAGCAGCATCAGAAAAAAATAAAAAAAATAATGTGTTCCATGTTTTCATCTAAACTTGTAGGTTTTCAGTGATATATTTCATTGATACCTAATCTAATGGTTGCCAGTTGACAACTTAGTAAGTAGTTCACACGTTTGTCATATTTGCAAACAGTTATAGCACACAAAAGTCAGAGGGATATTCAGAGATTTTTCAAGCTAGAAAAGATATGTAATTTGAGAAATATGATAATGCAGATAATCATGTGGCTACAATAAAAACCATCCAGGTATGTGTTGGATACAAATTGTGCAAAGCATTATCTACTTTACATTCAATAAACAACTAGTGATATGTATCTGAAGCAAACAAATGACAAGCTAGGAAAATGACTAAATAGCTTGTGGACTGTTGCCAATGTATTTCATACTTGAGACGATCTAAAGTGGGCTGTCTAATTGGCACTAAATTGGGAAATAGTGGAAATATCATCTGTTGAGAAGGGAGTGTCTAGGTTTATCTAGGCCTATAAAAAAAAATCTAGCATCAAGATTTGCAGTTTCGTTAGTGTAAGACCAATACTTGAGACAAGCGTAGACTAATAGAAGCTCTAGTAAGGAGAAGATACAAGGAGCCGCTAGGACTAGAGTTAGGCCCAAATGAACATGGACTGAAGTTTTAAAGAAAGATATGTTTTTCATTACTCTTACAGAGGACGTGGCCCTTAACAAAACTGAATGGAAGAATATGATTCAAATAGCCGACCCCAAAATTTGGGATAGAGGCTTTGTTTTTGTTTTTGTTGTATCAAGATTTGCATTTAGCCGGTAAACATTCAGATGCAATGATACATAAGTTTAAAGTATACATTCAGGTCCAGATGCAATGATACATAAGTTTAGTTTATCGTAGTGTGCATTGATTAATCTAAACCGCGAACCGAATTTAACTAAGAATTCGATTTCTTTCTTGCATCTGTAGATCTAACCTCAAAAGTTGTCAATGTCATCTAGCCTTCTATCATCAGAATAAGGCCGGCAACATAGCATATGAGACTTCATAAGAGAATTGACAAGAATTTACGACTTGGCTGTTGACCTAACTCAACCCTCCATGTTTGTTCCAAATTCATATCCAAGGTAGTTATGAGTATGATAGACTCGTATAACAAAACCTAGACGCCAATTGGCGGGTAGATAGACCTCCCTTTTGGCTATGCAGTTTAAGCTCATGCAACCAAGTAGCGCCCTCCAAGTTCTCATAGACTATAAAGAGCCTAGACAAAGAGGTAAAATGATAAAATTTACTATAGGAAATTGCATTCATTTTTATTCATCTCTATGACACATTAAGCGAAAGTGAAAGGAATGCAATTTCGTCTAAGTTCACATGCCCTAAGGAAATTAAAATTAGTAAGTTATTATCCTTACTCTAAGCAGGAATGAGTCATGCGTTAAAATTCCTGCACGAATATATCACATTGATCTATTTAAACAACAAGTTGTTATCATGTCTTACGCCGAGCAGGGAATTTCTTGTTCTTCTTTTTTTTTTTTGAGATAAGCCCAGTCATTAATGACCATTCCTTGGGCTACTAGCACCAAAAAAAAAAAAAAAAAAAAACTCCCATTTAATTAATTTTTTTGCTCGGACTGGTACCTCCCTTACCAGTGCTGCCACTGGACACCCAGTAGAAAATTAGATTCAGCACTGCGATATATCCATGCATGTGTTTAAATATTAGGGTAATCATCAGAAGTATCTTCCTAAGATATATTCATGAATTTAGGCAATAAACATTCAGGTCCAGTCTCCAGATGAAACGATACATAAGTTCGGTTTAATTATTACTTGCAAATAGGAGTTAACTAAGAATCTAATTTCTTTCTTGCATCTTTGGTCTAACTAGGCAAGTTATTATCCTAGCTTACACTAAGGGTCACATTAATCTCTTTTAAACCTTTTTAAACACATAAGGAACAAAACAATCATCTGCGAATGATCTTCCCATGATATATCTGTGCATGCATCATAAAATCAGCCAAAAATAGGTATATACAGAGAACTCACAGTCAAATATCATTGAGCAAAACTATAAAAGTTTGAAAGTTTGTTTAAAGTGTTTAGGAAATGTCAAGTCATCATTGTAAAGTCAGGATGAGGAAGCATACACTCCCAGCATCTAGAAGAGCAAATCTTCTTGCAACAAAGAATCACAAATAGTTAATAAATAGATCAGGTTCTACAAAAGCAATCACAAGTAAACAAATTGACCAACCGATTTCACGAGTTAATGTAAGCATTTATTTGGACCAATCCAAAGGACCTCAAGCAACAATCAAGGACCAATATGTACTATCATGAACTTGCAATACAACAATATACTATCCCAATTTCGAAGTAGAAGAACTAGAACTTTCCCATATTCCTTAACTGTATGTGAACCAATTCAGAGAACCCCAAGCAACAATCAAAGACCACAAGTTATCATGAGCTTGCACTCAGTATACTATTCCCTATTTCGGAAGTATAAGAACTAGAATTTTCCCATTCTTTGATTGTATTTGTCTAAGTTCTAGAATACTTCATTCTTGTGTCATAGCTCTTGTTTTAGAAATACCAGTGTGGTTGAAGCTGTAGAACCAAGAGAGCATCAGAAGTACTTTGTAAAGGCTACCTAAGCAATCGTACTTCCCAAGTCGAGAATTCATAGCCTTTCAGTTTCTTAACACCTTCCACCAATAGATGCAAGGTTACCTGAAAAATCTGTGTAAGTAAGAAAGCGAGTTTCAATTCTCCAATTTACTTGCTCCCTGCATTTCCAATGTGTTGAAGTAAAAAAACAACCTTGCTTAGCAAAACCCTTGAAACTAAATGGATACAAAGGAAATGCGACCTTTAATTAGGTCCAGTAAAATATCTACATAAAGTGAAGATAAAATCACCCAACATGAGGCTTCCTTTGCTTACAGTTTGCCATGTTAAATCCATGTATTGGACACTCATTCATCTTTCATCGTCCCCTGGTGATCTTCTTAGAAGGTCAACTACCATCTCCAACAACAACTATACACAATCTCGATGCAAACAACACTCCCATCACATTCAACACAACCTAATCTAAAAACCTTATCAAAATATTCTTCTTTTTTACAAAGCATCCAACTCTTCAAATTTTGTTTGGAAGCCATGATGGAAGTAGTTCCTTAACATTGAACTGGTATGGGATTCGCATCATCAACATAAATTCAAAGATAATGAATACGTAAGGCTATTTAAACCAGTACAATCTCTTTTAAGAAAGCAGGAAGCTATCTTCAAAATTCATCATTAGTGGGTTACCCGAGTAGAGCAACAAACTGACTAATATATATCTTGAGTCTAGTGAGTTTGAATAGACACTTGAGTCCCTTTTACATATCAACAAGTTGATTTTGTAAACACGTAAAACTAACTATTCTAATTTCTAGCACCATAGGTGTTACAGAAATTTGATAATAATGATTATTGATCTATTTACGAGAAATAGCACCACAAATATTCTTTTTCTTATACTATAACCTTCTTTGCCACTTAACAGAAATGAGGTATCTACTTTTTCAACCATTGTATATGTTTTCAGTTACTTTTTTGTTGGGAATTCATTGATGTAGATAGAATTTCTATTACTAACATTGTCATTTGGTGATTTTGAACACAATAGTAGTTAAGTTGACAAAGCCTAAAGGTTTAACAGATCATCTAGATGGATGGAAATCTATTTGATATATATTATGTATGTGTTTATTAACATATTTAGAGTAAATAAGCTCCCCTACCCCCACTGTGAAGGTCCTAGCATAGTATCCCTTCTATACCGACTAATATGGTATATTAGTAGATTACAACTAATATGGTATATTAGTAAATTACAAAGCTGCTGACATTCTTCTTCAATCGTCGTTCCACACATCTAAAGGGAGCATGTCATAGCTAATTGTGTATGTCCATAAGTACATAAAAAGTAAAAGGTAAAAAGTAAAAAAACTAAAGGAATAAGGAATGGCGGAAAGAAAATCCTAGAGACGAGGACAGAAGAAATGAATACCGAGGTGTGTTGTATCAAATAACATCCCTCAAGCAAATATTATTTTGAAATAATCAAGTAATACCTGAAGCCTTCTTTTGGCCACAGTTGGAAGATACAGATCACGACTAACTTCTGGTAATTATTAAGCCCAGTTGAATTAACTATATCCACAAACTGGTTTGACTGCTCCAAGGTGAATCTTGCTCCTTAAGTCAAGATACACAAATCTTATAATTCAGAACCTTGATTGGTAAAATATTTGCATAGCCACTAGTATAAAACATAAGTCAAGATACACAAAACAAATACACAATCTTATATTGAGAACCAACCGATTGGTAAAACACTAAAAGCCTAAAAGGACAGGCCTGAAAAGAGGGACATGGTTGGCGAAAAATCTCGACACTTGATTCCATCTTAACTTGAGGCTGTTTTATTTCGTGCTCTTTTATCTTAGGGGTGCTTATCTAATTATACGACTAATGTGAAACTTCATGCATATTTCATAACAAAATAATTTTAGAACTAGTGAGGCTCAAATAAAGGGTGAAATAAAAAAAAGAACGATAGCTAGGGGTGAGCATTATTCGGTTTTGGACCGAAAACCGAACCGAACCGAATAAGAGGTTCGGTTTAAAAAAAAATCGGTTCGGTTTCGGTTTTGAAAATACTGAAAAATTTTATTCGGTTTCGGTTTCGATTTTATGTTTCGGTTTAAAACCGAAAACCGAATAAGCAACTACTCACCCCTAAACTCGAGTATTTAAATAGGTAGTGCGGTGAAAAGGGCTTTAACCTTCAAGTATTTAAATAGCTACGTGGCACACTGACATTCATGTAAAATGGAAAGGGATCTAAAGCTTTCTTAAGGCCTAGTCTTTCACGACTGTGATTATATGAGAGAAGTCCCATCAGTCTTGCTCTATTTTCCAGAAAACACCTGGCACACCATTTATTTTCTAATCTAAACTATTCTAGTGGACTAGACCACAGTCACCACACCATTCATTTTCTAATCTAAAATTTCTAGTGGACCACATTCACTTCTCAATACCCCTTTGATTCTCCCAAACCCTGAGCGCCTCTGAGTCCTCCGACCCTCCACTAGCCTCCACGCGGCCTGCTCGAACGCCAACCCAGGAGGTGGAGATGGGAGGGGGAAGCGACGGTCGGGGACGAGGGCCTGGTCGAGGCTGCACTAGCCAGAGAGGGCGTCGAGGCCGGTGAGGTTGATGCGGGACTTGAGGCCGAGGAGGAGGAGGTCGAGGTTGCGGAGGCCGGCGTCGGCGTTGTTGGTGGCGACGCGGAGGTCGAGGCGGGAGAGCTGCTGCTGCTGGTCCAGGTGGAGCTGCAGAGGCAGACCCCGCCCCCTTCGGACGGCGGCGGCGTGCCAAAGTTGGCAAACCCCTCCGCGGGAAGACCATCGTCAAGTACGGCGGCGCCGCCATGAAGTCCGGTTTGGAGAGGAAGAAGGGGTTAGTCCAGTTTTTATTGTCAAAATTTGCATCTTTGCTTCTGCAATTTAATTTTAGCAAATTCTGTCGATCCTTCTTTTATATATTTTTTTTAAATTCGGTTAACCGAATAACCGAATTTTAATTCAGTTCGGTTTTGATTCGGTTATGAATTATATCAGTTCGGTTTCGGTTGTATTTTTTTTGCTTTCGGTTAATTCGGTTCTTGACAATTCAGTTCAGTTTGGACCGAATAAACTGAATACTCACCCCTAACGATAGTTATCCCATGTAGGAAGCCTTTTAGAAAGCTATAAAGGGTTTAAAGCAAAGAAGTTTCATAAATTAGATGGCATTAAAAATGAAAATGACACCAAAAGATTTCAGGTAATATGGAAACAACAAATACCAACTTTCTGCTGTCTAAGCCGCCTTTTTTAACACAAAGACGGGAGAGCAACTTCTTCAGAAGAGCAGCGCGAGCGACAAGAGGGATAAATAAAGCCCATGACGCTGAAAGAAGATTGAGAATTGGATATAACGAACAAGAATAAAATACAATAGCTTAAGGCAAGCACTAATGTAAGTCAAAACTAATCACTCTTCTAGTTGATTCCAACCCCTAGTCGCCTTTTCCTTCATCCATACTATTTGATCACCCTCCAATGCTCAACACCAATCTCAGGTTCAACAATAGGTCAAACCGCAAAGGGGAACACACATTCTGCCTCAGCAATCCCCCACAGTTACTCACTCATAAATCCCCTTCCTCCTTTTGCTACAATCCCTAAAATCCTGCCAAAAGGGAGAAGTTTTCCTACTTCATTAGTTTTAACCTATTTCCTATGCAAGACCTTCATATAGACCGAAGCTAAAGTTACGTTTGATTGGCGAAGTAAAGCTTTATTTTCAACCCTTCAGAGTATTCCACTTCCTCATTTCTTATTTCCAAGCCTGCTTTGTTCATTGTCAAAGTCCTAATTGATTCCATCACTTACTGCTGCCACCAAATGTCAGCATTCTTCCTTAAGATTTCTCCATCTATCAACCATATCCTTTTGAGAAACCTGAACCTAGTAACAAAAGTGGCAATTTTCACAATGCCACAGTCTTACTCCCATTTCACCTAATTCTCAATCAATATCCCCTTGTTTTCCACTTTTAGAAATATCAAAGTACCTTAAACTTGAGTGCTCCTCGCACCAACCTCCACAAACTGCAACAGTAAGCCTACCAAATGCCCTAAAAATGACATTTAATTTTGAAAAAGGAGCATACTTTTTAGTCTGTGTTGCATGGACATGGATATGGCAAGTAGTTCATAATCAGTGCAGCATTGATTTTGTTTTGTGTTCGTGTCAGTGCTAATACCTAATGAATTTCTCATTCATTCTCAAACCACAATTATGTGAGGCTAACAAATTAAATGGTTAGGCCTGAACTCTGCAATGGAGATAGGATCATACCTCAAACGTTCCAAACCCCACCAAGACCGCCCGTCCCGCCTCACTCCGCCGCATCCTCCGCGCTCCTCCCCGCTGCCGCAGCGTCCCCTACCCCCGCAGCCGCCTGGGCCATGTCAACCTCCGTCACCTCCCCGACCAAGGCCCGGCGGATGGGGAACAGGATCCGGTGGCGCTGCCGCCTCGTCGTGTGCCGGAACACCCCCTGGAGGGGATGAGGGTTCGTGGGGGCGGGAGAAGGATCCGAAGCGAGGGGGGAGCGGCAAAGGGGGCAGGAGTTGTGGACGGAGAGCCACGGGACGATGCAGTCGGAGTGGTAGAGGTGAGAGCACGGGAGCTTCCGGGCCGGGGAGCCGAGGGGGAAGTCGTCCTTGCAGACCGCGCAGAGGAGCGAGGGTTCGGCGACGGGGACGACGGGGAGGGCGTCGATGGAGGACTGGGAGGCCGGGGAGGGGCCGCGGGAGAAGGGGAGGTCGTCGCCAGCGAGGTGCTGGATGAGGCGGTGGAGGTAGGCGGTGGGGTTAGGGTTAGGGTTCGTTGTCGGTGGCAGGGAGGCGGGGTCGTTGTCGTCGTCGGAGTCGGAGTCGGAGTCGGTGAGGGAGATTAGGGTTTGGTGGTGCTCTGGTGGGGGGAGGTGGTCCATGTGTTCGAGGAAGAGAGAGTGGCAGTGGGGGCAGAGGGGAGGGGAGGGGGAGGGGGAGAAGAGGGAGACGCTCATGTCGCACTCGTGGCACCAGAAAGTCACCGGAGAAGGAACGGTGATGGTGGAGGGGTCTGCGACGACGGTGGCGGAGGAGGACATGGTGTGGTCTGCTTGTTGATTCACTTTAGGTCTTTCTCTAGTGATGGAGAGAGTAGAGGAGGAGGAAGATGACTTTCTTTCTCGGTTTCTCTCTCTTTCGAACTTTTGCATATGAGTCCCCCAAATGGGTGTTAAGAGCACAATAATGCTAAGTTTACTACCAAATTCTTACTACCCTCTCAACCACCACCCACCTTTGCTATACAATGAATGACTGCCACGTGGCCCTCCTTGCTATGTGGGTTATTTCGATCCCACCTCTCCTCCAATGAACAACTGCCACATGACATTTCGGCTATGTGAAGACCATCAAGACATCCACCAGATTCCACCTCTCCCCCCTCCTCCAATGGACTGCCGCCACGTGCACGTGGCGGTTGTGAGAGGGTTGTAGGCATTTGGTTGTAGTCATAGCATAGCCCGTTAAGAGCATCTACAACGGAGACACTCCAAACATATACTTCAAATTATTAAAAATTGTATAAATTATTTCTTTTGGAGTGTCTCTATAATATTGGCACACAATGGTATACTCTAAATAAACACTCAAAACTAATCTTTTTTTTCCTATTTCGTAAAAAGATTTCCTCTCTTTTCTCTCTTTATTTTTTTTTCCTGAGTAAATTTGGGACTGTCATGAGTAAAAATTGTAAAAACCTGAATTGTCTTGAAGTATTGGGCTGTCATAAGCAATTTTTTTAGTGCCTATACAAATGGCCTTATAAAGCCATTACAAAATTTGATCGGGGCGGCCCAATTTTTTTTAGATTATTACAACTTTACCACTAAAAAAATTTACTTACTGGATTGTCCACTTTCAATTGAATTTTTTTCTATAGGCAAGACTCTCAAAATTTTGACAATGCTAGCAATTGGAAGGACTCTCAAAATTTTGATAGTCCTAAAGAAAATATGTTATTCTTTAGGACTATCTAAATTTTAACAGTCCAGAGGAATGTTGCGCTAGGTGACACGGGAGAGGGGTTGCGCGGAGCCCGAAGGGGGGCGGGGCTGCGCGGAGGGCAGGGCGGGGCTGCACGAGGTGGAGGGATGGCGGGGCTGCGTGAGGCGGCACTGATGCGAAGGGCAGGGCATGGCTTGTAATGTCCCGCTCCTAGCGGGTTACTTATGGAACACTTGTTACTTTGACTCGGTTGAGAATCGAGTCTCGAAAAAATCTTACCGCCAAATCAACACGGACGAAATACAATGAACCCTTTAAATTGATGGAACGGCTTCTATTAAAATAAGTCCAAGGGTTTCGTTGGTTGTTTTGTTGCTTGGTTTTGTGTTGCTTTGTGTTTTGTCTTGCTTTCGATGACTTGGTTTTCATGATTCATTTTTCTCGCTTGTGCATTCTTTTCGAATCGTAAGAGAAAAAGATCGAAGGATGCTAGCCAAGTGTTTTTGCAATTTCAGGATGCATAACCAAGGAGTGACAGTTGCATAAGACTTCCCCATTCTCTCGTTCGATTCAATCGGTGAGTGGCTTCGACCATTCGATGAATCCTTAGTCTGCACGCCTAATAAAATGATCTCTAGTTCACTTGAATTGCTTATTTCAAAGGATACCTCACTAACAAGATAAGTTAAAAGAATGAACTACATGCTTGAAGTATTAGAATTATGCTTTTACTATGAATTATATTGCATGTTCCTCGTTCCTATCATGCACAACCTGATTTATGGCTAGTCCTTATGTTTTGAACATGATATGTGGGATAAGAATAAGAAGATGAAAATTGTGTGTTTGTTGTTCAGAACTGTGCATTATAGTATTTTATCTGCTAGATGTTTCATGTCATGCATTGGTCTCGGACAACTTGTGCACAAGATTTTATCTTTCGAACGGTTCCTGGGGCACTGAGAATCGCTCGGTCCGGAAGAGATTTTTGTTTCACCCTGAGGATACTGGTGTGCTGTCGTAGGCACCCAAAAATAAAACCTTTACTCTTGAAATAATATGTAGTAGTGAGAGTAAGGATCGTTCCCACGAAGAGTAATTAGTTTGATCTTTATGCTATGTGAAATAAGATGGGGGAGAGTTTTGGATCAAAGCAAATTAAAAAGAGCTAAAAATAATTAAAGTATTAAAACAATCAAAGAAATAAATGTTGGTCTCAGTTAACATCCACCATTGGAATATTAAAACTGATCATCGATGCAAGTATATATTAATTCATACTTGAATATTCATCGTTGGAATTATTTTCCTATCTCCTTCAGCCACAATTAATTAAAAACAAGCGATCTAATTAACCTTAACTACTAAACAACCCCAGACAAGCGCTAAAGGTTTAATCTAGTAGCGTATTAAACTCGATGAGATCGATGAAGCAAAACAACACAAGCACAAGCGGTTGCATTTAATTTTGTCAAAAGTTTTCCTCCTAAGATATAATAAAACAAAGCAGTTCATTAAATCTTGGTTGCTTCACAAATTAGAGGGATCGAACAATTACGGATTTAATATCTAATTTAGCATTAGATTGTCAGAAATAATAAACTAGTATGCATCCTAGTCATTAAACAAGATAATCATGAAAATATGCATAAGAAAATATTCGATACTCAAAGCACAAATCAAAAATATAAACACAAATTAGATCTCACAAATTTTTATTCATTTCGAGGCTTCCGTTTTCTTCGACCAACAAGACTTTTAGCTCCGCACGTTCATGAAAACTTTAAAAGAATATTGGAGAAGAGGAAGAAGAGTTGTGTGTTGTTCTTCATTTTCTCTGATCTCTATCCCTTTTATAGACTCTAAATTAGTGTTTGAAGATCACAATATCTTCCCACAAATCCTCTAATAGTTAGAGCAACCCAAACAATAAAATAAAATCTTTAAAAAAGTTGGGAAATGGTTATTTCAACTCCACTTTTTGTGCACAGCATAGTTGACTCAACTTCAAGCGTAATTTGGTCCATGATGTAGCCAGAATATCGAAAAAATTAAAATAGCAAAATTGTGCCTCTATCACTTAGCTTTCCGAATCAATTTGGATCAGCTCAATTGGACTTCGGATGAGCAAGTTATGACCATTTTTCTACAAGATATCAGAACTGTCCAGAATTGATAATTAGCTCCATTTTGCTTTTAGTGACTCCAATTGCATCCAAGATCAAAATATAAAAGTAATGAGTATCTTTAGACATTAAATGAGCATAAAAGAGTATATATTAAGGAATAAAAATATAATATTTTATGTTCTCATCAAATACCCCCACACTTAACCTTTGCTCGTCCTCGGGCGAAACTCTAATTTATTTTTCAAAAAAGAAATCAAGGTTGCAATATCATAAATAAAAAAAATAACCAAGCTCTTCAAAAATCATAATATATCATGAACATATATTTTTAAACAACTTCTAATTACTTAGTAGATATTTTTACTTGACAAATGGAGTAAACTAAATAGGTAGACCCTCACGGAATAAATACTCAACTCTCATGTGTTTGAAGGTATATATTTCACTCAAATTCATTCCAGAATAAATGATCTATCATAAGCTTGCATATCTTCTCATTCTTCACCACTGGGATCACATGCATAACATAAATCATAAGGACTTTTCATGGGTTGTAACGTGGCTTAGGATTAAGGTGGGATATATTTGGGAGTGTAGCTCAAAAGCCATCAAAACTAGTGGAGCAAATTGAATTAACTCAATCTCAATATAAAACATGTAAAATCAATCACTCCATTTTGCAATATCTTCAATTTGGCTTTTAAAGCATTTAAACAATGTAAAACAACTTCCATCCTTATTTTTTCTTTTCTTTTTTTTTTTTTTTTTTTTATAACAATAATGGAACTTAGGAAATTTGAGGATGAAAATATGTTCTATTTTGTGGGTTGTAACCAAACCAAAAATTTAGACACCCCCACTCTTATTTTTTCGTACACCCATACATATCATAATGATCAACAATGCTCCACTAGCTTTGCGACTTGGGTAAATGTATAAATATTATTGGTTGAAAGCTTGTAATATGGGTATACCAAGAAAAAGGCAATAAAGCTCAAAGGGGTTCAACAAAAAGAAAATTAATTACAAGGTGGGCTATTTGGCTTATGTAACGTATAACAAAGATGGTCTTAATCATGTTCATGCATGCATGTGTCAATGTGACCTCGAAGAGAATCAAAGCAAGTTCTAGAGAAACAAATCAGTGGAAGAATATCTCTCATGAAAGAATAATGAGACTGATGTGTCAGTCTAAAGGCTCAAATTCTCACTGACTTTTGTCTACCAATTTAGATACTACCATTTTCAATAAAAAATAACTAGACTAATTAATTCTAAGTTGAAAAAAAATTTATTTATTCAATCATGTTATGAATTTTTCAAATTTAGTTTAATCTTACTCATGACATACACAACCAAAAATTATTAAAAACCACAAAAATAAAATCCTTTTATTTAAAAAAATCTCAATTATTATTTTTTTTTTTTGAGAAAAATACAAACTCAAACTGCTTTAAAAAAAAAATTAAATCTTTCCCCCACACTTAAAACAGACATTGTCCCCAATGTATGATTAAATGCAAAGAAAAGACAAAATAACAAAAAATAAAATGCGAGAATAAAAATAAACTTCCCTTGGGTTGCCTCCCAAGCAGCGCCTGTAGCGCCCCGTTCTCCCGGTGCGGAGAGCGCGGCTAAGAAACACAAGACGGTATCGTTCGATCGGGATAGATTGAATTAAGAACTCGTCCTCGTTATGGATTTATTTCTTCGGAATCGATTCCCATATTCAGTGGACTGCGCCCCAAGGATCGGCTTAGCGGCAGAGTCAGGAGGGACCTCTCCGCTGCTATCTTTTATTGCCTCGGTTTTCGATGTCGCTTGTTGCTTTCGTGCTTTGAGTTGGTTTTGAGATTTGCTTGTTTTCCTTGAACGGTTTTGATGGTTTTCATTGTTTTCGTTCATTGACTTGCACTTCTATTCCGAGATTGGAAAGAGAGGAAGAAGTATTAATCGAGCTGTTCGTGTGCAGGTGAACGAGCAGTAGGCGGCTTGCGAGCGGAGTCGTGAAGCGCCTCTTTTTTTCTCCTTCCAACCTCTAAGTGAGTGGCTACCAACCCGATTAGCTAGCCCTGCTTCCAAGCTTCACAGCTAAAACACTTGCATTCTCTTCGCCCCGATCAAAGGATACCAAGTAATAACTAAAAGAAACCAAGATAAAAAGGGGAATAGACTTGGTTCATTATGCTTGTCAATAAACTTGTGAACGGTTATATCTTTGCATGCTTGTTCGTTCGGAATGTTTATCAAATGCATAGATACAAGTTTAAACGTATATCCTGATGCATGAATATAACGTAGTTGCAATATAAAATGAATCATGCAATACTGCTTGTCTTGTACTCACGTAGCCTCCGGGCGAATGCATGTTAACGTAGCCTCCGGGCGAATGCTTGTTAACGTAGCCTCCGGGCGAATGATTATTAATGTGCGATCACGGACAACTTGTGCACAAGGTATAGTTCCTGCGGGCGGCTGCTGGGGCACTGGCACCGTTCCGGCTCCGGACGGAACTAACGTTTAGTCTCACGTACTAGGACAGGGTGGTATGCGGCGCCTAAC